>CM074781.1:28193987-28529500 GCA_037355745.1 Pseudo-nitzschia multiseries
TTGCGCTCACGTTGTCCTCTTTCATCCGCGCGTAGCACGCCGTGAATCCCTGTAGGAGGTCTTTGCTCTTGCGTGACTGGATGGGATCCACGTCAATGTAGTTGGAATCGTAGTCGTACATGAGGAATACGTACTGGTGCCCACGGCGTGATGTGACTGGGTATCTGCCCGGCAGGTCCCACGCAATGAGTTCCTTCGGTTCGTCTTTGGTACGTGGCCCTGCGTGGTTGGTTGGTTGCATTTCATTTGTGGATACTATGTCTATGCAGACGTTATGTATCTTCTTTCGGTCGACGCGGGATGGCCCTGTATCGGCCGTTGGCTTGTTCTTCGAGTTCTTTGGTTTGCGTGTGCTTTGGATGCCTTGCCAAACCATTTGTAGGTGTCCCATAGTCGTCTCTTCTGTGAGTGGGAGGTATCGGTTGACACGTTGTACGGTGAGGCCCGGCCACGTGGCAAATGAGCCGCGCTCGATGGCACGGACCCACGTTTCTTTAGTGGGGTATCCTCCTGCTGCATGGTAGAATCGGATCAGCTTGGGGATGGCTTGAATCTGGTATGCCCCTGCCCCCGTGTGTATTGAATATTCGTTTTCAATATTGTTTTGGTCGGCGCTGGTTGCGCTGCTTTCGTTTTGTGGGGAGGGGGGGGGGGGGGGGTCTGCCACCCTTGGAGATTTAGCCTTCACCCTTGGAGGGTCGGGCTGATGGAGGGGAACCATGTATAGATTCCTTAGGGGGTCACGTTGACCTGTGAGTATGATTTGTTGGGTGGGGCCGATAACGGCCACGTCGTTCTTAGAGAACTCTACATGGCACCCATTACTGCATAGTTTGGGCACTAAGACCAATGGCAGTTCCACTTCATCGAATTTGTGACACCCGCGTGCCTCGAGGGGGAGCCTGGGGAGGTCTAACAGGTCTGTTGCTGTGGATAGCATCGTGCTCCCATTTGCACAACCTACTGTCAGCGCTCCCGGTGTGTCTTGATGCGCCCCCCCTTGATAAGTAGATGGGACAAAATGGTCGGTTGCCGCCGAATCCAGGGCCCCATATCCAGGCGGGGCCCTGATATGGAACGCAACGTCGTGTGCAAAGGTAACCGTACGCGGCGGCCGAGGTAGGATATCACTCGAGGGATCACGTAGGATACTGAGTAATTGTGAATCGTGATTACTAGATTTATGTATGCTACTACTGTGTTCCCTCCCACACCGTCAAGATCTCTGGGGCGTATCAACGATCATGGTCCGGCCATTTCCGTTGGGGTTGGGACCATTCCACTTCAACCACCGGTCTGCGTTCCTGGTGGCCCCACCCATCTGATTGTTGAAGGTGGCGCCTTCCTGGTGATCGGCCTTGTTACGACGCTTGTAGCAACTTCGGCCGTCGTGGGTGAGATTCACTCCACACGAGTGGCAGTAATATTTGTATTGCTTCCACTCAAGAAGTGTTGGCTGGCGTGCGTCGGGCCCGTTGTTGCGGTTTGCGTCCGCTGACTTGAGGCAGTTTACATCGGCCTGGAGGACGGCCATTGCTGTTTCCCATTGGTTGGACATGGTCATTGTCGATGCTGCAGTGGCCGTTTCAGTGACCTGGGAGTAGATTTCGTGGCATACATTGGCCAGATCACATTGTTTGTTTTCGAGCTCGGTGAAGCGTTGATCAGTTTGAATGTCTGCCAGGTTTGCTGTAGTCGTATTGTTGTGGTAGCTGCTGTACAGTTCCTTCAAGCGTTGCCCCCAGACTTTTTGTAATGGGTGAATCCGCTCTTATCCATCGATTCCCGGTATTTCTTCCAATCCTCGTCTACCCGGTGTAGTGTAATGGGGTCGTGTTTGCTCTGCGCGAATGCCTCCTGTGAGTAATCAATCATCTGTGCTGCGGTCACATTTGCTGTCTCTGGGAGCAAGTTAATTTGGTGTTGATATTTAGTGAGCTGTCGAAAGTATTCCTTGGGCCCGATCGGGCTTGGTGTGTACGTCAAAGCATTCATTTTCTTGGTGAGCTCTCGCGTGAGTTGATGCTGTGTATTAAATTCCTTTCGTGACCAGAAGTACCAAAGCTACCAGATGGTAGATTTCCTATTCGTACGAATCAATGAGTCCCGTATCAATCTAAGTAATCGATTCCCACGGCATATCAATTCCCACGGCGCATCAATTCCTATCGCGCATCAACGGTGAGCAATCCCTGTTTTACAGTATTGCCATTGTTCTTCGGTGAGCAAACTCTGATTTCATAAAATATCACACGAGCTACGGGAGCAATTCCTGACCTTAATGATAAACATATCATGAAGTCTTCCTAACGGAACAAGAGAAGAAAACCGTTGGCGTGCGATTCTCACACAATACATATACATGCATACAGATATATATGGTCAACGACCAATACATGTACGGAAATAATCAGCGAGTAATCTCATCACTACGCAACAGCAGTTGCAACGTATTCATCTCAATAAAAGAGATATCTTGCATTTCGGCAAGATTTCACTTTATCTCATACTTTTAACATTCAACTGATTTATATCCCAAAATTCACACTAGTTGCTACCAACTACTTGTAATCTACATACTAAGGTCTGTCTCGCTGCAATCTGAATAAGTCACAGCAAGAGGAGATCTGGCGTTTCCCTAGTCTCGCCTGTAGTCCGATTATCCGTTGCCGAAAGTATCCAACCACAATTGACACGCGTAGAGTACAATCGTTCATCTACTAACACACTAACGCAGCGTTGCTGTTCTTCAGAAGCCTTTGAATCAGACCCTCAACGAATCGGATTCAGAAGGAAAATAATAGATTAACAGTCGCAAGCTCTAAGACGGCTTGCACACAAAAGGAACAGGAACGGAATTGAATACAATCCCTACGCTGGCATATGCCAATCGCACATCGTACACAAAGCAGTTCTCATTCTCAGTCACCGCGCAATTCCTTCGAAAGCTCGGAACCATCACAAATGCCGAACATACCGATGATGCATGGCAATGCACTTGGAGGCGAAGAGAAGAATGACGCCGAAGTTACCACTACCAACCACTTTCCCAGTTTTGATACTGATATGAAGAAGATACTCGTATCCCTACTCAACGTAACAAGTGAGACTAATAGCAAGTTGTGTTTAGCTCTCAAGGAAGGCGGATTATGCGAGTGGAAGGCGTTCCTCGACGCACTTATCGAGCCGGACTTTGCACGCGAGCTTACCTATACTGAGGGAGGACTACCAACGCATATCCCTCGATCCATTCAAAGGAGCATAGAAGCACTTGCGGATTTCGCTATCAATCTACAAGAAGAAGATGTCGTTCTAGAAGAAGACGAGAGAAATTGGAAGGATGTAAAATCATATACATACAGGGAATTCCAATCATTCCGCGAAGAACGTGCCCAAAGCTTGCGTAACAAATCCGCTCTGAACCCCCCACCTCCTCCGGCAGGAAGTAGCAAAAAGTCACCTCAGCAGGTAAAGTACGAATCTTGGTGGCGAAAAGCACGGGATGAAAAGTCTTTTACGCCCCTCACAAATGACTCAAGATTCGAACACTGGCTCGTTGGTTTCAAGGCTAAACTCGAGGCATACGACATGGACACAGAGACATTCCTTGATGAAACTTGGCCTCCAGCTACGCTTCAGGGTTATACCCGTGATCTCTTCATCAAACAGTGTGCTTTCTTCTGGGTACTAATGTTGGAAGTCTTCAAAAGCGACCTTTCTGCATCGTGTGTACACAGTCATTCCACCACTCGTGATGGACGCAAGGCATACTTCAATTTCGTAAACCTTCACAGCAAATCAAAAGCCAAGGTATATGACAATTCGACTCAGCTACAAGCGTTGTTAAAGTTAAATCTCAACAATTGGAAGGAATCCAAAGTGAAATTCATTACACATTGGTTTGATGAATTGAATCACCTCAACAAGCTCCGTCCTCCCAACAAGCCCCTTGAGTACCATACTGCAAAATCAGCATTATGTCAGGCATGCTATTCCAGCTTTCAGCTAAGTGAACAGTTTGCCAAGGTCAAGGATCCAGGTGGGACGAATAGACCGTGACGGATGCGGTCGCCGAAGCCGCTGCTATCCACGATCTTAAAATCACGCTTTTACTCAAAGCAACTCGACTCGATTCCCAGTCCATGATGTCTGCTCCTCGGTCGGCTGTACGTGCACATGTCATGATTTCTCCTCTGAACAAAGCCAAAAACATGATGACTATGCTCTCCCTATCGAATTTGAAGGAGACTATCAGGATTATGCGGTATTTAAGGCTGGACGTACCCCTGACCCTACCACACAGCTACCTACAAACATATGGAAGGCCCTGTCACGTCAGGACATGAAAAGTTGGCTTAGTTTTTCTCCAGAAGGCAAGAAAATCGTGGTCGCATCATTACAACACGACTTACTTAACAAGGACCAGCCTGACCCCAACAGTGTCAAACCCATTACCCGGAAGGCATATCAAAATGGACATTTGGTATCATTCCGAGAAGACGATACCTCGACCAAAGACGAACTTGCCAATTCAGCGGCAGATCTACATCCTGCTGTGGAAAATGATCGTAGAGGTGTTTTCCATGCATCCTTAGGTGTATACAAATCAACAACCTCTTCATCAAAGGACCAGCGACCTCTCAAGTCTTCCGTGTCACCCGCGCATCCCACTCGATTCCTTTCCGAAAACCCTGACATTCGGTACAAAAAGGACGGTGACACCCAAATACCTGTAGGAACATCATCATATTCCGCCAATTTTCATCAGTGGTATGATCCTAACGAAGATCTGACCTTTCCTAACAATAGCCCAGTAACGTCGTACACATACCACATACACAAAACTACGGTTACTAGCCCTGGTTTTGCCATGGTCGATCGCGGCGCAAATTGTTGCATCATCGGCAATGATGCATGTCTCATTTCCAAGGATATCCCACCACGATATGTCAATGTCACCGGCATTAACAATCACCAGGTTCAGAATATCCCCATTGCTACATGCGGAGCATATTCTATATCAAACAGAGGCCCCGTCATCCTCATTTTCAATGAATGTGCCTACACGGGACGACACCCTTCTATATTGTCCTCCGGTCAGATGGAAGCATATTTTTCCACTGTCGACGACACATCCATCAAAGCTGGCGGTGGACAAGTCATCACCACCTCCGATGGATATGCACTGCCTCTTAGCATACGACACGGTTTGCCATACCTTGCGATGCGAAAGTACACGACTGTTGAGTTTGACACGCTCCCACATGTTATCATGACATCCGATAAACATTGGGACCCATCTGTTCTCGATACCACGATCAGTGCAAAGGATGAACAATTTCTCCAGAAATATCCTCATCAACCACAGCAACTCCCTTATGCCGATTATGACGAATATGGAAACCCACGTTGTCTTGAAGGATTGGATATTTCTGTACCACCCGACTCCTCCACGGTCACGTCCCTCAGTTCATATTCCAGCCAATCCACTCGATCTCCCTTCCTCCCAATTGATGACCATAGAACCAACGATCGCTCCTTTTGGCTTACTTCCACCGACTACATTCATCAAGAACGCCTCGCATGCTGCGCCTTACCTGAAGCCTCTAAAACAGTCACTGCGTTTCTGACAGATTGCACTGCCAGTGATACTACACGTATTGCGGCTACGCCCCGCGAGAGGTACCCCAATGAACATGACTACCTATCCCTGAAACCTTTCTTTTGTTGGGTTTCCACCAATCGCATCAAGGCCACGTTTGAAAACTCAACCCAATATGGTTCATTGGCGGTTAGCCCTGATGGCAACATTTTCAAACGCTTTCATTCCCCTCAACCGGCCATGAACGTTCAACCTTTCAATGACGATGTCATGACGAATGCTGTCTATTCAGATGTCCCAGCAATTGATGGTGGCTCCAAGATTGCTCAGATCTTCTTCGGCCGCAAGTCACATATTATACACGTTGAAGAAATGCGTACCACCGGCAACTTCCTATCTTGCTTCCAGAACTTTGTTCGAAAATGGGGCAGGCCCATTCGCCTTCTTTGCGACCACGGTAACTATCAATCCAGTAAGAAGGTCGTCGATTACCTCAAAATGTTATGGATTGGACTCTGGCAAAGTGAACCCTATCACCAACACCAGAATCAATTTGAACGCCGATACCAAACGTTCAAACGCATTGTCAATCGCGTCATGGATCGTACAGGCACACCATCACATCTATGGCTACTGTGCATGACATACGTCGCTGGTCTCCTCAATGTTATTTCTGATCCTACGCTGTCAGATAAACAACCGGTCTTCATTGCTACCAGTACACTTGGCGACATCAGCGCATACACCAGTTTCTTCTAGTTTGAACCTGTGTATTTCAAAACCAATGACTCTCCTTTCGGTACCCAGTCTACCGAACGCCTAGGTCACTTCGTCGGCATCGCCGAACATGTTGGCAATGGACTCTGCTTCCGAATCTGGGATCCCGTTACCAACAAGTTACTTGACCGGTCTGGTGTCCACTCTGCTCTTACACCTGATAATAATAATAATATACGTATTTAAGTAACTTTAACCACTGAAGGTGGATCTAAACTACTCAGTCTGTATCCAGACTTTAACGTCGCCTCAATCAAAGAGAGTTTAAGCCCCAAGTTGTAGAACGACAAATTTGTCAAACGAATCCTGAAAGCAAGCAGGGAGAGTACAAGTGAAAACTGTTGAAGGATACCGGTAGCATAATCCGAACTGGGAGCAGCTACCAACAAACAGGCAGGAGGAAGGGTAAAATACTGGGAGCCGCAGGGTGGGCAGAGGTGGGTAACTGGGGGAAGAACTAGGAAGGGCACCGGGTGGAGCACCCTGGGTGCGGAAGGTGGTGATACAGTGGGAGCAGCGCTGGGGACAGTGCCAGGAACCACACTGGATGCAGCACAAGGAGCAGCACTGGTGGGTGCAGAACCGGGTCATACACTGGGGGAAGCACTGGGGTGCAGAAGATGGGGATATATTGGAAGCAGCGCCAGAAGCCAAACTTGATGCAGCTTGTACCTGGTGAGAAACTGGAATCAGCGAGGGGTGCAGAACCTGGTGAGACACTGGGAGCAGTACTTGGTGAAACACTGTAGCGATGTGGGCTGCAGTGGGGGAGACACTGGGAAAAGTACTGGGGAAAGCGCTGGGTGATAAGTTTGGCCCATCCATTAGGATCCATTCAGCCAAGCCCTCATCAAGGCAGCCTCCTGGCGATACGGCTGCTGGGAAGGGAGAGGGACTGCATAGTGTCTCCTGGCAAGCTGGATGGTCGCAAGCCATTGACGCTTGGCAGTAAGAGTGTAACCACGGAGCACTTGGAGGGGGATCTGGAGGAGGGAGTGAGATTGAGGCAGTGCACCAGCGAAGCCAATGGCCAATTCAGATGAGATGGAAGCATTGAGAGATTGGTGTTGTTCTGACTCAAGCAACCCTCCAGTGCCATGGAGCCGTTGGTTTCGGTACGTCCAGAGATCCCAACAAGTGAGGAAAAATTGATGAATCACTGCAGTGGCCCATCTACGAGGAGAACGCTTACTACCAATTGAAGAATAATAGTCAGCCTGAATCTGATGCCAGAGGGGTGTCCACCTCCCAAGGAACCAGTTGTGCCAGCCAATCCGACGCTGAGCCCTTATAGCAGATGCAATATCAGGGGAGTATGAGGAAGGGTGGATACGCCTACCTTGACGGACCCTAGTGGTAACATCCACAATGGCAAGAGCCAGTGAAGGGTCTGTAAGCTCAGAAGTAAGGCGCTGTTGCAAAGGGCCCCGAAAGGAAGACAAGCAGTGCTGGACAGCCCCGGGGTCGGCACATGAAAGAACATGGGAAACCTTTTCCGCATCTTGGGCACACAGAGGGCATCGGGAGTGATCCTGGTGCTGGTAATGAAGGAGCTGATTGCCCACACCAATACAACCAGAAGCAAATTTGACAAACCACCGCTGCATACCAGGAGGGAGGCGCTTGAAAGCAGAGTGATGGGCACACCAATGGATAGAATCGGAGACTTGTGGTGGAATGGAGATGTCGTGGTGAGTTTGCCAATAGTGAAGAAGTGGGGGACCTGAAATAAGAATGTGCAAGGCTTCTCTGTCAAAGCGAGAGCATTTGAGACCCTTCTGTGAGAGAGCCCAGGGCTCAAACACAAGTCGGGGATAGTGGTAAGGAGAAGAACGATTCATGGATAGAAATGCCTTGGCCATGCCATCAACTTGATGATTGCGACGCGCCCACCAGTCAAGAGAAAGACCCTCTTGATGACCCTGAACCCACTTGAAGGTGACAGTGATGGGAAGAGCAGAGAGCAGATTGCGAATGGCATAGACATAGTCAAAAGATTTCTGAGAGATAGACAAGGGCCAGGTGCCCTGAGCCTGTTGAAGAGCCGTATCCCCATCAAGGGCAATGGTGAGTGAGCCGGAGGTTACATCATATAGGTCCACCAGAGCCATACAGCAGGTGAGGACACCAATGATGCCAGCCAATTCACTGCGGTAGGAAGACTGATCTTCAGGGGAGCCACTGACAAGGTTAGATCCAGTGAGGAACAAGGAGGAAGACTTGGTGGAGGTGTTGGGGGAAAGGATGAAGGAAGATGTACCACGGAGGAGAACGGGATCATAAGAGCCGTCACAGACAGCGCTGGCAGAGCCACGCAGAATGGCATCGGTAAGAGCCTGGCATCCATCCTGGGGAAGGGAGTATTGATGGAGAAGGACTCGGGGAGAAGCGCAGAGAGCATCAAATGCATCCTCTGGGGTGGCAGGAAGACACTGAAAAGGATCATAGGTCAAGGGGTCCTCGTCTGGTGGATGAGAGATAAAGGAGGATTGACCGACAATCCGGAACACATTCCCACGGGAAAGGAGGGATACAATAGTGTCTGCACTGGTAGGTTTAGCACAAAGGATGGTAGTGTTAAAGCTATAACGACCTCTGCCTTGCGAAGATCCGACCCTCCAACCAGTAGGGCATTTGGAGAAGAGCCGGTCAGTAGAACGGCACAAAAACCAGGGCCAAACAGAGGAGGACTCGGTTGACAGCCAATGCCCCAGGTGAAAGGAGGGGTGGAAAGCTCGGTCCGAAGGCAAAGCCAACGGGGGTAAGAAGGATTGCCGAAGGGCACGTTGCCAGAGCTGAAGGGCGGGAAGATGCCACGGAGGGGGGCAACGAGGCCAGTCAAGGTGAGCGCGAAGATGGTTGGAGGACTGCAGCTGGAAGGCCATAGGAAGAAAGCCGTGTGCCATCTGCAGTGCAGATATCAGCAAGGGAGATAGCCTGGAGAGACATCCTGATGAGATTCAGAAGAGACAGGTCAGCGCCCCGAAAACCAGCAGTGACAAAAGCTTGCATGAGGTAGCAGTCATTCACTCTAAGCAGAGGAAGTGTAGGAAAGTCTTCCACCATACTCACAGGGTGCATAGAAAAGAAATGCCACACATGCTTATACCAGCAAGGAGTGATATAAGAGGCATAGGGCTGATAGGGGGTAATACCGAGATGGAAAGGGATCCCTAGTTCAAGCCGAAATGCTTCAGCGGTAAGCCTAAGAATATGGCCTGTCTGGGAGCCACGTACAGATTCCTGAAGCAGGGTAGCAATGTGGCTGAATTCCTGGAGAAGGAAAGGGTGAATGAAACCAAAGCCTTGATACAAAGATGGACCATAGAAAACCTTTCGAGGAAAGTTGCGAGACATGCCGGCCTTATTGAGCACTGGAACCAGAGTTGGTTGAAGAATGCGGGTCCAGGTAGAAGCGCTGAGCTGAGTGACGGGCATGGGGTATTCAAAAGACTTCATAAATGAGTACCTGAAGGTGTAGAGGGAGGTGTTCTTCTCGCACTTGGAGGACCTCATTTGAGATCCAAAGGACTGGGACTGGGTCTGCAGGTGATCAACTTGAGCTTCCTCATTGCCGTCCATAGAAATGTAGACACCCAGAGTCTTGTCCGCGTGGTCAACCTCAAAACGGTCAAGAGGTGATTGGGCACCAGATTTGTCAGTGATGGTGAAAACACCGGGCATTTCATCAACAGAACGATAGTCCCAACCAGAACCAGTCCACTTGAAATCTATCAAGTAGCAGAAGGATTTAGCAGGTTCAATAGCGCCGCCAGTAGCAATGAGACCATCAGCCCATCGGTCTAAAGCGGCCTGAAAATCTGTTTTGAAATACACAGGTTCAATCCAGAAGAAACTGGTGTATGCGCTGATGGATTGGACTCTGGCAAAGTGAACCATATCTCCAACATCAGAATCAATTCGAACGACGATACCAAACGTTCAAACGCATTGTCAATCGCGTCATGGATCGTACCGGCACACCACCACACCTATGGCTACTGTGCATGACATACGTCGCGGGTCTCCTCAATGTTGTTTCTGATCCTACGCTGTCCGATAAACAACTGATCTTCATTGCCACCGGTACACTTGGCGACATCAGCGCATACACCAGTTTCTTCTGGATTGAACCTGTGTATTTCAAAACCAATGACTCTCCTTTCGGTACCGAGTCTACCGAACGCCTAGGTCATTTCGTCGGCATCGCCGAACATGTTGGCAATGGACTCTGCTTCCGAATCTGGGATCCCGTTACCAACAAGTTACTTGACCGTTCTGGTGTACGCTCTGCTCTTACACCTGAGTCTCGTAACAAACACGCAGGCCTATTCACTGATGATGGTTTCATCAAATGGCGTAACGCCAAGGATTCCATTGCCCCGTTTATACGCCACTGGAGAAGCTCCAGCATTCAAACATGGGGAGCATACCACTCAGAGTAAACCCATTGACGAGTCTACTAAACCAGGCAACTCAATTCCCCCTAGCGTTTCACCTGCTGATTCCGACAATGCCGATGACACCGTCCCATCTGTACCCAACGAACAACCAGGTACTACGCCCCACACATCTGGCACTCAACCAATTCTTCACCCACCCGCCCACCCCTCGTTACCGAGCTTTCTTTATAAGAAGGTCGATGACAGCCCGAGCTGGTCACCTTCTCCGCTCCCTAACAACTATGGGGAGAGTTTTGATGGTCCTCCTACGACACACATCTTCAGCAAGACATCCGACGGCGTTCTCCTTACTGAAGATGATTTTGATCCACCGGAGCTAGCATACTTTGATGTTCGTGACGTCACAACTCCACACACCAACCCCGCTTCTCTTTCAGTAGACCCATCACAGGTAGTTGTTACCGACGAAGAAGGTAACGCACAATTTGACGATGATGGTAAACCCATTACCATTCCTACGGTCCCGATTGCTGATCTACAAGGACGATCCTTCCTTGTAACCAACCCAGATGGCACCCGGAAGCGTCTTACCATCGTCGATGTTGAAGACAGTCTTGAACGCAATAAAGACTTCATCAAGTTTAAGTGCAAACACTCCGATGACAAACTCAATGATATCATTGCATACAATGATGTCATGAATTACATCCATTGTGATTCAACACAAGAAGACGGCAAACTTTGGTCATTTCGCCGCATCCTAGGACACCAAGGTCCACTGGATAACAAGCATCCTCAATACAAAGGTTCCAAGTATAACCTTTGGATTGAATGGGAAAATATGGAACGCACATATGAACCTCTAGCCAATATTGCGGCTGATGACCCTGTCACCGTTGCAAAATATGAGAAAGACAACAACTTGCTTGACCTCCCGGGTTGGAAACGCCTCAAGCGAATCACCAACCTAGCGCGACGAACCAAGAAACTTGATCGACTCGTGCACCAAGCCAAACTACGTTCTTTCCGTACCACTCCGCAGTACCAATATGGATTTAAAGTACCTCGTAACCACGAAGAAGCCCTCCGATTTGATCAAGCCAACGGAAACACCAAATGGGAAGATGCCACCACTCTGGAAATGGCACAACTCAATGAATATAATACATTCATTGATAAAGGCGTGTACAAGACAAGCTCCATTCCCCCCGGGTTCCAACAGATCAAGGTACACATGATATATGCTGTCAAGCACGACGGTAGACACAAGGCTCGTCTTGTTGCTAACGGTAATCTCACTGAGGCCCCTATCCACAGTGTTTACGCAGGTGTCATATCTCTCCGCGGCCTACGTATGTGCCTATTCCTAGCTGAACTCAACGACTTGGAAGCATGGGGTACCGACATAGGTAATGCCTACCTAGAAGCAGTTACCTGCGAGAAAGTATGCATCAAGGCAGGTCCCAAATTCGGATCGCTGGAAGATCACCTGTTGATCATTTACAAAGCCCTATATGGCCTCAGATCCTCAGGCAAGTGCTTTGGAGACTTACTCGCAGCTTGTCTCATTGAACTCGGCTTCGAAAGATCCCACGCAGAACCGGAAATATTCCTCAAGCCTGGAACGAACAAGCATGGTGAACGTGTATATGAACTTATATGCACATATGTCGATGACCTATGTCTCTGCATGGCAGATCCCAATTCCTTCTTGAAGATATTGCAGTCGTCACCATATAACTTCAAACTGAAGGGATCCGGACCTATGAACTTTCACCTAGGTTGCGGATTTGAGCGCGACGAGCATGGTGTTCTATGCCTGAATCCCATAAAGTTCATCGAAAAAATGGAAGCATCTTACGAACAAATGTTCGGATGCAAACCTAGCACTAGGTTCCAATCACCCATTGCAGAGAACAATCATCCCGAATTGGACTCCTCAGCCTTTCTCGAAGAAACCGGTATACAGAAATACCAAAGTATGATTGGTTCACTCCAATGGATCATCGCTATTGGGCGTTTCGATGTACAAACAGCCGTGATGACACTCTCGAGTTTCAGAGCTCAGCCACGAGATGGGCATCTCGAACGTGCCAAACGTATCTATGGATATATCTCCAAGTTTAGACATTTTAAAAACAGATTCCGCGTGGAACCACCCGATTTTATATTGACTAAACCCGACACCATTGATTGGTCCAACACCGTCTACGGGGAGCATTCTGAAGAGCTACCCGACGACGCTCCTACACCGCTTGGAAAGACAGTAGTGTTGACACATTTCTATGATGCCAACCTCATGCATGATATTCTCAGTGGTGTGGCTGTAACCGGCATTCTTCATTTTGCAAACAAGACTCCCATGATGTGGTTCTCAAAGAAGCAGTCTACTACGGAAACAGCCACCTTTGGAGCTGAATTTGTTGCAGGAAGAACTTGCATCGAACAGATCGTCGATTTACGCCACTCATCCGATACCTAGGAACACGAGTCCATGATATCTCCTACTCTTGGGGGGTGACAACAAAAAAGCATTGATCCAAACGTGTCAACCTTCCCTTATGCAAGGTTGCACAAAGCGTCATAACATTTTATCGTTTCACTACGTACGAAGCATGATAGCGAGAGGTTTCATTTTAATGATGCACATCCCAGGTAAGGATAACTGTGCAGACATTCTCACCAAGCATTGGAGACACTCAGTTGTGTATCCACTGCTCAGGCCCATCTTCCACTTCTGTGGTAATACCGGCGAACCTTCTTCAAGATGATGGAAGCATCATGTAGAGCGTGATGACCCTTCACAAGGAAACATGGGGAGTATTAAATTTCCTTTCGTGACCAGAAGTACCAAAGCTACCAGATGGTAGATATCCCTTATTCGTACGAATCAATGAGTCCCGTATCAATCTAGTAATCGATTCCCTACAGCATAGTGATTGGATTGCAACGGCGCATCAATTCCTATCGCGCATCAACGGTGAGCAATCTCTGTTTTACAGTATTGCCATTGTTCTTCTTTGGTGAGCAAACTCTGATTTCATAAAATATCACACGAGCTACGGGAGCAATTCCTGACCTTAATGATAAACATATCATGGAGTCTTCCTAACGGAACAAGAGAAGAAAACCGTTTGGCGTGCGATCTCACACAATACATATACATGCATACAGATATATATGGTCAACGACCAATGCATGTACGGAAATAATCAGCGAGTAATCTCATCACTACGCAACAGCAGTTGCAACGTATTCATCTCAATAAAAGAGATATCTTGCCATTTTCCGGCAAGATTTCACTTTATCTCATACTTTTAACATTCAACTGATTTATATCCCAAAATTCACACTAGTTGCTACCACTACTTGTAATCTACATACTGAGGTCTGTCTTGCTGCAATCTGAATAAGTCACAGCAAGAGGAGATCTGGCGTTTCCCTAGTCTCGCCTGTAGTTTTTGTCCGATTATCCGTTGCCGAAAGTATCCAACCACAATTGTCACGCGTAAAAGAGTAACAAATCGTTCATCTACTAACACACTAACGCAGCGTTGCTGTTCTTCAGAAGCCTTTGAATCCAGACTCTCAACGAATCGGATTCAGAAGGAAAATAATACTGTGCTGAGGTCGTGCATAGGTCTTCCTCCATGACCTGGAAGGCCGCGAGCACCGTAGTTTCCACAGGGGAAGGCATCTGAGCCCGGTCCTTACTGATCCCTAGCATCTTGGGGAATTTCTTGTCTGTAATTAGTAGTGCCTCCCTGTCGTACTTGTTCCATTCTACATATAGGGCCCGGCTCTGCTTCCACAGTTTGTATGCGTCTGAAGTGAGTTTGATTGTACTGTCGAGCTCTTGTGGTTCCCTTGGTGCCTGGGGAAAGGCGGCATGAGGGTCCCTCGAGTGGTATTGCGCTTCCGTTCCAGTAGGAACAAGGCTATCCTCCTCCCTGTATGTACTTGATGGAGGGTACTTCGGCTAACGCATTTTGCTAGCGCTTTCTTGAATTCGTATACATCTATGCTCGATGGTACAGCAACCGGTTTCACTAGTGTCTCATCCAAGTGGTCCTTGAGCGTTGCGTAGTCCTTCTTCTTGGACATCTCGTTGTCGGTATCACTATCTTCACTATCCTCGGTATAGTCGTATAGCAAACCTATTCTGTGTTTGTAATTGTGTGTTTTGTTCTTCAGTGTACTCGAGTAAATCCCGGTTGTACAGTTCAAGCTCTTCCAGTTGATCTCTCAGATTACGGATTGCGGTGGAGCCTATGGTTCTGAAAGTGTCGATGCTGGTGTCGGGGTAACTCCTCTCGTTGTGGGCTGTGGTTTCCTTCGGTTTGCATTGGGGTGTACTAATCATATCAATAACTAATAAGACCAAAGTTGTCAATCGTAGTATGGTTTTAGTTTGTTACTTTGAGTATTTACGTTATTTCGACTTTTACTGTGTTGGAAAGAGTTGGATTAAGATTATGATGATCAGATTGTTCCTGGACCATATCTCCCAATTACTAATTTGTTGTTTCTTTGTGTGGTGATACACGTACCGCTCGGGTTTTGTCGTGAGTTTGATTCCCATATTGTGTACCTCTGTTCAGTGCTTTAAGTAACGATCGATACTCACCAACGCTTATGTATAATTTACTTATGGTCCTCATCCCATTGGTCGCGTCTCACGTTTACTTATTGCGCTCACCATGGAATTGTACCATTTCCTACCACCGGCTTATATATCCGCGGATATTTGCGTGTACGTTGTCACGCGGCATATATCCGTGGATTTCGCGTGCACGTCATCACGCTCGATTTGGTAATCCAATACACCCTCTTAGGCGCCACACATGAGGTGGTGAAGTGTTACCAACGCGGTCTCTCGGTCAGGCTAGAGTGGCAACAAATGCCCCTGCGGAGGGCCATTGCAGAACGAGGTGGGAGAAAGAATCACGCCTGCAATAGTGGTGTACTACTTCCAAGTCCGGGTCCGGGGGTGGCTAGAATAACAATGGGAATCAGACGCCCCCCTCCCCTTCCCAGACTTTTGGGAAGACATCCACAGGTTCAGAATGACCCAGAACCTCAACTGGCTCCCAAATGTGGTCCAACGTTGATGCCTTATGAACCCTCCAGCAGCCTACCCAAGTCGCCCCTCCGGCCGGCGCCCCTCCAGCTCAATCTACAGGGGGAGGGGGAGGCCATCGTCCTCGAGATGATCAGCTTTACAACCCCACCAGAGACTCCCGCTTCTCGATTTGTCCAATCCCATCAGCGCCAGAATCAAGAACAAAACTATGCGTTCTGTCATCTCCCCGCCATGGAAGCCAAAGGCAAACCCCCCATCAAACGCCCAGATGGCCGGGAACGCTGCCACTTTCTGGCACATCCGGGGCAACTGTTTCACTGGTTGCAGACACCTCTCAGACCACTCACCCACCACATCCGGGGGAGCAAGACCGGCTCTTGGGAGTGGTGCCAAGAGGCCTATGCAGCCTGATTCCCCGGCAAGCGCCACCACCGACAAGGCGTCTCGCCCCCTCTCACTCTATTTGCCACGGGGGCCATCCACTTGCCCCCAACCAATACCCACCATTCCCCCTTCCACCCTCGGCGCCTTCCTCCAGGTTCGCCAACCCCCCCCCCCCCCCCCCCCCCCCCCCCCCCCCCCCCCCCCAACAACTGTAATTCCGGATTATGAGTTAATTAATCTATTTTCTGTTTTTTCAATGCTTAACCGGAACACACGTATTGTCCCGTGTTACACAATCCTTCATAATGAGACTGCACGCGCATTCTCGTGTTGTTAGATTAACTAATATTTCCTCGGTGAATTTGTCAGAGAAACGTGTCTCATTTTGTCTGTTTCTCACATAATTGGGCTTCTCTTATCCATTTTGTATGTCATTGATATTTTCCATATTTCATCAATATACACATGTTTATCATTGACATACTTAATATTGGATCCTATCTGTATTTTCATGTGATACTTTCTTTTGATATTTCACTGTGTCCGATTCTTCTATCAATGATCTATTCATTCGATCGTGACTCATTATTCTGTCATCGTGACCATCAGTTTGTTTTCTGTGATAGACTTCCTTCCGCACGCTTATTGCATCCCATTGGTCTTCATGTGCCCGAGTGTCTATCCATCAGTAATCTAATCTCATTCATCATTTCGTAATCATAGTACTCGTACTCGTAGTACCGTACATAGTGGTTAGTTTCGCCGCGCATCTCATCCGTGTATGTGTGCGCGCGTTGATCTGTTTTCTTATTCGTTCATATTTAACCGCACATAACGGTTCTATCTTGTTTTCACTTAACAACACGATTTGCTGGTTGTTCTCCCCTAAATCCATGATCTTGGTTTAGATTCCTATTGAATTTTTAGAGGGAAGCATACAACATAGTTCTTTAGACATGGATTTTTAGTGTGGTTGTTTTATTACTGAATTGTGGTACTTAACTTTGTTTTTACATTGTCATTAATTCATTTAGGAGATTTCTGAAGGCATTACTGTTCAATGGTTTGGTGAGGATGTCTGCGTAGTTGTCTTGCGAGTTAATATGGCTGATGGATACAACTTTTCCGGCTTGGTGTTGTCTGACAAAATGATAGGCCAGTGCGATTGATTTCTTGTTGAGTGAACTTGCAGGATTGGTTGAGTTGATTACTACACTCTTGTTATCCACATAGATCTCTGCCGGTTTGGTTACAACCACTCCCATTGATCTAAGATGATATCTGAGCATGATGGCCAACGCAACCGCGTCTTTCAGTGCAGTAAATTCAGCTCCCAACGTACTGGTATGAACTGATGTTTGTCTCTTTGACTTCCAGTAAACAGGCATGCACCCAACAAATGCAATCAATCCAGTGATACTCCTTCCAGTGACCAAATCATGGGCGTGATCACTGTGGCAAAATATGTTCAAATCCATTTCAGAGATTAGTGGCACCGGAAACATTGGATCCAATTCTTCCTTGTAATATTTGTAATGATGTGTAAATTACTCATATTTGAGTTTGACATCACCATTTGAACTGATCCTTGTGGGTCTTGGATCCACTAGAATTCCTTTCTTCTTGTATTTCTTCAAATATCCCAGTATATGTCTAGCCATCTGCAAATGACCTTCTGGTGGTCCAGCTGCAAATCTTGAGAGAGATGATACTGCAAATGCAATGTCAATTCTTCCAGATAACACTAGCCACTGTCCTAGACCAATGATATGTTGGAATTCCTTGTGTTCAGGTACTGTCAGTAGTGGCAAATCATCTAGTTCTGGGTGACAATCAGTTTTCATTGGCAGATTTTCTTTCTTGAGTGTCACTGAATATTTCTCTTGATACTTCCGAATTACCTCACTGATATATTTGGTAGAGTTCATCAGTAATCTTCCATCCTTGATTCTTGTGAGGCTTGTACCAAGATAATACTGAGGCTCCGATTCAACATTTCTCAGTGCAAATTCTTGTTCAATTCTGGCTATCCAATCTTGAGGTTTCCTTCCTATCACCATGAGATCGTCGACATGAGTGCCAATATATGTGTAGCTTTCTCCTTCTTTCTGTAGCCATAAATCTGGGTTTGCTCTTGACGGTCAAAAACCCAAATTCATGAGTGTGTCAGCTAGGAAATCCATAAAAGCTCTACACTACCTGCCAACCCGTACAGTGCTCTTTGTATTTCTACCTTGCATCCTTTCTTTTCACCAAACTCGTCTCCAGCCCACACCCATAGTTTTTCTTGGACCGGTGCAGTTGGGAATGCATTTCCCACATCTGCTGTCATCAAATCCAGTTGTTGGTGTTGTGCAATTAAGAATAGTAAGTACACAGATAAACTGTTAATTTGACTGGAGTACGTGTTGTATTCACTCGAGTCGACTCTGTGACCACCTGCTACCAATCGACTCTTGTATCTACCATCTTCACTTTTGATATCCCAGATCATCTGTAACCTTGCTTGTTGCCATCCTTCTTCTTTTGGAAATTCTTTTTCTGCTGAGTGATATTTGAAACATTTGAGTCTTTCCAAATTATCCATCTCCTTCTGAATTGAGTCTTTCCATTTTGTATCACCAGCTTCAGCATTGAATTGCATACATTCTTCATAAGTATTTGGAATCTTCTGTCCAAACTTTTTGCGATTCTTTTTCTTTGCTATTCTTTGATTCCTGGATGGTTTCTTCTTGACTACGCGTTGAACTCTCTTGTACATTAATGACTTCATAAATCGTATTCTTCTGAGGATACCCGATTGCTGTTTTATCGATTGTAATCCCACATTTGTTCAATTGTGGTTGCACTCCATTTACCAGCACTCCATGATCACCCATATCGATTGTTGTCAATAGTGATTCACCATCAGTTTGATCTTTATCCTTGGTCACATAAGTGGCATAATGAACCATTAGTAGTACTGGATCTTCTCTTCCTGGAATAAAAGCCTTCGTTACAGCACTGCAAACTGGATGCTCCACATAGGCATTGGTATCATTACTAATGTACGGCCTCATTGCAGATGTCATTCCCGTTTCTCCTCCAATTCGAAGCCATGCTTGTTCCGTAACAGTTGGTCTTCTTCTTCCACCGCTGTCAATAACTGCAATATTATCATTTGGTTGAACCTCTCTGTATCGATGTATATGGGTGACTGCTGAATTTGTTGTTCTTCTAGGTCTTCTTGCTTGGTATATTTTCTTAACTGTTTTTCGTCGATCCCTCTTGTTATCATCTTCGTTTGTCCCATCTTCATCATCTGAATCAGGAGTCCTTCTTGCAACAAGGTCAGGAACATCGCCATCGTCGTTTTCACTTTCATCAGTTTTCATTTCTATCTTATGTCGTCTTGTTGTGTAAAAATAGGATGATGCGTTTCTTCTTGGTGTAGAATTCGCTGCATTCTGTGTTACCTCACCATCGTCCCCCCCCAGAATGTAGATGAAATCGAACCGTTTTGAGAACAGTGGTGCCTGGAGGGAATAATTCAGTTTCATCAATCGTTCCAATGCTATCTTGATCACTATCGGCATCCGGAGTAGGTGACTAGGTAGGTGGAGACGGGAGAGACGAAATCGACGGATCCGTCGTATTGGTAGTGGGAGCCATTACACGACGCACCCTACGTTGGCGACCAGATTTAGGAATGAAGTGATTCAATCCATTGTCTTGTGGAGGGCTGACAGTAACCCCCTCTGGAGTTGGTGGTGGCGTGTCGCTGTGCCGGATAGCTTGGTTGTATTTTAGAACCCAGTCGCGATAAAGTTGAGAGAGCTCGTACCATGTTTTGGGAGGGATCCGAAGAATACCCTTGAGATTGGGGTAAATAGTACCTGTAAGAGTGCCAGTGCCGGAGGACCCAGTGCGTTGTCTTTTGTTAGGACCATCAGGGGTGCGCCGGACACGTTTGTGACTTCCTCTGCTGCTGTCAAAAGCTGTCCGAGCAAGTTCTTTGTCATGGATTCAGAGCTTAACAATCATTTCTTCTAGAGTCCGGTCTGTTTTGTGTTCCAGCAATCCTTCTTTGAATCTCTCCAGGGTTGGGTCTCGAATGTTCCAAGCAAAGATGCTTTTTGCGTCCCATTCAGTCATGTGATATGGTGGAATTTTTCAAAGTTTATGATAAGTCAGTTCAAAACTGTTAATATAATCAGAAATATTGCCATTGGGATGCAACTGGTTGTATCGTAGATGAAGCTTCAGTGTCTCAGCGTAAGATTCTCTCCGGTTGTCAGAGTCATACCAGCCCAACAGTTCTTGCCATGCTGCATGTCCATCAAATGTGTCTTCATGCTTGATTATCTTAGAATGCGCGCTGCCCCCACTGCATGCCGACAGCAAAGTTCCCCAAAGTGCCTTGTTTTTGCTTGGTGCATTCCGGGCAGCATCTGGGTCATTCATAATATCCTCGTGTCCTGTTGCAGCAAAGGTAGCTATCGCATCGGATTTCCACTTTGTCCAATTCTCTTGTTGGCCGTCGAAATCATGGATTGGTTTTGCCTTGAGTAACTGCTGACCCGCTGCTTTTTCTTTTGCCGACCTCACTTCTTGTCTAAGCGCTTCCATCTCATCATCTTTGTTGAGTGACTCTTGAATTGTTTGTCTTAGATTGTTCATCTCCGCTTCATATCTTCTTTCTTTTTCTCATCCTCGTACTCTTGCAGCTCTCATTTCTTCCTTCAGTGCGTTGATTTCTTCCACTTGACGTTTGCCTTCTGCTGCTTGTCTCCTAAGGTTAACTAATTCTGCATCTCGGTGTCTTTCGAAACTTGAGGTACTGCTATTATCACTTTTGGATGAGGAAGAAGAAGAAGAAGAAGATGATGATGATGATTCCAGATCTCGGTTGGCCCATCTCTCCCTGTCCCGTTGTCTTGAGCGTCATTGGCGTCATGAGGGGGATCTGTTTGTTGTCGATTGAATCTTGTCATCCTTGGTTGTATTCTGTGATGTATCGTTTACTTCATTTTGTCTCCACCAATCATTGTTTCTCATGATGTAGAAGGCCGGGTAGGTGACTGCACCCAGAGTTTGGAAGAATCTGTTTGTAAATGTTGGCATAATGTTGTCGGGTAGTGATGTTGTCGGGTAGTATTTTTCTTTTTGGTTGTTGCGTATTTTTGTTTGTGTTTTCTTGTTTCTTGTTATGTATTTTTATTTTTATTTATTATTTGGATATTCTTCTTTGTTGTTCTAGCCAAGTCTCGGTAGTATCCAATGTATATTGTTCAAGATAATGGCTTATCTCAGTAACTTCATACAAGGGTGTTAGTTTGATTCAGTAGTACAGTTAGGTAGAATTTTCTGGGGTTCGCGATCGATAAATTCCAAGATCAATTTGTTGTTGGTAGGAAATTTCTCGTAGGAATCTCATAGAAAGTTCCTGAATAGATTGTAACTCGTAGGTATGTTTGATATCTAGTTTTCGTATGAAGCTGCAACTGTTAATCAACAACTGTAATTCCGGATTATGAGTTAATTAATCTATTTTCTTTTTTTCCAGCGCTTAACCTGAATCCACGTATAATCCCGTGTTAAGCAATCCTCCATAATGAGACTACACGTGCATTCTCGTGTTGTAGATTAACTAATATTTCCTCAGTGAATTTGTCGGAGAAACGTGTCTCATTTTGTCCGTTTCTAACATAATTAGTGCTTTGCAGGGGCCCTGTGGAGTTGTTGAGTACGTAGTTATTGTATGTATTGTAAGTATGTGTCAGTAAAGTTATGATAAGAAGTACTCATACAATAACGCGTACAATTTCTACTAGTACTAGTGTGCATCAAGTCAGATCAGAATTACCAAAGGTGTTCTAATCTGTACCAATTCTTACCAGTACCAATTCTACCATTAGCCAACCAACAAAATTCATGTAAGCTATCAGCAAGGTCTCTACATTCATAAGGTTGGGGTTAGATTTGAACAAGCAAGCTGTACGAGCTACCGGTAATTACGAGCTGCCAGATCTACAAGCAAGCTACCTACCTTCATACCAATCATACCAATCGATTTATATTACTATTGAAGTGACGTCATTCGCGCAAGCTCTTTTTTCAATTCAAACAAGCAAGCTGTACGAGCTACCGGAAATTACGAGGTACCAGATCTACAAGCAAGCTACCTACCTTCATATTGATCATACCAATTGATCTATACTACCAATCAAGTGAGTCATTCGCACAGTGCGAATCTCTCAAATCCCTAACCAAAATATAATTCAATCGTCAACCAAA
Source organism: Pseudo-nitzschia multiseries (assembly GCA_037355745.1). Lineage (NCBI taxonomy): Eukaryota > Bacillariophyta > Bacillariophyceae > Bacillariales > Bacillariaceae > Pseudo-nitzschia > Pseudo-nitzschia multiseries. The sequence goes on from CM074781.1 coordinate 28,216,513, forward strand.
AAAACCACCAGATTTGAACACAGTGCAAACCTTTCCAGTCCCTAATCAAACTATAATTCAATCGTCAACCCAAAAACACACCAGATTTGAACACAGTGCAAATCCTGCCAATCCCTAACCAAAATATAACTAAGTCATCAACCCAAAAACCCACCAGATTTGAACACAGTGCAAATCTTTCCAGTCCCTAACCAAAATATAATTCAATCCTCATCCCAAAAACAAACCAGATTTGAGCAAAGTGCAAATGCTGCCAGTCCCCGACCAAAATATAACTCAGTCATCAACCCAAAAACCCACCAGATTTGAACACAGTGCAAATCTTTCCAGTCATTAACCGAAATATAATTCAATGGACCCAAAAACCCAACAGATTTGAACACAGTGCAAATCTTTCCAGTCACCAACCGAAATACAACTCAGTCATCAACCCAAAAACCCACCAGATTTGAGCACAGTGCAAATGCTGCTAGTCCCCAACCAAAATGTAACTCAGTCTTCAACCCAAAAACCCACCAGATTTGCAGACAGTGCAAATCCTGCCCATCCCCGACCAAAATATAACTCAGTCATCAACCCAAAAACTCACCAGATTTGAAGACAGTGCAAATCCTGCCCATCCCCAACCAAAATATAACTCAGTCATCAACCAATTAAATCCACCATATTTGAAGACAGTGCAAATCTTTCCAGTCCCTAACCAAAATATAATTGAGTCATCAACCCGAAAACACAACAGATTTGAGCACAGTGCAAATCCTGCCAGTCCCTGACTCAAATATAATTGAATCATCAACCCAAAAATCCACCTGATTTGGACACAGTGCAAATCCTGCCGATCCCCAACCAAAATATAACTCAGTCATCAACCCAAAAACCCACCAGATTTGAACACAGTGCAAATCTTTCCAGTCCCTAACCAAAATATAATTCAATTGTCAACCCAAAATCCCACCAGATTTGAACACAGTGCAAATCTTTCAAGTCCCTAACTAAAATATAATTTAATCTTCAACCCAAAAACCCACCTGATTTGAACACAGTGCAAATCTTTCCAGTCCCTAACCAAAATATAATTCAAGTGTCAACCCAAAAACCCACCAGATTTAAACACAGAGCAAATCTTTCCATCCCCCACCAAAATATAACTCAGTCATCAACCCAAAAACCCACCAGATTTGAAGACAGTGCAACTCCTGGCAGTCCCAGACCAAAATATAACTCAATCATCAACAAAAAAACTCACCAGATTAGAAGACAGTGCAAATCTTGTCAATCCCCGACCTAAATATAACTCAGTCATCAACCCAAAAACTCACCAGATTAGATGACAATGCAAATCTTGTCATTCCCCGACCAAAATATAACTCAATCATCAACCCAAAAACTCACCAGATTTGAAGAGTGCAAATCTTGCCAATCCCCGACCAAAATATAACTCAATCATCAACCCAAAAACCCACCAGATTTGAACACAGTGCAAATCTTTCCAGTCCCTAACCAAAATATAATTCAATCGTCAGCCCAAAAACACACCAGATTTGAACACAGAGCAAATCTTTTCATCCCCCACCAAAATATAACTCAATCATCAACCCAAAAACCCACCAGATTTGAAGACAGTGCAAATCCTGGCAGTCCCAGACCAAAATATAACTCAATCATCAACAAAAAAACTCACCAGATAAGAAGACAGTGCAAATCTTGTCAATCCCTGACCAAAATAGAACTCAATCATCAATCCAAAAACTCACAAGATTTGAAGAGTGCAAATCTTGCCAGTCCCCGACCAAAATATAACTCAATCATCAACCCAAAAACCCACCAGATTTGAACATAGTGCGAATGTTTCCAGTCCCTAACCAAAATATAATTCAATCATCAACCCAAAATATTAAATTCCTTTTGTGACCAGAAGTACCAAAGCTACCAGATGGTAGATATCCTATTGGTATGAATCAATGAGTCCCGTATCATTCTAAGTAATCGATTCCCACGGCATATCGATTGCCACGGTGCATCGATTCCCATTGCGCATCGGCGGTGAGCAATCTCTGTTTTATACTCTTGCCATTGTTCTTTGGTGAGCAAACTCTGATTTCATAAAATATCACACGAGCTACGGGAGCAATTCCTGATCTTAATGATAAACATATCATGAAGTCTTCCTAACGGAACAAGAGAAGAAAACTGTTGGCGTGTGATTCTCACACAATATATATATATATATACATACAGATATATACGGTCAACGACCAATGCATGTACGGAAATAATCAGCGAGTAATCTCATCACTACGCAACAGCAGTTGCAACGTATTCATCTCAATAAAAGAGATATCTTGCATTTTGGCAAGATTTCACTTTATCTCATACTTTTAACATTCAACTGATTTATATCCCAAAATTCACACTAGTTGCTACCAACTACCTGTAATCTACATTATTAAGGTCTGTCTCGCTGTATCTGAATAAGTTCACAGTAAGAAGAGATCTGGCGTTTCCCTAGTCTCGCCTGTAGTCCGATTATCCGTTGCCGAAAGTATCCAACCACAATTGTCACGCGTAGAGTACAATCGTTTGTCTACTAACACACTAACACAGCGTTGCTGTTCTTCAGAAGCCTTTGAATCAGACCCTCAATGGATCGGATTCAGAAGGAAAATAATAGATTAACAGTCGCAAGCTCCAAGGTGGCTTGCACACAAAAGGAACAAGAACGGAATTGAGTAGAATCCCTATGCTGGCATATGCCAATCGCACATCGTACACGAAGCAGTAATAAGACCAAGGTCGTAAACGTCGTTGGTTTATATAGTTAGTTGTTTCGGTTTTTATTTTACGGTGTTGGAAAGAGTTATTGAAAAGATTATGATCGGATTGTTTCTGGACCATATTGTTCTCTCATTTACTAATTTGTCTTTTCTTTGTGTGGGAATACGCGTATCGAGCGTTCGATACCCATAGATACTCAGTGTTTTAAGTATCTCTTGATACTCTTGAGCGCTTATGTATAATTTACTTATTGCGCTCTCTTCTTGATAAAAGATCTAGAACACTTTGGAATCGTACGTCTTGTTTTTACGTAATACGTCTTGTTTTACGTTTCCGTAAAACAAATACGTATTTGTTTTACATTTACGTAAAACAATACGTATTCATTTTACGTTTACGTAAAATAATACGTATTTGTTCCCCGTCCGCATAAACGTAAATTGTATGTTACGTATTACGTATCACGCATTTCACGCATTTCATGTGTACGTAAATACGTACATTCACGCTTGATTCAGTATTCCAATACACCCTTGGATGGTCCTTGGACTATCCGGCTCATATAAATATATCGTTCTTACCTTTTTATGGTGGCTCCCTTTTGGGTGGTGCTTGGTAGGGTAATCCGCCAGATTATGCTTTCCCGGTTGCCAAAAAATATTGAATTGCCCTTGTTGGGCCCGGTCTTTTAACCAATAGTATCGCATATCAATTGCTTTGGACCTCTTTTGTTTGATAGTGCCGTTGAGTATGCCCTCTGCTGTATTATTGTCGAACTTCAGTGGAGTGGCCGGTTGTGGGTGACCTAGTTCAAGCAGACATTGTCGGATGGGTAAGGCCTCCCGTGCATTCAGGAATAATGACGCCACTTCGGCATCGGCTGCTGACGCCATAACATTTTTGATTATTTTTGCCAATACTAGTATAGCCCCGTTGAATGTGTGATCGGCTGTATCCCCTAGGTAATGATAGCCCCCAGCTCGGCTCTTGGCCTCTGGACATACCAAGTACGCTGCATCGCTATCCACTCGTAGTATCATGTCACTTGCCCTGTAGATGATGGATGCGTCAGGATTACATGCCGCATAGTTGAGGAAATATTTTGTGGCCGCTAGTGTTGTTTTGTTATTCTTGGCAGAGGCAATGTCATTGAGCGCATGTAACATCGTGTTGTTGACCGCTTGGGCGTAAAACAGGAATTTTCCTGTGACTTGTTGGATGAATTTTATCTCTTCGTCCGATAATGTTGTCACGTCCTCGAGCTTTGCGTATTGGATTTTTTCGCCGTAGGCTGGGACGTCCGCGCGCGAAGGGCCCGCGAACGTGTGTGTTGGTCGCTCATGTTCGAATTCTTTTAATGCTTGTTCCACGTACCCATCCATAGACAATCGTACTTCACGTTTGTCGTAGTCCCAACGCAGGTGAACCCCGACGTATTGTTTCCCCGACCAGTCCACTTTGAACGTGTTGTCGGCGAAAAATACGGACTTTGTCGGCATCAAATTTGATTGGAAAAGCCGACAAAACAAAACGACGACCGAGGTGCGGAACGAGATACGGTACGAAGATTCGGCCAATCAAGGCTTAGAATCAAACGCACCTCCACTACTTGAAAATCCTTAAGTGGTAAAAACGATATCACCTAAGGCTACAAACAAAAGAGGATAATCGGTTAGAAACAAGAAATATCCAAAGACCTGAACAGTAAGTAAACACTTGGAATCCATAAGTAGATTCAGAAGAATATACTTGATATCCTGTGAGGAAATTACTTATTACAATCAAGAAAATCAATACCGATTCTGGATGGGCCTCATTTATCTACCCACTCTACGAACAAGCATACGCCCCACTGGATAAGAAATACTTAACCTCGTAAAAGACCAATACCATCAAATGACCGATACAGTAAGACCGACACAACGCTAATACAGCAACAGTATTGGTACGATGAAGATGGCAGTAACAAATAACCGGGGAAGATCTCTACCATGTAAAATACAGAGAGCCCCGATACAGTGAAATACCCAGTAAAATAAGAGTGTCTCTCTGAGCTCACTTTCTCTTTAAATTTCAATTATCCAATACCTTACGGTCGATTTTTAGAGTTACAACAGGTTATAGAGCCCTTATACCTTCCACTAACAAGTGGATACCTTAAGCTACCTATCTCCGCTCCGTACAGCACCTCCACTGTCGGTTACAGCCAGAGTATACTTGGTACGGGACTCGGCGACGGGCTGTATCAATAGACCTCCCCGCTTCTTTCTTTCTCCTCCTCATTACTTGCGTATCAAGGGGTGTATACAGATCCTTCTACCAAGAATCTTCTTCTGTAATACACAACCAAGCGCACGCATCAAGGGGTGTATCTACAGAACATTCTACCAAGAATCTCCTTCTGTAATACACATCTAAGGACGACGATCGATCGAACGATTACGATTATGATTACGATTGCATCTCCTTCATCCAAGGACGATGCTCGAATGATTAGCACAGTTACAATTACCCACTAAAGACCACCGACGTCTTTAATAAAAGCCCAGCATTGCACCGGACACGCCGACTGCAATCACCCAATCATATTTTTCTTCCGCGTCCATCATCCCCATAAAGGACCATCGACGCCCATTTGATAGTGCTAAGCACCACTTCAAACAAACTAACAGACTGCAACTCCTCCTACGATAGTAGTTACTTTATTCACTACCTTTCACACCGGTCGGAACATTCCTTCGGTTATTTATGCACCTTCGCAGATCATTCCGACGGCCTTTGTTTTCGAAATCTCGATATCTCGATAATCAATCCATTGCCCTGCGTAGCGCCGAGCAACTTCCAATCCAAACAGCAATCTCTATCCCGTTTACCTCCACAGCCTACAACATCGAATTAATTCTACCAATTATTCGCCTCACATCTTCCTTCGCAGGTTCGACCATCGATTCCTGTTCCCGGTTACTTCTGTCTTTCCGGTCACCGATCCCTGTCTCCGGTTACTTTCTTGGAATATTCCTTCTTTGGAAGATTCCTTCGGTCATCCCTTCGACACGGCCGCACCTTCATTCGGTCATTTCGTCTATCTACCAAGAATCTTCTTCTGTAATACACGACCAAGAAGCATACGTATCAGAGGTGCATCTACAGAACATTCTACCAAGAATCTCCTTCTGTAACTACATCGCAACATCGACGATTCGACCAAACGATTCCTGGAACCATCGAACCGACAAGCATAGACCAATTGATTCTCCGAGAAACGTTCCGCGGTTGATTCTTTTCTACCCATGATCGATTACCACGGCAACGACGAACATTCGTTATTTTGACAACGACGCTTAATCCTTAATCGCCACAACGGTATCCATCCCCACCGACGGACAACGGATTAATTCGGAATCTCCACCAGTCTTTCGATATTTTTGATCCACGACCTACACCAAATCCATACTCCGATTAATCTTTCGGATCAATTACCACCTCTGATCTACTCGAGATTGTTGTGAGCCTGCTGTTGAGCGACTCCCTTCCAATCTTCCTCAGATCTCCTCAAGATTGTCGTGAGCCTGCTGTTGAGCGCCTCACTACCACCCTCCCTCGGAATATTCATCCCTTCACCACAGCACCTTTGCTCGGTCAGTTCGTCGGCTCCGCCGGTTAACTCCTTCCTCATCAATCCCGCACTCGGTCTTTTCCTGGTGTCCATTCCTGCAAACGCTACTATTCTGGACATCTGTGAACGACAAACATTCCGACGGTCTTTCGGTAATTTATTTTGACGGCAATACGTCCATACTTCCCTGTCTCACCATCGAACAATTGAGTGCAATTTTCCCACTCCACCTTTCCTTCGGCTCCTCCGATCTGTCCTTGATTCTCCACCATGGAACAACAAACCGACCAGAACTATGACAACTGGAGCGACTGGAACTATGTTGAAGCCATACAGTTCTCTTTCGGAAAACCAGTAGGAGCTGGCAAGAACAATGCCGCCCAAAACCTACTCAACGCGGCCTACTCCCAGAAAATGACTAATATTAACAGCATACTCACTGTCGACAATCATGGTGCTGAGACCCTCAAGCCGGACGCCATTTCCCGAATCAAATCCCTTGTCACCGCAGCCATCATAGAAAATCTCCCTCTATCAGAAGTATCTCCCAAATGTAAAAAACACATTAGAATGCTTCTGGAACACTCTACCATTTGGTACCTTGACAAGGATAAGACAAGGAGACCCGTTCATGACTATCACGCACTTGCTCCTGCAGCAACCGCGGCAAAGCTTAACTATCATCAGTATAAACATCCTACCATCCAATTGGAATTCAGCATCCAACATTGGGGGTTTGATAAAGGATGGTATCCATATGAATTTGCCAAGGTTTACGATAGAAACAGTGAAGCAACAGCTTCTGAGCAATCCAAGCCTCTGAAACCATTGCCCACCCTCGCGTCATACAACAATCGAGTGGCAAATATCCTAAAATTCTCCAGGAGAATCATCTCCTGCGAAAACGAATTTTGCTTTGACCTACCAGATCCCTATTTTGAATACATTGCGTTTAAACAAATTTATCGCATGGCCTTTCCTCCCAGTTACACATGGACATGGAAATACTCCCCCAACAGTGACTCTGTCTCCTTCCACCGAGTCCAATCCAACTCCATCCCCTTACAACGCTCCACTTCCTCTTCAAGTTCTCGTGTACGAGTTCAGGAGAAGTCCAATATGACTCCAATCCAATGCCAGGACAAGTCCACTGTGACTGCGTCGCATGAAACCCCATCTACAATGCCCAATTCGGATCATCATTCTGCCCCACCTTTGGCACCTACTAACTTCAGATGGACCTTCAATCCACAGAATGAAATTGCAACATTCCGCCGCCTGCCAAAATCAGCTCCCTCACCCTCACCACAGCCTCCAATGTACGATCGGCTGATACCATCTGAGACACTTGCTGAGGACCGTCCACACGCCGCTTCTGCATACATCCGATTATTGCAATCGCCATGCCACAATCACATTCTCTCCAGACCAAATCATCCGCCTATCCTTCGACTCTCCAAACGACATCAGGATGCCGTCAAGGTCAAGCTGTATCATCTGCATGCCAACATCTTGTCCATGAATTGGTTCTATGATACTTTTGACTGATCAATTACAACCGACTGCAACTCCCTCATCAATAGTTAGTTGCCTTCTGAAAAGAATTCACCGTGTAAAGGCATATTCGTTCGTACGAAGAGTCACGAAGGCAAATAACCTTATTCGTAAGGTTATTTAACCTGAGTGAATAATCGTCGGTGATTATCCATGTGGATTGCCTATTAGGGAAATTCTCCCCATCAGCTCACTCTTCGAAGAATTAACAACTCTAAAACACCATCATGCCCTAAAATCTACGTACAACCTAGTACTAATTCTACATAATAAGGTACAATCACATGTGATATTCAATGAGAATATCACGGTGAATTATACGGTAACAAAAGACCGATCGAAGATGGTTTTGCGTGTGTTTTGTGTCTTAAGAATTACATGTGTTTTGTATGCTTGAAATTACACGATACGACGAGTAACCTGTCGATCGTCACCGACAAGGTCGAATGAACTGTAACATCGATTGTTCTACTCACTAAATCAATCGGTCATAAGACTGATTGCATTTGTTGTTTGTTACGACACACTTTTTCTAGTTTATCAGACCCACAGCACTCTACGAGCTGTGGAGGACCGACGAATGGCGTTTCCCGAAACGCAGTTAGAGCTCGAAGACTAATCCGAATAGCCTGATCAGCTACCGGCATCAACCCTCAAGGATGTAAAAGAGGCAGTTGCTTGTGGAGCCCTGGAATAGACCAACACCAGGGCGGTCTCCCTGAAAGAAGAGACCAAAGAACCGAACCAAGGTGGTGGCTCCACCGGGTTTCGAGATCCAGCAAACAAGCAAGGGAAAAGGGCTGGACGATTCAGAGAAAGAGTCGCCCAGGTTGGCATCAGTTGAAAGGAATCAATATCCAATTCGAGAACACTGATCTTTCACTGAAAACAAGAATGAAGTGAGCCAGAAGATTGAGCCTAAAGTATTCTGTGGCGAAACAGATTGGAAGGAACAGATTGCGAAGAGCATCTGCCAGCAAGAAGGAACAGATTGCGAAGAGCATCTGCCCGCACGAAACGAAAATCCAAAGATATGAGAACACCAAATCTCGAAGATCAAAAAGATCCAAAAGGAAAAGAGAACACTAAATTCTCAGGGAAACAATCTTTCACCACAGAAATACAGAATGAGCAAATCCCAAGAAAGGATAGGAAAGCTCACAATCTTGATTTGCAACAAAAGCAAAAGCTCACACAAAACTAACTAACCGGAACGAAAACTCGACCCGAATAGTCAAAAGTATAACCAAACCGGAACAAAAATTCGATCCGGATAAATACAAAACAGATAAGCAGACCACCTGACAGTCACCAACGATAAATACCCATCCCTCACATCCAAACCCCGATTACCTTCTCTCTCCAACATACCACCTCCGACTCACACTGAATACCACCCAAAACGAATATTCGAAACTTACTACGAATCGACCATCCATACTCCTCCAATATAATTCGAAACTCCGTTACAATTCATCACCATGGTACGAACTAGAGCGGACGACGACATGGAAGAAACAAAAATGGAAGTGGATGACGATGACGATTCAGACGATGACGATTTGGAAGAGAAATTGGAAGATAAAATCATGGAAGTCATGGAAAGGGCCTTTGAGGACCCAGAATCAAACTCAACCATGAAGAGAATCATCGACCAAGAAATAAAGAGAAGAGTCAGGGCAATGAGAGATGCAGAAAGAAAGGGTGTGAATCCAGATGACGCGGATAGCGAAAATGAGGATGAAGGAAACGATGCTGACCAAAATGCAGAGAACGCAAGAGCTGAACGGCTGGGAAGAAGGTCATCCCAACCCAGGATAAAAATCAGGGGATTCAACAATGGTAGATTTCTGAACCCAGAACAGCTTGCTTTCAGGAGCAGCCTAATGGATTTTGGCATCAACTATGAATCAGCTGAAGAAATTATGAGGGGAGGGATGTCTAATATTCGTGAAATTACAGACCTCAACAAAGAGAGCATTAAATCGTTCATGCATGGATTGAAATCTATCAGTCCGGACTGTCCTAGTCCAAAAAGTATCCACTATGGTAACAGACTATCATCGAGGCTCCTAACTTGGGCAAATTGGGCCCGGTATCAACCATTGATTGGAGTCAAGCCAATGGCTATCGACTGGAACGCAAACCCAAACAACTTGGAACTGCAGCAATTCAGAATCAAGATGATGGAATCAAGTGTGAAATCACAGGAAAAGGCAACTCCACCAGAGCTGAAGGATCTCACAAAATTCAGGGAATGGGAGGAAGGCTTCCGACAAAACTTGAGATACAGATTCAACTCTGAGGGTTTTCCAATCTTGTATGTCATAAGACCCCAAGAAAAGGAAGAAGTTACTGATGAAGCCAGGGCTGGAACAGTCGGGCAAACTACAACAGATACTTATCCAACTTGGAGTGATTACAATGAAAGATGTGGTGTCCTGTCAGGTCCCCAGTATGATGAGGACAACAACGTCGTCTGGAGGTTGCTGTGTGATGCAACTAGAAAAGGTCCCGGTTGGGAATATGTGGCACATTTCCAAAACACTGCACTGAATTCTGGTAATGCCAGAAACGCTTTCATTTCTCTCATGCAACACGCTTACACCGATACCAATATCACTATGGTTCTGAATAAGACATATCAGGATATGAAAGATTCACACTACACTGGAGATTCCAAGGGTTATGACTGGAACAAGCACAAGCGAAATTGGACTGCTTTCCATGGAACGATTTTGAGATTTGAAAAGAATCATAATGAAAGAAGATTTGTCTGGGATTTTATCAATTCAATCAGTGACGAGCGACTTGATGCTGCAAAAGCAGATGCAATTGATGAGAGCAAAGACTATCGTGACAACTTCAATGAATGTTTGATTCTATTCACCAATCGTCTTGGATTGAAAAAGCTTGCAACAGGGAAGAATAAAAGAGGTTCCAGAAGTTTGTATTCTATGGGCACAACCAGCAACAAAAAGCAAAAGACAACTGGAACTTTTACAGGAAAAGTTGAGTGCAAGCCTTACCCAACAAGTGTTTATAAAACAATGTCAAAAGAACAGCGCCAGGAGCTTTACCAGATGAGACAGGCTAAAAAGAAACGAAATCTCAAGGCTGCTGAGACTAAAAAGAAAGAAACTGAAAATGAAGGCGCTGGTGACAGTTTTGGATCAAAATCTAAGAAATGACATAATAACCGGACACTATCACTAGAACACAAATTGTTAAAAATGGTGAGCCGGTCATTATACCAGATGAATGTCCCTGTAGGTTTTGATGATGGGGAAAATGAAGAAGGATATAGTGAGTTAGACTCACATGCAGATACTACTGCAGCAGGAAGCAATATGGTATTGCTGAATCCTGATCAAATCACAACACACGTTGATGTTGCACCTTTTTCTGAAGAGTACAAGCCCATCAAGAAAATCCCCATTGGAAGCTGTGCGACTGCATGGACAAATCCAACATCAGGCCAAGTATATATCATAGTGTTCCATCAAGCACTGTACTTTGGGGACAAATTGAAAAACAGCTTGATATGCCCAAATCAAGTGAGGGACTGCAATTTCAACTCTGTTGAAGAGACACCTCGCCAATTTGATCCAAGATCCAAGCATGGAATTACAATTCAAACTCCACTGGAGGATGATGATCCGAAGAAAGTTTTTATCAAACTAAGTATGAGGAATGTGATCTCATATTTCCCCACAAGAAAGCCCACAAGAATGGAACTTGATGAATGTCAACATTTGATAGCAACAAATGATACCCCCTGGGATCCACATTCACTGAAGTTCAGGATGGCCGAGCTAGCCATTGACAATGGAGAGCCAATTTCAGGGGACCAATTCAGCCTTCAAGCTATGTCAACCGAAGAGGACCAAGCAATGGAGGAAAGTTCTGTTGTAACAGAACCTGCTAGTAATGTTACAAATACACTTCCCAAGACCAGCTTAGGAAAAGAACGGCATCCAAGTGTCATGCAGCAATGCAAACTGATGAGGGTCCATCAAGTATCCACAAGGAGAATGCTAACTGAATGCCAGATCGCAACAGATGGAAATATTGCTCATCGGATTTCTTCAGTAAGGAATATTTCAAGCGCGCGAAGGGTAGACCAATTTTTGTTTGATGATACAGAATTTGACTTTATGGAAGCTCCTGAAGCAGAATCAAAACAGGCCCCTAGCTTGCAAGAAATAGACAATACACTCGAAAGGAGGTCTCTTGACAGAAGAAATCAATGGGGGCCATCAGTGATAACAATTGAAGGTCCAAACAAAGTTGACTGTGAACGCCTAGCCAAAACTTGGAACATTAGTTTCAAGAAAGCTGAACAGACACTGAAAGTCACAACGCAGAAGGCACTCAGGAATTTGCAATCACCATTGATGAAGCGACTTCCTACTCAGCGTTTCAGGAACAAGAGAGTCGCACAAGGAACCTGGTACACTGATACGTGGCATGCCAGGACTACCAGTATTATGAGGCAAGAAAAATGTGCACAGATCTTTACAAATGGAAATGGGTTTGAAGTATTTATACCAATACAGGACAAATCACAAGCCCACCAAGGACTGAAGACATTTATTCATGAAATTGGAATTCCAGAGCATTTGATTTCTGATGGTGCGCCAGAACAAGGATCCCCAAGAACCTACAAAACACACTGGAATTCAATTGTAAAGCGCAACCATATCCATCAGACATTTATCCAGCCACATTGCCCATTCCAAAATCGAGCAGAACAAGCGATTGGCCATCTTGGTAGTGCAATCACAACCAAGTCTGCAAAGAAGAAGTCACCAAGAAGATTATGGTCATTTTGTGGTGAACTATGTGCTAATATCAGGCAGCGAACAGCCTCGAACAACCCTTCTTCAATGGGGAGAACCCCATTTGAATTGGTCCATGGCTATAGGCCCGATATTACATTATACACTTCATCAGAATGGTATGATTTTGTGTTTTATTATGAAAAAGGTGATTCTTCCACCCGAGGTGTTGAAAGGCTGGCGCGATGGTTGGGTCCCTGTGGAAATAGGGTAGGTGGGGGGGATTGTTTTTGGCTACTGCCCGAGTCGGCAATACCAATATCTACAAATTCAATAAGGCCTGTCAAGGAATATGAATGGAGGGATAGAGATGTCCTAAGAAGAATGGAAGCCATTGACAAATCAATTGAATCCAAGATTGGAGATGAAGTCAAGGACAGCGCATCATTCTTCCAGGAAAACTACCCAGAGCCCCAAATAGAGCTATTTGAGAATCAACCAGTAAAAACACCGGATATGAAACTCGAAATGGCTGAGCCAGAAGCATCGGTAGAAGATGTTGATGAACCAGATGAATATCTGGGAAATGAAGTGATCATTGAAAGAGGTGATGAAAGACTCAGGTGCGTTGTCAAGGACAGGGTTCGCGACTTGCAAAACAGACCAATAGGAATCAGAAACGAGAATCCTATACTAGACACGAGGCTGTATAAATTGCAACTACCTGATGGCACCATGGAGGAATACACGGCAAATATTGTTGCAGAAAGCCTATACAGCTCTGTTGATGATGACGGGAGGATGTTCACTCTACTAGATGAGCTCATTGACCATGAATGCGACAACACTGCATTAACTGATGATGAAGCCACGACCATAGCAAAAAATGGCAGGAAAACACATAAACCTACAACTAGAGGTTGGAGAATTTTAGCCAGTTGGAAAGATGGCACTGAATCTTGGTGTAAGCTAAGTGATGTGAAAGAGTCATTTCCAGTGCAATTGGCTGAATATGCTATCAACAATAATCTTGAAAAAACACCAGCTTTCAGATGGTGGGTGCACAAAATTTTGAGGAGGAAGGATCGAATCCTTAAAGCGGCCAAAACAGCAAAGTATTGGTTGAAGACTCACAAATATGGAGTTGAATTGCCACATTCAATCAAACAAGCGCTGGCTATTGATAAGAAAACAGGCACTGACCACTGGGAAAGAGCAATTCATAAGGAAATGACAAATAATATGGCAGCGTTTGAATTTTCTGATGATGATGTTATTCCAGTTGGCCATAAACAGATAACAACCCACATGATTTTTGACATCAAGCTTGGGTCCCTAACAAGGAAGGCCAGGTTGGTAGGGGACGGCCACAAAGTCCCTGCAGTGGCCAAAGAAAATACTTATTCATCGGTTCCCAGTCGAGACTCAGTAAGAATATTCTTTCTGCTGGCAGCGCTGAATGATTTGAAGGTTCTCTCAGCTGATATTCAAAATGCATATTTGACAGCCCCGATTAAAGAGAAATACTTCCTAAAAGCGAGAGAAGAAGATGGTTTTCCACCTCACCTTGCAGGAAGACCTTGTAAGATTGTCCGGGCATTGTATGGACTGCCGGTTGCTGGTGCATCTTTCAGGTCATACCTCACCCAGCATTTGAGAGATCTTGGATATTCACCTTGCAAGGCAGATCCGGATGTGCACTTAAGAATTGAAACCAGGAAAGATGGATCCAGATACTGGGCAATGCTCATTGCATATGTAGATGATATCCTATGTTCTGGCGAAGATCCAAAGTTCCAGCTTGAAAACATTGAACGAAAGTTCAAATTGAAGGATGATACAATTGAAGAGCCAACTCTATATTTGGGAGCTGATATTGGAAAATTCTACTTTGAAGGTGATTCAAAGCCAAGATGGTCATTATCAAGCACTAAGTATACGGCGAAAGCTGTTGCAGCAGTCGAACAAGAGTTAGGAACTGAAAAATATGGTTACAAGTATCTACCAAAATCAGCGTCAAGTCCACTATCACATGATTACCGACCGGAAATTGATATATCAGAAGAATTGAACCCTGAATTGCAAAATTACTATCAAGGTTTAATTGGAGTTCTCAGGTGGATTTGTGAATTAGGAAGGCTTGACATTGTAATGCCAGTCTCGCTGATGTCAAGGTATTTGGTTCAAGCGAGAAAGGGACATCTGAACCAGTTATTTCATATATTTGCGTATTTAAAAAAGTACAACAGATCGAAATTGGTTTTCGATGATACAGTACCAAATGTTGACGAGAGTAAATTTCACAAATGTGACTGGTCTGAATTTTATCCTGGTGCTGCTGAAGTCATACCAGCAGATATGCCTGAAGCCTTGGGAAAGCATGTAACAATGAGCTGTTTTGTTGACGCCGACCATGCCGGATGCAAGGCGACGAGAAGGTCTCATACTGGTGTTATTATCTTCATTAATAATGCACCGATCATTTGGTTTTCCAAAAGACAAACAACAGTTGAGACATCAACTTTTGGATCTGAAATCATTGCTTTGAAAATTGCAATCGAATTGGTTGAAGGTCTAAGGTACAAGTTGAGAATGATGGGTGTTCCAATTGATGGGAGCACGAATATGTATTGTGATAATGATTCGGTTGTCACAAATGTTACACGACCTGAAAGCCCATGTAAGAAGAAGCACAACAGCATTGCATACCACAAAGCGCGTGAATCTATTGCAGCAGGAATTATCAGAGTTGCAAAGGAACCAGGTTCAACAAATATTGCTGATTTGTTTACGAAGCTAATGAGTGGCGCTGTTTTCAGAGAACATTGTTCTCGATGCATGTGGTAAGAAAATAAAAATCAATCGTTCGATGGAATGTTCGATCAATCGTTTGACCGAAGCAACAAGTTGATTTACGTTCGATCTGCAACGAGCATTTCGAAATGGATAATTTGATCCATGAATACAATATATCAAACCGGCAAGGATCAGAGCAAAATGCCATGATACAAGCCAGAATGAAAGGCAAAACGCCGCCCCATTTTTCTTTTGATAGGGCCTCTGATGGTAGACTGGATACAGTTTGGTATTCAACACGACAATGACTCACGATGAATAGGTTAAGTCATAGAATCCAGCCGCTTAACGGTTGGAGGATTTACGACTGAAGGGGACTGAAAAGAATTCACCGTGTAAAGGCATATTCGTTCGTACGAAGAGTCACGAAGGCAAATAACCTTATTCGTAAGGTTATTTAACCTGAGTGAATAATCGTCGGTGATTATCCATGTGGATTGCCTATTAGGGAAATTCTCCCCATCAGCTCACTCTTCGAAGAATTAACAACTCTAAAACACCATCATGCCCTAAAATCTACGTACAACCTAGTACTAATTCTACATAATAAGGTACAATCACATGTGATATTCAATGAGAATATCACGGTGAATTATACGGTAACAAAAGACCGATCGAAGATGGTTTTGCGTGTGTTTTGTGTCTTAAGAATTACATGTGTTTTGTATGCTTGAAATTACACGATACGACGAGTAACCTGTCGATCGTCACCGACAAGGTCGAATGAACTGTAACATCGATTGTTCTACTCACTAAATCAATCGGTCATAAGACTGATTGCATTTGTTGTTTGTTACGACACACTTTTTCTACTTCACCCATCAAATTAACTCCCTCGCCAAATCCGACAAACGTTCACCGCTCTGAGCACTACAAACCTTGGTTGTTCCTTTGATTCGATTTCAAGATCGATGAATCAAATATCTCCAGTCCAACAACTTCTATGCTTTATACTCGTTGATCCCTATGTTCCAACGGTTGATTGCAATGTTCTACTCTTTGCTCAATCACCTCCGGTCAGCGGCTACCTTCAATTACTTGGATGCTCACCGCTCCCAATGCAGCGGCAGGTAATCCAACACTCCTTCACTGCGTATTACATCAAGGGGTGTGTTGCGTTGTCAGTAAGATCACTCAACTCTCCAATCTGCTCATCGCTCATGATGTCTCCGAATGAATACTCCTCAAATCCTGTTCTCTGGGTTCCGTCGCTTCTAAAGATTGTCGTGAGGCCGCTGTTGAGCGGCTCCCTTCCACTCTCCCTCCATTGCTCCTCCAACAACCGTTCCTTCGGTCCTTCCTTAGGTCCTACTGATTGCCTACTCCGTCGTTCACTCAAGATCATCCATTTCCTTCAATTTAACAACTCCCGGACATCTGTAACCGGCCCGCAAGGTTATTTATCCCCGATGTTTGATCGTTCCTCCAACAAACGCTCCGGATGCCATAGTCAAACGACGAATCAACAGATTGCTTCACTGTTACCAACACCCCATCGATGTTGACAACCCACTGTCGCCTGCCACAATTTGATTTTGTTAGCCATCCAATCGATCCTCACACTACGATCAATTCTCCTATTCAACGTATCAAATCACAATTCGTTCTACGTTCAATCAATCATCATCCCTTTGATTATGACATCAATTCCACGATCACACGATCGATTCAATCTCCGATCTAGATCAAGTTCCGTATTATTCAACTAGTTGGTCATCCTCATTGGTCTGTTACATTTGCTCCCCGTGCAACTACAACTCTTCCAATCGTGGGGCACTAACTGTATCCTTGGTTCTAAAATTCGTAAATTGAAGATGATTCGATTCCATACGATCACAAATCGATCACTGGACCCCAGTGGAATTGCCTGGATCTGAATCTACGATTTGATATACGATCCATCTAAGATCAATCTAAGATCAATCTACGCCCCAACGATCCTATGATCCTCCGATCCGATCAACCGATATTTGAGAATCTCCAATCAATCGATGGCGTCTCCATCCGATTGTGATCGCTACGATTTGATCGCTCTCTGTCCCAATACATGAAAGTTCGATTACATGCCAATGGCTCGCATCAAGAATACCGGTGGCTTTGATCCCGCCTCGATGTCTTCGATGCTTGATCCATTTCCACAATAGGATCTCCGGTTTCTTGATCCGTCTCTACGACTCGACTGTCTTTGATTACATCAACCCTTCGCATCCTCCATTTTGGATCCTTCACAACCATGGAATCCGTTTGAACCCCAGAATTCTATTCCATACGTATTGAATCGAGAGGTGTGCATCTGCATCAAAGGGTGTGCATTGGATCACTGCAATGACGATTAATTTGCACGCGTTTCACTTCCAGCGCTTTCCTCATACGCCTCCACCAATTCACTTATGCTCCCTGCATGCGGCACGAATCCCACTGAAACCACATCAATGAACCGACCAATAATTCAACACTCCTACACTCCGTGTTAAATCAAGGGGTGTGTAGCCGGTTCGTGTACATCCCACACAAGAGAATTCAAGGCACTTACAACTTCACGTACAGAAACATGGCTTAGCGTGCAGCAATATCTGCCATTGATCTCCTTTCCAAGTCTTCAACCCATGAATGATACCAAACATTGTCCAATCAATTCTCTCCATCGACGTCTAATCTAATTTCTATATCACCGTCGAGCAGTCGAGCACATTGCTTTGAGACGCACTACAATCATATTGATTCCTACAATCTCTCACTCGCTTTCCGATCTCTCAATCGTATCCCACACTCCACCGATTGCTATTGGATTCTGGAATCGATATATCTTCTTCTCTCCAATTTTGGATTACAGTTCAATCCAATTTTGGATTCCAGTTCAGTTCAATCGATCCGTCTCCCCTCTCACTGATGGATCTCAGAATTTGCCCCCCTTCGTCGACATTTAAGACCATGTACGATCGAGCTTCTATGAATCGATTCGAATTATTCGATCCCTAACTTGATACTCTCTACCGATCGAGCTTCTATGAATACGTCGCTGTGCTCTTCTATTCACAACGTACGCTTCCATCCTACGACTTGAAGGAGCAATCAATCCATCTCATCAGCAATCTATGAGTCGACTCGAACGATTCCTTGGCACCGCATCGAAAACAACATCATATCGGACGACATCGCGACACGGAATCCATTCCTTCCTAAGAGCAGCACCAAGTTCTTGATTATGCGGTACAATTGTGAACGACATTTCAAGCATCGTCCAATCGATTCTCAACAAGTAGTTCAAGTCACGTTCTTGCTTACGACACTTCGATTCAATTATTCTGTTTTCTCTTCTTTTCCAGACACTTGAATCAAAGCTAAGCCTACATTCGGTTTATACTATGCTGGTTGATCCCTTTGTCAACTGTCAATCACATCTTCTCCACTTTTGATTCTACATCTGCGATCAATTTTCTATGAGCCGATTCTGATTCCCCAATCACATCTTCCTTTCTCGATTGATCCTACCGATTAAGCATTCAACAATTCTTTTGTCTGTACAAGACAGCCATCCCAAATACTCACAAGTCTCCTTCCCAATTATGGGGGTACGATTAAATCCACACTTCATTCCAAGACACATCGATCGTCTTCTTCTACGGGTATGATCAAATGTTTGATCCAATTCCTACGATTGTCTGCAACGATCAATCAATCACGTTCAATACAATTTGATTCTACGATGATCCGTGTCAGTTCTACGATCCAATATAGCTCTCGATTTCTCTTGGCTCCCTCCATTGACGATTCGTTGTTATCTCATCCACGAGATCAAACCAACATTCTCATCTACGACAAGTCAATCAATTCCTTTATAAATTGATTCTCAACAATTTGAATCATTGTTTTTCCTCTGATAATCAAATGCCTCAACTACAGCCATGAGTACGATCAAGTTTTTATGCGTCAATTATGACTATGAATCCACTTCCTTGATGTTTAATCTCTACTACCAATGTCGTCACGTCGATTCTATTCTACAGCTTGGAGCAGCAAGCAATCCTCGACGTTCGACTTTATTCTACAAGTCTCCACATATGATCCTTTCAAGGATACGTCAACCTGATTCAGGCTGACGCAATCGACTTTGATTTTCAACAAAGCATTCACGTCGTTGCCTTCCTATGACACTCAACTGTATTCCATACTCAACCGATCCCTACAATCCAATCCCTTTGTCGGCACTTGATATTTGATCCTGGAATCGATAGATCTTCTTCCTACCAAGTCAGAAATGAATCCCCTTCGATTCCATTTGTTGCTACGACACCTCTCTTTGAGATTCTATGATAAGCCAATCTCATCTTCGCAAATATGACTCCCATCTATTGCGATCCAAAATCAATCCACCTCATCAGTAATCATTCTATTCGACGATTGAATTGAACCCAAGACTACATCCAATTCCAATATCAATTCCCGCAATATCCGATTGAATTCTTTCCTACGCTCGATATGGCATGAGCTCTGCAATATGTTTTACAAATCTCGAACTTTGGATCCCACTACGATTGATTCCTTCAATTCTACGATACGATCAATCTATCGCTATCTCCTATGATAACCATTGGTTTCCTCCCCATCAACGTTCAATTTCTCATTTTCCCATGAGTTACGATTGATCAATACTCAACATGTTTCCAACCTGATTCTAAAATCAACTCCGGTTAATTGACTCATCGACTGACTAATCGACTCCGTCGATTTTGCAACCAACGCATACTCAAGAACCTCTCCATCAATGCTACTCCCATTCTACGGTCACCATTTCCCAATTCAATAGATTCATATTCCTGGAGTCATCAACCTCGCTGATGATCTAACCAAACCATTAGGATGGATCTTGCACACCCGGCATACAAGATACATCATGGGACACTGCCCAGGTTAAATCATTCAGAAATACACACTTGGACGATTGTTTTGATTGATCTCATATTGAAATCGCGTTGATTCGATACCAGGTTAAATAACCAACTCCGACTCGATTCAAACAAAGTATACACCGACAGTAATCCAACATCCAGTGACCGTGTTGGATCAAGGGGTGTGTTGTCGGCGAAAAATACGGACTTTGTCGGCATCAAATTTGATTGGAAAAGCCGACAAAACAAAACGACGACCGAGGTGCGGAACGAGATACGGTACGAAGATTCGGCCAATCAAGGCTTAGAATCAAACGCACCTCCACTACTTGAAAATCCTTAAGTGGTAAAAACGATATCACCTAAGGCTACAAACAAAAGAGGATAATCGGTTAGAAACAAGAAATATCCAAAGACCTGAACAGTAAGTAAACACTTGGAATCCATAAGTAGATTCAGAAGAATATACTTGATATCCTGTGAGGAAATTACTTATTACAATCAAGAAAATCAATACCGATTCTGGATGGGCCTCATTTATCTACCCACTCTACGAACAAGCATACGCCCCACTGGATAAGAAATACTTAACCTCGTAAAAGACCAATACCATCAAATGACCGATACAGTAAGACCGACACAACGCTAATACAGCAACAGTATTGGTACGATGAAGATGGCAGTAACAAATAACCGGGGAAGATCTCTACCATGTAAAATACAGAGAGCCCCGATACAGTGAAATACCCAGTAAAATAAGAGTGTCTCTCTGAGCTCACTTTCTCTTTAAATTTCAATTATCCAATACCTTACGGTCGATTTTTAGAGTTACAACAGAACGTAAACTTGGCTTCGACGGCCGCTACTAGGTGATCTACGTCTTCCTGCCGGGTGTACTTGATCCCAAAGTCATCCACCACTAGGGTAAAGTTTATGTCCCTTTCATCATGTAGGAACAGTCCCTCAGTGTGGGGTGCTTTCCTGTATCCGTACTTCTGGAGGTGGTCAACTAGGTCGTCGTGTGCTATTTTTCCACTCTGTTTTAACCCATACCATGCCTTTTTGATCCGGGCATATACATATTCTCCTTGTTTGAGTCCTTCCAGTTGGTACGCTATCCGGACTCGGGGGGGGAATCATGTCCCACCGGAACTTTACGTACTTGGGTTCGTCTAGTGTGGAGCATAAGTACATGTTAGAAATGTCGCCGGTACAGTATTTGGCCCCAGGGGAAGACACTACGCTGTTCCAGTGGGTTTTATGGTCTCCATGCTTGCCGTCCGGGTGGACACGTTGCCATGGTACTCCAGTTGGTCTCCCCCTGCTGTGATTCTAGTCCTGTAGGGGTCGGCCTTCTCGGGGCGTATAGCGACTGTATATCGGGGATATGTGACCCTTTTGTGTATGGGCACGTCTGTTCTCCTGATCCAGTCCAATACGTCCATCCCCTCAATGTTATTCTGTTGAAAGCCTTGGAATAACCGGCCGAACTCGTCCTCACCCGACTTGAGCCATAATTCCTGGATTTGTGTTTTGGGGTGCCTGATTAGATCACGGTACGCTGCCCATTTGTTCAAGTCCTCGTCCCATATGGATCCCCCACACGCTAGTTGGGGCACATACGCTAATGCGTTCATCCGTAGGGCCTGTTTTGGTACAGGGAACTGGACCGGGTCACGTGGGTAAACTCCCATTAGGGCCTTGGGCTTAAGCTTGGACTTTGAGTAGTATTGGTCGGATTTATAGTACCTGGACACTTCACCGTGTGTGTAGTCTGCAACGTCCCCATCTGTGAATCTTACTCTATAGTATTGGTTGGTTTGGTCATAACTTATTACTTCACCTTCATACCATCCTGAGTTGAACTTCTTTCTAATGATCGTGCCTATAGCCCAGGGGTGTCCCCGGCGGGCGCTGCGTTGCTGCGTAGGTGACACCCTTGGAGGTTCGCGCGCGTTCTCTGGCACATTGGGTTTTGTATTAGGCATCACCCTTGGAGGTTCGCGAGCATTCTCGGGCACATTGGATTTCGTACTGGGCCCGTTTGATACCTTCTGTGTCGTATCACGATGCTTTTTGAGCATATTTCGTTTTTGTCGCGTATTTATATGTAATAGGTCTTGTATACTCCGTAGGGCTTCGTTAACTTGTGTTCCCTGTTCCATATAAGGGATTGGCGGATGGGGTTTACTCGCAATTTCCTTTAGGTCTTGGAGTGTCATGAGCAGCCGGTCCGTAGAGGAGGTACGCGGCATCTCAGTCTTGGGGAAGAATGCTACTGTGTTGCTGATTCTAGTGGCTCGGCTGGCCTCCCCGACGCACGTGTAGCTTCTGTAGTGCTTTAAGGCCGGTCCAATGTAGTAGCCCCTCGTTCCATGGTCCTGCCATGCGCCGCGTTCCTGAGCTCTGCCGTGGATAATCACCCGACAACCCATAGGGGCGAGGGGGTGTTTGTTGTAGTCATATACCCCGCGTCTGAGCTCATATGCCGATAGTTTGGGCTGGGTACATGACGCTCGTAACAAGTTGAGGGTAATTAGGGCCTGTGGGATCAGTAGGTCCCAATCATCTATCGGGTACTTGTCATCCACCCCATTCAATCCTGCTATAAAATGGTTCTTGAATGTCTGTATGGCCCTTTCTGCGTGGTTTAGACGATGGTCCCCAGGCGATGCTAGTTGGTAATCGAGGTTGTTCTTTGTGATGTACGCAATTAGTTTCTTGGAGGTCTCGTTGTCCATACGTACTATATTTGCGTTCACGTTGTCCTCTTTCATCCGCGCGTAGCACGCCGTGAATCCCTGTAGGATGTCTTCGCTCTTGCGTGACTGAATGGGTTCCACGTCAATGTAGTTGGAATCGTAGTCGTACATGAGGAATACGTACTGGTGTCCAGGACGTGACGTGACTGGGTATCTGCCCGGCAGGTCCCACGCAATGAGTTCCTTCGGCTCGTCTTTGGTTCGTGGCCCTGCATGGTTGGTTGGTTGCATTTCATTCGCCGAAACTATGTCCACGCAGACATTATGTATCTTCTTCCGGCCGACTGGGGGTGGTTCTGTATCGGCTGTCGGCCTGTTCTTTGCCTTCTTTGGTTTGCGTGTGCTCTGGATGCCTTGTCGAACCATTTGTAGGTGTCCCATAGTAGTTTCTTCTGTGAGTGGGAGGTGTCGGTTGACACGTTGTGCTGTGAGACCCGGCCACGTGGCATATGATCCGCGTTTGATGGCTCGGACCCACGTCTCTTTAGTGGGGTACCCTGCCGCTGCGTGGTAGAATTGTATTAGTTTGGGGATGGCTTGAATCTGGTATGCTCCTGCCCCCGTGTGAATCGGATATTCGGTTTCGTTGTTGTTGGCGGCGCTGGTTGCGCTGTGTTCGTTTTGTTCGTTTTCATTTTGCGGGTTGTTGTTGACGGCGCTGGTTGCGCTGTGTTCGTTTTGTTCGTTTTGCGGGGGGCCTGTCACCCTTGGAGATTGAGTCGTCCCATGTTTGGCGGGCTGATGGAGGGGAACCATGTAGAGGTTCCTTAGGGGGTCGCGTTGGCCGGTGAGTATGACTCGTTTGGAGGGGCCATATATAGATACGTTGTCTTTAGAGAACGCCACTTTGCACCCGTGATCGCAGAGTTTGGGCACCGAGACCAATGGTAGCTCCACTTCATCAAATTTGTGGCAGCCGCGTGCCTCGCTGGGGAGTTGGGGTAGGTCTAATTGGTCGGTTGCGTTGGATAGCATAGTGCTCCCATTAGCACAACCTACGGTCAGCGCCCCCGGTGTGTCCTGATTTGCCCCTCCTTGGTAGGTCGTTGGGACAAAATGGTCTGTTGCCGCTGAATCCAGGGCCCCATATCCGGGTGGGGCCCTGATCTGGAACGCAACATCTCGCGCAAATGTCACCGACCGTGGTGGCCGAGGTAGTTTATCTCTCGAGGGACCCGCGCGTAGGATACTGAGTAATTGTGAATCATGATTACTAGGGTTATGTATGCTACTACTGTGGCTCCTCCCACACCGTCAGGAGTGGGTGGGGGCCTCGTACACCCCACGACCGGCGCCATTGGGATTGGGTCCGTTCCACTTCATCCACCTGTCGTTGTTTCTTGTGGATCCTCCCATCTGGTTGTCGTAGGAGGCTCCATCCTGGTGGGCGGCTTTGTTCCTCTTGTGGAAGCATTCTTGTCCGGTGTGTGAGAGATTGACACCGCACGAGTGGCAGTAATATTTGTATTGTTTCCACTCGTGGGCCTGCGGGCGTCCCGAGGCTGCCTGTCTGGGCCGACCCGCGTCGGTTGCCTTAAGTCTGTCGACATCTGCTTGTAGGGCCGCCATGGCTGTTTCCCACTGGTGTGACATCGTCATTGTAGATGCCGCTGTCGCTGTCGAGGCCGTATTCTCGGACACCCGCGAATAGATCTTTCGGCACACGTTGGCCAGTTTGAGTTGTTGTGTTTCCATGTCAGTGAATCGGCGGTCATTGTGGATGTCCACCATGTTGGCCGACGCAGATTTGTTGTGGTATGCGCTGTACAATTCCTTTAGCCGTTGGCCCCAGAACTTTTTGTAGTGGATGAACTCGTCACCCGTGGCTATGGTTACCCTGTGTTGTTTCCAATCTTCATTGACCCTGTGTAGTGTAATCGGGTCATGTTTGCTGCGCATGAAGGCGTCCCTGGCATAATCGATCATCTGTGCCGAGGATACTTCTGCAGTTTCCGGGAGTAGATTGATTTGCCATTGGTACTTAGTCAGTTGTCTGAAGTACTCCTTGGGTCCAATAGGGCTCGGTGTATACAATAGGTCATTCATGTTCTTCGCAAGCTCGCGGGTAAGCCGGTGCTGGGCATCGGTTGTACAGAGGTCATCTTCCATGGCCTGGAATGCGGCCAGTACCGTGGTTCCTCTGGGGAATGCCTCGGAGCCCGGGTCTTTTAGCTCATCTAGCATGGTGGGAAACTTCTTGTCGGTGATGAGTAGGGCCTCTCTATCATATTTGTTCCACTCCACGTATAGGGCGCGTCTGCGTTTCCATAGTTTATACGCGTCCGAGGTGAGCTCTATTGTGCTATTGAGTTCTTGAGGCTCTGTCGGTGCTGTGGGATATGTGGCTCCGGCGTCCCTCGCCTGGTGTTGTTCCTTACTTTCCAACAGGAATGCATACCCACTTCCTTGTAGGTATTTGATGGATACTACTTCGGCCAATGCGTTGGCTAGGGCCTTTTTGAACTCGTACACATCTACGCTCGTCGGTATCGTTATGGGCTTCAATTGGGTCTCATCCAGATGGTCCTTGACCCCGGTGTAATCCTTCTTCTTGACCATCTTGTCGTTGGTATCGCTATCCTCACTGTCTTCAGTATAGTCGTATAGCAACCTGTTCTGTGTTTGCAATTGTGTGTTTTGCTCCTCTGTGTATTCGAGTACGTCCCTGTTGTACTGTTCTAGTTCTACCAGTTGGTCTCTCAGATCCCGGATTTCGGTGGAGCCTACGTTCCTGGAATCGTTGATGCTGGTGTCAGGGGTAACTCCTATTGTTGTAGGGCCGGGGATTCCTTCGGTTTGTGTTCCCTCTGGCATTGGGGTGTGGTAATCTTATCAATAACTAATAAGACCAAGGTTGTACGTCGTTGGGTTATATAGTTAGTTGTTTCGGTTTTTATTTTACGGTGTTGGAAAGAGTTATTGAAAAGATTATGATCGGATTGTTTCTGGACCATATTGTTCTCTCATTTACTAATTTGTCTTTTCTTTGTGTGGGAATACGCGTATCGAGCGTTCGATACCCATAGATACTCAGTGTTTTAAGTATCTCTTGATACTCTTGAGCGCTTATGTATAATTTACTTATTGCGCTCTCTTCTTGATAAAAGATCTAGAACACTTTGGAATCGTACGTCTTGTTTTTACGTAATATGTCTTGTTCTACGTTTCCGTAAAACAAATACGTATTTGTTTTACGTTTACGTAAAACAATACGTATTCATTTTACGTTTACGTAAAATAATACGTATTTGTTCCCCGTCCGCATATACGTAAATTGTATGTTACGTATTATGTATCATGCATTTCATGTGTACGTAAATACGTACATTCACGCTTGATTCAGTATTCCAATAAGCAGTTCTCATTCACCGCGCGATTCCTTCGAAGGATCGGAATCATCACAAATGCCGAACATGCCCGCCAATCTATTTGGAGGCGGGAACAGCACGGGAGATGCCGAAGCCACTGCTGTCAACCATTTCCCTAGTTTTGATACTGATATGAAGCTGATACTTATATCTCTATTCCGTGTAACAAGAGAAGCAAATAACACCCTGTGTTTAGCTCTCAAGGAAGGAGGATTATGCAAGTGGACGGCCTTTCTCGACGCACTTATCAAACCTGATTTTGCCCGCAAGATTACCTACACTCAAGGAGGACTACCAACACATCTCCATCGGTCCATCCAACAGATCATAGAGGCACTTGCAGAGTTCTCTATCGAACTACAAGAAGACGAGAAGGATTGGAAAGATGTAAAGTCATATCCGTATGAAGAATTCAGAAAATTCCGTTTGGAACGTGCCATCCGTATGCAGACCGAATCTGCTCTGAACCCTCCACCTCCTCCGCCAGGAAGTAATAAAAATACACCTCAGCAGGTTAAGTACAAATCTTGGTGCCGAAAAGCACGGGATGAAAAGTCTTTTACGCCCCTCACAAATGACTCAAGATTCGAACATTGGCTCGTAGGTTTCAAAGCTAAACTCGAGGCATACGATATTGACACAGAAACATTCCTTGATGAAACATGGCCTCCAGCTGCGCTACAAGGTTATACACGTGACCTTTTTGTCAAACAGTGTGCCTTCTTCTAGGTACTAATGTTGGAAGTTTTCAATAGCGATCTATCCGCGTCGTGTGTACACAGCCATTCTACCACACGTAATGGACGTCAAGCATACTTTGATTTTGTAGACCTCCACAGCAAATCAAAAGCCAACGTATATGACAACTCGACTCAACTACAGGCATTGTTGAAGTTGAATCTCAGCAATTGGAAAGAATCCAAAGTGAAATTCATCACACATTGGTTTGATGAATTGAATCACCTCAACAAGCTCCGTCCTCCCAACAAGCCCCTTGAGTACCATACTGCAAAATCAGCATTATGTCAGGCATGCTATTCCAGCTTTCAGCTAAGTGAACAGTTTGCCAAGGTCAAGGATCCAGGTGGGACGAATAGCACCGTGACAGATGCAGTCGCTGAAGCAGCTGCTATTCACAAACTTAAAATCACGCTCCTACTCGAAGCAACTCGACTCGATTCCCAGTTCGCGATGTCGGCTCCTAAGTCAACTGTACGTGCATATGTTCACGACTTCTCATCTGGACAAAGTCAAAACCATGAAGACTATGCTCTCCCTATCGAATTTGAAGGTGACTATCAAGACTATGCGGTATTCAAGGCTGGACGTGCACCTGACCCTACCACGCGCCTGCCCACAAACATATGGAAGGCCCTATCACGTCAGGACATGAAGAGTTGGCTAAACATTTCTCCGGAAGGCAAGAAAATCGTGGTCGCATCGTTACGACACGACTTGCTCTCAAAGGATCAACCTGACCCTAACAATGTCAAGCCCATCACCCGGAAAGCATACCAACATGGTCATTCTGTCTCATTCCTAGAAGATGATACTTCGAATAAAGATGAACATGTCAATTCCGCAGCAGACCTACATCCCGCTGTAGAAAATGATCGTAGAGGTGTTTTCCATGCATCATTAGGTGTATACAAGTCTAAAACCTCCTCCTCCAAGGACCAAAGACCCCTCAAGTCTTCCGTGTCACCCGCGCATCCCGCTCAATTCCTCTCCGAAAACCCTGACATTCGGTACAAAAAGGACGGTGACACCCAAATACCTGTAGGAACATCCTCTTATTCCGCCATTTTCCACCAGTGGTATAATCCTGAAGATGATCTGACCTTTTCACACGATAGTCAAGTAACATCGTACACATATCGTGCACACAAAGCTACGATCACTAATCCTGGTTTCGCCATGGTCGATCGCGGTGCAAATGGTTGCATCATCGGCAATGATGCATGCTCATCTCCAAGGATATCCCACCACGATATATCAATGTCACAGGCATTAACAATCACCAGGTACAAAATATTCCTATTGCTACATGCGGAGCTTATTCTATATCGAATAGAGGTCCCGTCATCCTCATTTTCAATGAATGTGCATATACGGGCCGACACCCTTCTATCTTGTCCTCCGGCCAGATGGAAGCATATTTTTCCACTGTCGATGACACATCCATCAAAGCTGGCGGTGGACAGGTAATCACCACCTCCGATGGATATGCACTGCCCCTTAGCATCCGGCATGGTTTACCATACCTTGCGATGCAAAAGTACACGACTATTGAGTTTGACACGCTCCCTCATGTTATCATGACATCAGATAAGCATTGGGACCCATCTGTTCTCGATACCAAAATCAGTGCAAAAGATGAACAATTTCTCCAGAAATATCCTCCTCAGCCGCAGCAACTCCCATATACCAATTACGACGAATACGGAAATCCACGTTGCCTTGAAGGATTGGATATTTCTGTATCCCCTGGCTCTTCCACGGTCACACCTCTCAGTTCGTATTCCAGCCATTCCACTCGGTCTCCCTTCCTCCCTATTGATGATCATGGAACCAGCGATCGCTCATTCTGGCTTACTCCTACCGACTACGTTCACCAGGAACGCCTCGCATGCTGTACTTTCCCTCCAATCTCTGGAAAAGTCAGTGCGTTTTGAACGGACTGTACTGCTAGTGATACTACATGGATTGCAGCTATGCCCCGAGAGCGATACTCCAACGAACATGACTACTTATCCCTGAAACCTTTCTTTTGTTGGATTTCCACCGATCGCATCAAAGCTACGTTTGAAAACTCAACACAATATGGTTTGATGGTGATTAGTCCTGATGGAAACATTTTCAAACGTTTCCATTCTCCCCAACCGGCTATGAACGTTTGACCCCTAAATGACGACGTTCTGTCCGATGCTGTCTATTCAGATGTCCCAGCAATTGACGGCGGCTCCAAGATTGCTCAGATCTTCTTCAGCCGAAAGTCACATATCATACATGTTGAAGAAATGCGTACCACCGGCGATTTTCTATCATGTTTCCAGAACTTTGTTCAAAAATGGGGCAGGCCCATTCGCCTCCTTTGCGACCACAGTAACTACCAATCTAGTAAGAAAGTCACCGGCTACCTGAAAATGCTATGGATTGGACTCTGGCAAAGTGAACCTTACCACCAACACTAGAATCAGTTTGAACGGCGATATCAAACGTTCAAATGCATTGTCAATCGCGTCATGGATCGTACAGGCACACCACCACACCTATGGCTACTGTGCATGACATACGTTGCCCGGCTCCTCAATGTTATCTCTGATCCTACTCTATCAGACAAACAACCGATCTTCATTGCTACCGGTACACTTGGTGACATCAGCGCATACACCAGTTTCTTCTGGTTCAAACCTGTTTACTTCAAAACCAATGACTCCCCTTTTGGTACCCAGTCTACCGAACGTCTCGGTCACTTCGTCAGCATTGCCGAACATGTTGGCAATAGCCTTTGTTTCCGAATCTGGGATCCAGTTACCAATAAGCTACTCGACCGGTCCGGTGTACGCTCTGCTCTTATGCCTGAGTCTCGCAACAAACGCGCGGGCCTATTCACTGATGATGGCTTCATCAAATGGCGTAACGCCAAGGATTCCTTGCCCCGTTTATACGCCACTGGAGAAGCTCCAGCATTCAAACATGGGGAGCATATCACTAAAAGTAGCACCAACGTAGATCCTACAACACAGGGCAACTCCTTTACTTCCCCTCCTGGCGTCTCAATTGCTGATTCTGACACCGCCGATGACACCACGCCCTCTGTACCCAACAAACAACCAGGTACAGCACCTCCCGCATCTGGTAATCAAGCTATTCTTCAACCACCCGCCCACCCCTCATTACCAAGCTTTCGTTATAAGAAGGTCGATGACAGCCCAAGCTGGTCCCCTTCTCCACTCCCTAACAACTATGGGGAGAGTTTTGATGGTCCTCCTACGACACACATCTTCAGCAAGACATCCGATGGCGTTCTCCTTACTGAAGATGATTTTGATCCACCGGAGCTAGCATACTTTGATGTTCGTGACGTCACAACTCCACACACCAACCCTGCTTCTCCTTCAGTAGACCCATCACAGGTAGTTGTTACCGATGAAGAAGGCAACGCACAATTTGACAATGATGGCCAACCAATTACCATTCCTACGGTCCCGATTGCCGACCTACAAGGACGATCCTTCCTTGTAACCAACCCCGATGACACTCGGAAGCGTCTTACCATCGTCGATGTAGAAGACAGTCTTGAACGCAACAAAGACTTCATCAAGTTCAAGTGCAAACACTCTGATGACAAACTCAATGATATCATTGCATACAATGATGTCATGAATTACATCCATCGTGATTCAACCCAAGAAGACGGAAAACTTTGGTCGTTCCGCTGAATCCTAGGACACCAAGGTCCGCTGGATAACAAGCATCCTCAATACAAGGGTTCCAAGTATAACCTCTGGATTGAATGGGAAAATATGGAACGAACATATGAGCCTCTAGCCAATATTGCGGCTGATGACCCTGTCACCGTTGCAAAATATGAGAAAGACAACAACTTGCTTGACCTCCCGGGTTGGAAACGCCTCAAGCGAATCACCAACCTAGCACGACGAACCAAGAAACTTGACCGACTCGTGCATCAAGCCAAACTTCGTTCTTTCCGTACCACTCCACAGTACCAATATGGATTCAAAGTACCTCGTAACCATGAAGAAGCCATTCAATTTGATCAAGCCAACGGAAACACGAAATGGGCAGACGCCACCACTCTGGAAATGGAACAGCTCAATGAATATAATACATTCATTGATAAAGGTGTGTACAAAACAAGCTCCATTCCCCCCGGGTTCCAACAGATCAAGGTACACATGATATATGCTGTCAAGCACGACGGTAGACACAAGGCTCGTCTCGTTGCAAACGGTAATCTCACTGAGGCCCCTATCCACAGTGTTTATGCAGGTGTCGTATCTCTCCGCAGCCTACGTATGTGCCTATTCCTAGCTGAACTGAACAACCTAGAAGCATGGGGTACCGACATAGGTAATGCCTACCTGGAAGCAGTTACCTGCGAGAAAGTCTGCATCAAGGCAGGTCCCAAATTCGGATTGTTGGAAGGTCATCTATTGATCATCTACAAAGCCCTATATGGCCTCAGATCCT
Organism: Pseudo-nitzschia multiseries; assembly: GCA_037355745.1. Taxonomy (NCBI): domain Eukaryota; phylum Bacillariophyta; class Bacillariophyceae; order Bacillariales; family Bacillariaceae; genus Pseudo-nitzschia; species Pseudo-nitzschia multiseries. Next base: position 28,248,331 of record CM074781.1, read on the forward strand.
CAGGTAAGTGTTTTGGTGATTTACTTGCGGCTTGCCTCATTGAACTCGGCTTCGAAAGATCCCGCGCAGAACCGGAAATATTCCTCAAGCCTGGAATGAACAAGCATGGTGAACGTGTATATGAACTTATATGCACATATGTCGATGACCTATGTCTTTGCATGGTAGATCCCAATTGGTGGAGTTGTTAGTTGAACGTTTAACACTAACCCTAAGAGTTGACAACGTAACCTTGTAGACGGAGTTTATGTGGGGGGGGGGGGTTGGGGGGGGGGAATACGTAGAAATATTTAAAAAATCTGTTTTTAACTAGTAGACTTGGTACAAACGCTACGACTAAAAATCGTTAAAAACAGTACCCAAATAATTATTTACGGAAATGAGATGCTTCTTTTAAAAGCAATAGTAATATCTAGTGGCGCGCGTTCATTTTATGGTAGCAAACTCTCATTTTTTGGTTGCAAGTAACCATAAGATTTAACCTGAACATATTGAAAACGATTAAAATCTGTCTTGGATGAAGTTAGTCCTTGTTGTCATCGTCATCTTTGCCAGATGAGAGAGTTGGTGAATATACAATCGGACTTTTTAGATTTGGTACAATTTGTACATGAATGAGTCCGACTACGGTACATTCGAATTTTTCCCTGTTGTCGTCGTTCGCCCTTTCTTGTTCTTTCGCCCCTTGGACGACGACGACAACAATGACGACAACCTGATGGACGATTGAATCAAAAGATAGGTCGATCGGCATCTACAATGCATGTAGATGGGCGCTGTTACCTCTAGAATGTTCTAACTCCCTCTGGAAGCAAAGTTATGGCAGTAGCAAGATTTCTCTCACTGTGTAAGATTTTGTTCTTGAAAATTCTTACATAATGTACACGAAACGGGGTAGCGAGCGCCCCCCTGCTGGTTCGCTAAATCGATAGATAGGTCGATAGGCATCTACAATGCATGTAGATGGGCGCTGATACCTCTAGAATGTTCTAACTCCCTCTGGAAGCAAAGTTATGGCAGTAGCAAGATTGATCTCCCCATGTAACCATTTTGGTGTTGTAAATTCTTACTTAATTTACACGAATTTTGCTAGCGAGAGCCCCCCTGCCAATCGTTTGAATCGAAAGATAGCTCGATCGTCGTCTACGATGCATGTAGATGGGCGCTGGTACCTGTAGAATGTTCTAACTCCCTCTGGAAGCAAAGTTATGGCAGTAGCAAGATTGATCTCCCCATGTCACCACATTGTAGTGTTGTTGACAATTCTTACATAATTCACACGAATTTTTCTAGCGAGAGCCCCCCTGCCCATCGTTTGAATCGATAGATAGCTCGATCGGCGTCTACAATGCATGTAGATGGGCGCTGATACCTCTGGAATGTTCTAACTCTCTCTGGAAGCAAAGTTATGGCAGTAGCAAGATTGGTCTCCCCATGTCACATTGTAGTGTTGTTGAAAATTCTTAGTACCCAAATGCACTTATTACGTGGTGACACACAAACTATCAAAGATAACTCACTTCTGTTTCTTTCATGATTCAACTTATCCCTAACAGGAACAATATTCATCATTCAATCACACAAAATATCAGATTTTCTATTTTTTAATTGCAAATTAGTGTGTATTTTCCCTCCAAATCCAGTACCCAAATGCACTAATTAGGTGGTGACAGACAAACTATGACAGGTAACTCACTTCTGTTTCTTTCATGATTCAACATATCCATAATACAAACAATATTCATGAACTAATCACCAAAAATATCTTATTTTCTGATTTTTAATTGCAAATTAGTGTGTATTTTTCCTCCAAATCCAGGACCCAAATGCACTTATTAGGTGGTGACACACAAACTATCAAAGATAACTCACTTCTGTTTCTTTCATGATTCATCATATCCATAATAGGAACAATATTCATGGACTAATCACACTAAATGTCAGATTTTCTATTTTCTAATTGCAAATTAGTGTGGACTGTTTATGTGGTACTGGTATTCATAGTAGTATGTAGTACTTGTACTACATGGCATGTACTTTATGGTCTGTCCTTTTTCCGATTTTATGGTCTGTCCTTTTTCCGATTTTATGGTCTGTCCTTTACCCCTTTTCTGTTTTTATGGTCCGTCCTTTATCCGGTACTGGCTTGCGCGTGCAAGCGCGCGCATGCATAGCCGATTGCGCACGCTCACGCGAACACATTTTAAGTAGGCATAAAAACAAATAGTTTTTTTGGTTCATTTACTTAAGGCTCTCAAAATCAAGTTCACTATCTAAGACAATGAGAAGTCCGTTGACAATGCCAAATAATAGGTGATCTAGATCATGATCTCAGCTAGATGCTGCATATTTTAACATTTTCAGGGGACATCTGGTTGCTGAGCATTGTGAACTTGATTTTTGACACGGGAAAAACAGCGAAATCTGCATGGAAAATTAACGACGGTAAAGTACCTTTCGATCGATTTTTAGAGCAACAACGGTTTTTCGTCTCGGAAATTTTTTCATTCGAAAGAGGTGCAGAATCAGTCATAATTCAAGGTTTTGCTTACAGTACAAATTCTATGTAGCCCTACTTTGTCTCTTTGTCATTCGCACCTATTTGTACGAGTACGAGTACGAGTACGGTAGATATGAACTCCGCTAATAAGACCAAAGCTGTACGGCAACGTTGGTTGATTTGACTTCTTTTAGTATTTACGTTATTTTGCTCTTTTATGGTGTTGGAAAGAGTTATTGATAAGATTATGATCGGATTGTTTCTGGACCATATTGTTCTCTCATTTACTGAATTGTCTTTCTTTTGTGTGGGAATACGTGTATCGAGAGTTCGTTACTCACGGATACTCGTATTGGGATTTCGCTACTCAGCGTTCGATACTCAGTGCTTTAAGTATCTCTTGATACTCACGTGAGCTTATGTATATTTTACTTAATGCGCTCTCCTTGTGATAAAGGATCTAGAACACTTTGGAATCATACGTATTCTTGGAATTGCGTTTACTTGCGGGAATTCCTTTGTATACGTAAATCGTACTTTTACGTATTACGTTTTACGTATTACGTTTACGTATTATGTTTTACGTATTACGTTTACGTATTACGTTTTACGTTTATGTATTACGTTTTACGTATTTTGTTTTACGTATACATAAATTGTACCTTTTACGTATTACGTATTTTCAGTAATTCGACATCCGCCTGTAGATTCGTACACGCTTTTTGTACTAGATAATTCCTAGTAGTGAATCCACGTATGTTACATACTAGTATTGAATCCGAGTAGGTTTCAACACGAGTAGATTATAACACGCTTGTTGTACTAGATACATACTAGCATGAGGGTCCAGTGCACAAACTAACTATTTTAGTGGGGGATTGGCAAAATTTGCACTGTGTTCAAATCTGGTGGGTTTTTGGGTTGATGACTAAGTTATATTCCGGTTGGGGACTGGAGAGATTTGCACTGTGTTCAAATCTGGTGGGTTTTTGGGTTGATGACTGAGTTATATTTTGGTGGGGGACTGGAAAGATTTGCACTGTGTCCAAATATGGTGTGTTTTTGGGTTGATGACTGAGTTATATTTTGGTGGGGGATTGGCAAAATTTGCACTGTGTTCAAATCTGGTGGGTTTTCGGGTTGATGACTGAGTTATATTTTGGTGGGGGATGGGCAAAATTTGCACTTTGTTCAAATCTGGTGGGTTTTTGGGTTGATGACTGAGTTATATCTTGGGGGGGGATTGGCAAAATTTGCACTGTGTTCAAATCTGGTGGGTTTTTGGGTTTATGACTGAGTTATATTCCGGTTGGGGACTGGAGAGATTTGCACTGTGTTCAAATCTGGTGGGTTTTTGGGTTGATGACTGAGTTATATTTTAGTGGGGGACTGGAAAGATTTGCACTGTGTCCAAATATGGTGTGTTTTTGGGTTGATGACTCAGTTATATTTTGGTGGGGGATTTGAAAAATTTGCACTGTGTTCAAATCTGGTGGGTTTTTGGGTTGATTACTGAGTTATATTTTGGTGGGGGATTGGCAAAATTTGCACTGTGTTCAAATCTGGTGGGCTTTTGGGTTTATGACTGAGTTATATTTTGGTGGGGGATTGGAAAGATTTGCACTTTGTTCAAATCTGGTGGGTTTTTGGGTTTATGACTGAGTTATATTTTGGTGGGGGATTGGCAGGATTTGCACTGTGTTCAAATATGGTGGGTTTTTGGGTTGATGACTGAGTTATATTTTGGTTTTGGACTGGCAGGATTTGCACTGTGTTCAAATCTGGTGGGTTTTTGGGTTTATGACTGAGTTATATTTTGGTGGGGGATCGGCAGGATTTGCACTTAGCTAAAATCTGGTGGGTTTTTGGGTTGATGACTGAGTTATATTTTGGTGGGGAACTGGCAAGATTTGCACTGTGTCCAAATCTGGTGGGTTTTTGGGTTGATGACTGAGTTATATTTTGGTGGGGGGTTTGGCAGGATTTGCACTGTGCTAAAATCTGGTGGGCTTTTGGGTTGATGACTGAGTTATATTTTGGTGGGGGATTGGCAGGATTTGCACTGTGCTAAAATCTGGTGGGCTTTTGGGTTGATGACTGAGTTATATTTTGGTGGGGGATTGGCAGGATTTGCACTGTGTTCAAATCTGGTGGGTTTTTGGGTTGATGACTGAGTTATATTTCGGTTGGAGACTGGAAAGATTAGCACTGTGTTCAAATCTGGTGGGTTTTTGGGTTTATGACTGAGTTATATTTTGATGGGGGATCGGCAGGATTTGCATTTAGCTAAAATCTGGTGGGTTTTTGGGTGGATGACTGAGTTATATTTTGGTGGGGAACTGGCAAGATTTGCACTGTGTCCAAATCTGGTGGGTTTTTGGGTTGATGACTGAGTTATATTTTGGTGGGGGATTGGCAAAATTTGCACTGTGTCCAAATCTGGTGGGCTTTTGGGTTGATGACTGAGTTATATTTTGGTGGGGGATTGGCAGGATTTGCACTGTGTTCAAATATGGTGGGTTTTTGGGTTGATGACTGAGTTATATTTTGGTTTTGGACTGGAAAGATTTGCACTGTGTTCAAATCTGGTGGGTTTTTGGGTTGATGACTGAGTTATATTTCGGTTGGGGACTGGAAAGATTTGCCCTTTGTTCAAATCTGGTGTGTTTTTGGGTTTATGACTGAGTTATATTTTGGTGGGGGTGTTGTCGGCGAAAAATACAAACTTTGTCGGCATCAAGTTTGATCGAAAAAGCCGACAAAACGAAACGACCGAGGTGCGGGAAGACGATACGAGATACGAATATTCCAAAGATCGAAGCTTAGAACCAAACGCACCTCCACTACATGAGAATCCCTAAGTGGTAAAAACGATACCACTTAGAACTACAAGCGAAAGGGGTTAGTTGGTTAGAAACAAGACACATCCAACGATCTGACTGATAAGTAAACACTTGGAATGCTTAAGTAAATTCAGAAGAATCTACTTGATATCCCGTGGGGAAATTACTTATTGCAATCAAGAAAACCAATACCGATTCCGAATGGGCCTCATCTATCTCAAATACCACGAACAAGCATATGCCCCATCGGATAAAACACTTAACCCCGTAAATGACCGATACCATTGAATGACCGATACAGTAAGATCAACACGACGTTAATACAGAAACAGCAACAACAGTATTGGTACAAGAATGATAACAAGTAACCGGGGAAGATCTCTATCATGTAAAAATACAGCAGAGAGCCCCAATACAGTTCGAAATACACAGTAAAAATAAGAGCGTCTCTCTGAGCTCATATCTCTTTAAATTTCAATTATACCTTTTGGTCGATTTTTAGAGTTACAACAGGGGGATCGGCAGGATTTGCACTGTGTTCAAATCTGGTGGGTTTTTGGGTTGATGACTGAGTTATATTTTGGTGGGGGATTGGCAAGATTTGCACTCTGTCCAAATCAGGTGGGCTTTTGGGTTTATAACTGAGTTATATTTTGGTGGAGGATTGGCAAGATTTGCACTTTGTTCAAATCTGGTGGGTTTTTGGGTTGATGACTGAGTTATATTTTGGTGGGGGATTGGCAGGATTTGCACTGTGTTCAAATCTGGTGGGTTTTCGGGTTGATGACTGAGTTATATTTTGGTTTTGGACTGGCAGGATTTGCACTGTGTTCAAATCTGGTGGGTTTTCGGGTTGATGACTGAGTTATATTTCGGTTGGGGACTGGAAAGATTTGCCCTTTGTTCAAATCTGGTGGGTTTTTGGGTTGATGACTGAGTTATATTTTGGTGGGGGATCGGCAGGATTTGCACTAAGCTAAAATCTGGTGGGTTTTTGGGTTGATGACTGAGTTATATTTTGGTGGGGGATTGGCAAGATTTGCACTGTGTCCAAATCTGGTGGGTTTTTGGGTTGATGACTGAGTTATATTTTGGTGGGGGATTGGCAGGATTTGCACTGTGCTAAAATCTGGTGGGCTTTTGGGTTGATGACTGAGTTATATTTTGGTGGGGGATTGGCAGGATTTGCACTGTGTTCAAATCTGGTGGGTTTTTGGGTTGATGACTGAGTTATATTTTGTTGGGGGATTAGCACGATTTGCACTGTGTCCAATTCTTGTGGGTTTTTGGGTTGATGACTGAGTTATATTTTGGTGGGGGATTGGCAGGATTTGCACTGTGCTAAAATCTGGTTGGTTTTTCGGTTGATAACTGAGTTATATTTTGGTGGGGAATTGGCAAGATTTGCACTGTGTTCAAATCTGGTGGGTTTTTGGGTTGATGACTGAGTTATATTTTGGTGGGGGATGGGCAAAATTTGCACTTTGTTCAAATCTGGTGGGTTTTTGGGTTGATGACTGAGTTATATCTTGGGGGGGGATTGGCAGGATTTGCACTGTGTTCAAATCTGGTGGGTTTTTGGGTTGATGAATGAGTTATATTCCGGTTGGGGACTGGAGAGATTTGCACTGTGTTCAAATCTGGTGGGTTTTTGGGTTGATGACTGAGTTATATTTTAGTGGGGGACTGGAAAGATTTGCACTGTGTCCAAATATGGTGTGTTTTTGGGTTGATGACTCAGTTATATTTTGGTGGGGGATTTGAAAAATTTGCACTGTGTTCAAATCTGGTGGGTTTTTGGGTTGATTACTGAGTTATATTTTGGTGGGGGATTGGCAAGATTTGCACTGTGTTCAAATCTGGTGGGCTTTTGGGTTTATGACTGAGTTATATTTTGGTGGGGGATTGGAAAGATTTGCACTTTGTTCAAATCTGGTGGGTTTTTGGGTTTATGACTGAGTTATATTTTGGTGGGGGATTGGCAGGATTTGCACTGTGTTCAAATATGGTGGGTTTTTGGGTTGATGACTGAGTTATATTTTGGTTTTGGACTGGCAGGATTTGCACTGTGTTCAAATCTGGTGGGTTTTTGGGTTTATGACTGAGTTATATTTTGGTGGGGGATCGGCAGGATTTGCACTTAGCTAAAATCTGGTGGGTTTTTGGGTTGATGACTGAGTTATATTTTGGTGGGGGATTGGCAAGATTTGCACTGTGTCCAAATCTGGTGGGTTTTTGGGTTGATGACTGAGTTATATTTTGGTGGGGGATTGGCAGGATTTGCACTGTGCTAAAATCTGGTGGGCTTTTGGGTTGATGACTGAGTTATGTTTTGGTGGGGGATTGGCAGGATTTGCACTGTGCTAAAATCTGGTGGGCTTTTGGGTTGATGACTGAGTTATATTTTGGTGGGGGATTGGCAGGATTTGCACTGTGTTCAAATCTGGTGGGTTTTTGGGTTGATGACTGAGTTATATTTTTTTGGGGGATTAGCAAGATTTGCACTGTGTCCAATTCTTGTGGGTTTTTGGGTTGATGACTGAGTTATATTTTGGTGGGGGATTGGCAGGATTTGCACTGTGCTAAAATCTGGTTGGTTTTTCGGTTCATAACTGAGTTATATTTTGGTGGGGAATTGGCAAGATTTGCACTGTCTTCAAATCTGGTTGGTTTTTGGGTTGATGACTGAGTTATATTTTGGTGGGGGATGGGCAAAATTTGCACTTTGTTCAAATCTGGTGGGTTTTTGGGTTGATGACTGAGTTATATCTTGGGGGGGGATTGGCAAAATTTGCACTGTGTTCAAATCTGGTGGGTTTTTGGGTTGATGAATGAGTTATATTCCGGTTGGGGACGGGAGAGATTTGCACTGTGTTCAAATCTGGTGGGTTTTTGGGTTGATGACTGAGTTATATTTTAGTGGGGGACTGGAAAGATTTGCACTGTGTCCAAATATGGTGTGATTTTGGGTTGATGACTCAGTTATATTTTGGTGGGGGATTTGAAAAATTTGCACTGTGTTCAAATCTGGTGGGTTTTTGGGTTGATTACTGAGTTATATTTTGGTGGGGGATTGGCAAAATTTGCACTGTGTTCAAATCTGGTGGGCTTTTGGGTTTATGACTGAGTTATATTTTGGTGGGGGATTGGAAAGATTTGCACTTTGTTCAAATCTGGTGGGTTTTTGGGTTGACGACTGAGTTATATTTTGGTGGGGGATTGGCAGGATTTGCACTGTGTTCAAATATGGTGGGTTTTTGGGTTGATAACTGAGTTATATTTTGGTTTTGGACTGGCAGGATTTGCACTGTGTTCAAATCTGGTGGGTTTTTGGGTTGATGACTGAGTTATATTTCGGTTGGGGACTGGAAAGATTTGCCCTTTGTTCAAATCTGGTGGGTTTTTGGGTTTATGACTGAGTTATATTTTGGTGGGGGATCGGCAGGATTTGCACTTAGCTAAAATCTGGTGGGTTTTTGGTTTGATGACTGAGTTATATTTTGGTGGGGGATTGGCAAGATTTGCACTGTGTCCAAATCTGGTGGGTTTTTGGGTTGATGACTGAGTTATATTTTGGTGGGGGATTGGCAAAATTTGCACTGTGTCCAAATCTGGTGGGCTTTTGGGTTGATGACTGAGTTATATTTTGGTGGGGGATTGGCAGGATTTGCACTGTGCTAAAATCTGGTGGGTTTTTGGGTTGATGACTGAGTTATATTTTGATGGGGGATTAGCAAGATTTGCACTGTGTCCAATTCTTGTGGGTTTTTGGGTTTATGACTGAGTTATATTTTGGTGGGGGATTGGCAGGATTTGCACTGTGCTAAAATCTGGTGGGTTTTTGGGTTGATGACTGAGTTATATTTTGGTGGGGGATCGGCAAGATTTGCACTGTCTTCAAATCTGGTTGGTTTTTGGGTTGATGACTGAGTTATATTTTGGTGGGGGATTGGAAAAATTTGCACTGTGTTCAAATCTGGTGGGTTTTTGGGTTGATGACTGAGTTATATTTTGGTTGGTAATTGGCAGGATTTGCACTGTGTTCAAATCTGGTTGGTTTTCGGGTTGATGACTGAGTTATATTTTGGTTTGGAATTGGCAGGATTTGCACGGTCAATTCGTATGATCAATATGAAGGTAGATAGCTTGCTTGTAGATCTGGTACCTCGTTATTACTGTTAGCTGGTACATCTTGCTTGCTCCAATTTGAAATAAAACTCACGCGAATGACGTCACTTGATTGGTAGTATAGATCAATTAGTTTGATCAATATGAAGGTAGGTAGCTTGCTTGTAGATCTGGTAACTCGTAATTATCGGTAGCTCGTAAAGCTTGCTTGTTCAAATCTAACCTCAACCTTATGAATGTAGTGACCTTGCTGATAGCTTACACATGAATTTGGTTGGTTGGCTAATGGTAGAATTGGTACTGGTAAGAATTGGTACAGATCAGAACACCTTTGGTAATTTTGATCTGACTTGATGCACACTAGTACTAGTAGAAATTGTACGCGTTATTGTATGAGTACTTCTTACCATAACTTTACTGACACATACTTACAATACATACAATAACTACGTACTCAACAACTCCACAGGGCCCCTGCAAAGCACTAATTCCTTCTTGAAGATATTACAATCGTCACCATATAACTTCAAACTGAAGGGATCCGGACCTATGAACTTTCACCTAGGTTGCGGATTTGAGCGCAACGCACATGGTGTTCTCTGTATGAATCCCATCAAGTTCATCGAAAAGATGGAAGCGTCTTATGAACAAATGTTCGGATGTAAACCTAACACCAGGTTCCAGTCACCCATTGCAGAAAACAATCATCCCGAATTGGACTCCTCAGCCTTTCTCGAAGAAACTGGCATACATATTATTTTCCTTCTGAATCCGGTCCGTTGAGGGTCTGATTCAAAGGCTTCTGAAGAACAGCAACGCTGTGTTAGTGTGTTAGTAGACAAACGATTGTACTCTACGCGTGACAATTGTGGTTGGATACTTTCGGCAACGGATAATCGGACTACAGGCAAGACTATGGAAATGCCAGATCTCTTCTTACTGTGAACTTATTCAGATACAGCGAGACAGACCTTAATAATGTAGATTACAGGTAGTTGGTAGCAACTAGTGTGAATTTTGGGATATAAATCAGTTGAATGTTAAAAGTATGAGATAAAGTGAAATCTTGCCGAAATGCAAGATATCTCTTTTATTGAGATGAATACGTTGCAACTGCTGTTGCGTAGTGATGAGATTACTCGCTGATTATTTCCGTACATGCATTGGTCATTGACCGTATATATCTGTATGTATATATATATATTGTGTGAGAATCACACGCCAACGGTTTTCTTCTCTTGTTCCGTTAGGAAGACTTCATGATATGTTTATCATTAAGATCAGGAATTGCTCCCGTAGCTCGTGTGATATTTTATGAAATCAGAGTTTGCTCACCAAAGAACAATGGCAATACTATAAAACAGAGATTGCTCACCGTCGATGCGTGATGGGAATCGATGCACCGTGGCAATCGATATGCCGTGAGAATCGATTACTTAGATTGAAACGGGACTCATTGATTCGTACAAATAGGATATCTACCATCTGGTAGCTTTGGTACTTCTGGTCACGAAAGGAATTTAATACTCCCCATGTTTCCTTGTGAAAAGTCATCACGCTCTACATGATGCTTCCATCGTCTTGAAGGAGGCCGCCGGTATTCCCACAAAAGTGGAAGATGGGCTTGAGCAATGGATACACAACTGAGTGTCCCCAATGCTTGGTGAGAATGTCTGCACAGTTATCCTTACCTGGGATGTGCATCATTAAAATGAAACCTCTTGCAATCATGCTCCATACGAAGTGAAACGATAGGATGTTGTGACGCTTATGCAGCCTTGCGTAAGGGAATGTTGACGTTTGAATCATCTTTTTGTTGTCACCCCAAGAGTAGGAGATATCATGGACTCGTGTTCCGAGGTATCGGAATGAATGGCGTAGATCAACGATTTGTTCGATGCAAGTTCTTCCTGCAACAAATTCAGCTCCAAAGGTGGCTGTTTCCGTAGTAGACTGTTTCTTTGAGAACCACATCATGGGAGTCTTGTACGCAAAGTGAAGGATACCGGTTACAGCTTTACCACTGAGAATATCATGCATGAGGTTGGCATCATAGAAATGTGTCAACACTACTGTCTTCCCGAGTGGTGCAGGAGAGTCGTCGGGTAGCTCCTCAGAATGCTCCCCATAGAGGGTGTTGGACCAATCAATGGTGTCGGGTTTAGTCAATATAAAATCGGGGGGTTCCACGCGGAATCTGATTTTAAAATGTCTAAACTTGGAGATATATCCGTAGATACGTTTGGCACGTTCAAGGTGCCCATCTCGTGGTTGGGCTCTGAAACTCAAGAGTGTCATCACGGCTGTTTGTACATCGAAACGCCCAAAAGCGATGATCCATTGAAGTGAACCAATCATACTTTGGAACCTAGTGTTAGGTTTGCATCCGAACATTTGTTCATAAGACGCTTCCATCTTTTCGATGAACTTGATGGGATTCATACAGAGAACACCATGCGCGTCGCGCTCAAATCCGCAACCTAGGTGAAAGCTCATAGGTCCGGATCCCTTCAGTTTGAAGTTATATGGTGACGATTGTAATATCTTCAAGAAGGAATTGGGATCTGCCATGCAAAGACATAGGTCATCGACATATGTGCATATAAGTTCATATACACGTTCACCATGCTTGTTCATTCCAGGCTTGAGGAATATTTCCGGTTCTGCGCGGGATCTTTCGAAGCCGAGTTCAATGAGGCAAGCCGCAAGTAAATCACCAAAACACTTACCTGAGGATCTGAGGCCATATAGGGCTTTGTAGATGATCAATAGATGACCTTCCAACAATCCGAATTTGGGACCTGCCTTGATGCAGACTTTCTCGCAGGTAACTGCTTCCAGGTAGGCATTACCTATGTCGGTACCCCATGCTTCTAGGTTGTTCAGTTCAGCTAGGAATAGGCACATACGTAGGCCGCGGAGAGATATGACACCTGCATAAACACTGTGGATAGGGGCCTCAGTGAGATTACCGTTTGCAACGAGACGAGCCTTGTGTCTACCGTCGTGCTTGACAGCATATATCATGTGTACCTTGATCTGTTGGAACCCGGGGGGAATGGAGCTTGTTTTGTACACACCTTTATCAATGAATGTATTATATTCATTGAGCTGTTCCATTTCCAGAGTGGTGGCGTCTGCCCATTTCGTGTTTCCGTTGGCTTGATCAAATTGAATGGCTTCTTCATGGTTACGAGGTACTTTGAATCCATATTGGTACTGTGGAGTGGTACGGAAAGAACGAAGTTTGGCTTGATGCACGAGTCGGTCAAGTTTCTTGGTTCGTCGTGCTAGGTTGGTGATTCGCTTGAGGCGTTTCCAACCCGGGAGGTCAAGCAAGTTGTTGTCTTTCTCATATTTTGCAACGGTGACAGGGTCATCAGCCGCAATATTGGCTAGAGGCTCATATGTTCGTTCTATATTTTCCCATTCAATCCAGAGGTTATACTTGGAACCCTTGTATTGAGGATGCTTGTTATCCAGCGGACCTTGGTGTCCTAGGATTCAGCGGAACGACCAAAGTTTTCCGTCTTCTTGGGTTGAATCACGATGGATGTAATTCATGACATCATTGTATGCAATGATATCATTGAGTTTGTCATCAGAGTGTTTGCACTTGAACTTGATGAAGTCTTTGTTGCGTTCAAGACTGTCTTCTACATCGACGATGGTAAGACGCTTCCGAGTGCCATCGGGGTTGGTTACAAGGAAGGATCGTCCTTGTAGGTCGGCAATCGGGACCGTAGGAATGGTAATTGGTTGGCCATCATTGTCAAATTGTGCGTTGCCTTCTTCATCGGTAACAACTACCTGTGATGGGTCTACTGAAGGAGAAGCAGGGTTGGTGTGTGGAGTTGTGACGTCACGAACATCAAAGTATGCTAGCTCCGGTGGATCAAAATCATCTTCAGTAAGGAGAACGCCATCGGATGTCTTGCTGAAGATGTGTGTCGTAGGAGGACCATCAAAACTCTCCCCATAGTTGTTAGGGAGCGGAGAAGGGGACCAGCTTGGGCTGTCATCGACCTTCTTATAACGAAAGCTTGGTAATGAGGGGTGGGCGGGTGGTTGAAGAATAGCTTGATTACCAGATGCGGGAGGTGCTGTACCTGGTTGTTTGTTGGGTACAGAGGGCGTGGTGTCATCGGCAGTGTTGGAATCAACAGGTGAGACGCCAGGAGGGGAAGTAAAGGAGTTGCCCTGTGTTGTAGGATCTACGTTGGTGCTACTTTTAGTGATATGCTCCCCATGTTTGAATGTTGGAGCGTCTCCAGTGGCGTATAAGCGGGGCAAGGAATCCTTGGCTTTATGCCATTTGATGAAGCCATCATCAGTGAATAGGCCCGCGCGTTTGTTGCGGGACTCAGGCATAAGAGCAGAGCGTACACCGGACCGGTCGAGTAGCTTATTGGTAACTGGATCCCAGATTCGGAAACAAAGGCTATTGCCAACATGTTCGGCAATGCTGACGAAGTGACCGAGACGTTCGGTAGACTGGGTACCAAAAGGGGAGTCATTGGTTTTGAAGTAAACAGGTTTGAACCAGAAGAAACTGGTGTATGCGCTGATGTCACCAAGTGTACCGGTAGCAATGAAGATCGGTTGTTTGTCTGACAGAGTAGGATCAGAGATAACATTGAGGAGCCGGGCAACGTATGTCATGCTGAAAAGAATTCACCGTGTAACGCGTACTGTACGAAAAGTCATAAGGGCAAATAACCTTATTCGTAAGGTTATTTAACTTGAGTGAATAATCGTCGGCGTTTCCATGTGGTTTGTCTCTTTACTGAATTTCCCCATCAGCTCACTCTTCGAAGAATTAACAACTCTAAAACACTATCATGCCCTAAAATCTATGTACAACCTAGTACTAATTCTACACAATAAGGTACAAATACTGTGATATTCCAATGAGAATATCACGGTGAATTATACGGTAACACGAAAGACCGATCGAAGATGGTTTGCGTGTGTTTTGTGTCTTAAATTTACTGCTAAGAATTACACGGTAATATGCCGTAAATCGACACGACGATACGATGAGTAATTAACCTGTCGATCGGCAACGACAAGGACGAATTAAATGTGACATCGATTGTTCTACTCACTAAATCAATCGGTCATAAGACTGATTGCGTTTGCTGTTTGTTACGACACACTTTCTTTAGTTTATCAGACCCACAGCATCTACGGGCTGTGGCCAGCATCCTACAATGCTGAGAATGGCGTTTCCATCGAAACGCAGTTGAGCTCGAAGACAAAGAATCCGGATTAGCCTGATCAGCTACCGGCATCAACCCTCAAGGATGTAAAAGAGGCAGTTGCCTGTGGAGCCCTGGAATAGACCAACACCAGGGCGGTCTCCCTGAAAGAAGAGACCAAAGAACCGAACCAAGGTGGTGGCTCCACCGGGTTTCGGGATCCAGCAGAAAAACAAGCAAGGGAAAAGAAGCTGGACGGCTCAGTCGAAAGGGCCGCCCAGGTTGGCATCAGTTGAAAGGAATCAATATTCGAGAACACTGATCTTTCACTGAAAACAAGAATGAGTGAGCCAGAAGATTGAGCCTGAAGTATTCTGTGGTGAAACAGATTGGAAGGAACAGATTGCAAAGAGCATCTGCCCGGAAGGAACAGATTGCAAAAAGCATCTGCCCGCACGAAAACGAAAATCCAAAGATATGAGAACACCAAATCCCGAAGATCGGAAAGATCCAAAAGGAAAAGAGAACACCAAATTCTCAGGAAGTAATCTTTAACCACAGAAATACAAAATGAGCAAAAATCCCGAGAAAGGATAGGAAAGCTCACAATCTTGATTTGCAACAAAAGCAAAAGCTCACACAAAAGTATAACCAAACCGGAACAAAAATTCGACCCGGATAAATACAAAACAGATAAGCAGACCACCCGACAGTCACCAACGATAAATACCCATCCCTCACATCCAAACCCCGATTACCTTCTCTCTCCCACATACCACCTCCGACTCACACTGAATACCACCCAAAACGAATATCCCAAAACGAATATTCCGAAACGAACATTTCGAACCTTCCCCTACGAATCG
The DNA here is from genome assembly GCA_037355745.1 of Pseudo-nitzschia multiseries. Lineage (NCBI taxonomy): Eukaryota > Bacillariophyta > Bacillariophyceae > Bacillariales > Bacillariaceae > Pseudo-nitzschia > Pseudo-nitzschia multiseries. The sequence goes on from CM074781.1 coordinate 28,263,869, forward strand.
ACCATCCATACTCCTCCAATATAATTCGAAACTTCGTTAGAAATTCCCCAACTAGGGCACACGAAAATAGTGACATAGAAGAAACAAAAATGGAGGTGGATCAAGATCCGGATGGTCCTGATGGAGATGAGGACGAGGATTCTGAAAAGTATCCAGATAGTGAAGAGGAGTTCGATGCAAGGATCATGAGAGTAATGGAGAGGGCCATGACTGATCCAGAAACAAACTCAACTTGGAAAAGAGTCATCGACAAGGAAGTAAAGAGAAGGATCAGAAGGATACAGGATGCGGTGGAGCAACACAGAAACCCAAATGACGTCAATCAGGGCGATAGTGATAGCGATAACAGCAATGAAGATGAGAAACAACTAGACATTGACCTAAGGGCTGAACGACACGGAAGGAGGTCATCCCAACCAAAAATAAAAATCAGGGGATTCAACAGTGGAAGATTTCTGAATCCAGAACAGCTTGCCTTTAGGAGCAGCTTGATGGATTTTGGTATCAACTATGAATCAGCTGAAGAAATTATGAGGGGAGGGATGTCTAATATCCGCGAAATTACAGACCTCAACAAGGAAAGCATCAAATCATTCATGCACGGATTGAAATCTATCAGTCCGGAATGTCCTAACCCAAAAAGTATCCACTATGGTAACAGGCTATCATCGAGGCTTCTCACATGGGCAAGTTGGGCTCGATACCAACCACTGATTGGAGTTGAGCCAAGGGCTATCGACTGGAACGCAAACCCGAACAACCTGGAACTGCAGCAATTCAGAATCAAGATGATGGAATCAAGTGTGAAATCACAGGAAAAAGCAACTCCACCCGAGCTGAAGGATCTCACAAAATTCAGGGAATGGGAGGAAGGCTTCCGACAAAACCTGAGATACAGATTCAACTCTGAGGGATTTCCAATCTTGTATGTCATAAGACCCCAAGAAAAGGAAGAAGTTACGGATGAAGCCAGGGCTGGAACAGTCGGGCAAACTACAACAGATACTTATCCAACTTGGAGTGACTACAATGAAAGATGTGGCGTCCTGTCAGGTCCCCAGTATGATGAGGACAACAATGTCGTCTGGAGGTTGCTCTGTGATGCAACAAGAAAGGGTCCTGGTTGGGAATATGTGGCACATTTCCAGAACACCGCGCTGAACTCAGGAAATGCAAGAAACCCTTTCATTTCATTGATGCAACATGCTTATACTGATACCAATATCACTATGGTCCTGAATAAGACATATCAGGAAATGAAAGATTCACACTACACTGGAGATTCTAAGAATTATGACTGGAACAAGCACAAGCGAAACTGGACCGCCTTTCATGGAACAATTCTGAGATTTGAAAAGAATCATAATGAAAGGAGATTTGTTTGGGATTTTATCAATTCAATCAGTGATGAGCGACTTGATGCTGCAAAAGCAGATGCAATTGATGAGAGCAAAAACTATCGTGACAACTTCAATGAATGTTTGATTCTATTCACCAATCGTCTTGGATTGAAAAAGCTCGCAACCGGGAAGCATAAAAGAGGTTCCAGAAGTTTGTATTCTATGGGCACCTCAAGCAACAAAAAGCAAAAGACAACTGGGACCTTTACAGGAAAAGTTGAGTGCAAGCCTTATCCGACAAGTGTTTATAAAACAATGTCAAAAGAACAGCGCCAGGAGCTTTACCAGATGAGACAGGCTAAGAAGAAAAGGAATCTCAAGGCTGCTGAGACCAAAAAGAAAGAAACTGAAAATGAAGGCGCGGGTGACAGTTTTGGCTCAAAATCTAAGAAATGACATAATAACCGGACACTATCACTAGAACACAAATTGTTAACAATGGTGAGCCGGTCATTATACAAGATGAACGTTCCTGTAGATTTTGATGATGGGGAAAGTGAAGAAGGCTATTGTGAGCTAGACTCACATGCAGATACTACCGCAGCAGGAAGCAATATGGTATTGCTGAATCCTGATCAAATCACAACACACGTTGATGTTGCACCCTTTTCTGAAGAATACAAACCCATCAAGAAAATCCCCATTGGAAGCTGTGCTACTGCATGGACGAATCCAACATCAGGCCAGGTATATATCATAGTGTTTCATCAAGCACTGTACTTTGGGGACAAATTGAAAAACAGCTTGATATGCCCAAATCAAGTGAGGGACTGCAATTTCAACTCCGTTGAAGAGACACCTCGCCAATTTGATTCAAGATCCAAGCATGGAATTACAATTCAAACTCCACTGGAGGATGATGACCCGAAGAAAGTTTTTATCAAACTGAGTATGAGAAACGTGATCTCATATTTTCCCACAAGGAAGCCAACAAGAATGGAGCTTGATGAATGCCAACATTTGATTGCAACAAATGATACCCCGTGGGATCCACATTCACTGAAGTTCAGGATGGCTGAGTTAGCCATTGACAATGGAGATCCAGTTTCAGGGGACCAATTCAGCCTTCAAGCTATGTCGACCAAAGAGGACCAAGAAATGGATGAAAGTTCGGTTGTAACGGAACCTGCTAGTAATGTTACAGATAACCTCCCCAAGACCAGCTTAGGACAAGAACGGCATCCAAGTGTCATTCAGAAATGCAAACTGTTGAGGGTCCATCAGGTATCCACAAGAAGAATGCTCACTGAATGCCAGATTGCAACAGATGGGAATATAGCTCATCGAATTTCTTCAGTAAGGAATATTTCAAGTGCGCGAAGGGTAGACCAATTTTTGTTTGATGATACAGAATTTGACTTTATGGAAGCTCCTGAAGCAGAATCAAAACAGGCCCCTAGCTTGCAAGAAATTGACAATACACTCGAGAGAAGGTCTCTTGACAGGAGAAATCAATGGGGGCCATCAGTGATAACAATTGAAGGTCCGAACAAAGTTGACTGTGAACGCCTAGCTAAAACTTGGAATATTAGTTTCAAGAAAGCTGAGCAGACATTGAAAGTCACGACGCAGAAGGCACTCAGGAATTTGCAATCACCATTGATGAAGCGGCTGCCTACTCAGCGCTTCAGAAACAAGAGAGTCGCACAAGGAACCTGGTACACTGATACATGGCATGCAAGAACCACGAGTATTATGAGGCAAGAAAAATGTGCACAGATCTTTACAAATGGAAATGGGTTTGAAGTATTTATACCAATACAGGACAAATCACAAGCCCATCAAGGACTGAAGACATTTATTCATGAAATTGGAATTCCAGAGCATTTGATTTCTGATGGTGCGCCAGAACAAGGATCCCCAAGAACCTACAAAACACACTGGAATTCAATTGTAAAGCGCAACCATATCCATCAGACATTTATCCAGCCACATTGCCCATTCCAAAATCGAGCAGAACAAGCGATTGGCCATCTTGGTAGTGCAATCACAACCAAGTCTGCAAAGAAGAAGTCACCGAGAAGATTATGGTCATTTTGTGGTGAACTATGTGCTAATATCAGGCAGCGAACAGCCTCCAACAACCCTTCTTCAATGGGGAGAACCCCATTTGAATTGGTCCATGGCTATAGACCGGATATTACATTATATACTTCATCAGAATGGTATGATTTTGTGTTTTATTATGAAAAAGGTGATTCTTCCACCCGAGGTGTTGAGAGGCTGGCGCGATGGTTGGGTCCCTGTGGAAATAGGGTAGGTGGGGGGGATTGTTTTTGGCTACTGCCCGAGTCGGCAATACCAATATCTACAAATTCAATAAGACCCGTCAAGGAATTTGAATGGCGGGACAGAGATATCCTCAGAAGAATGGAAGCCATTGACAAATCAATTGAATCCAAGATTGGAGATGAAGTCAAGGACAGCGCATCATTCTTCCAGGAAAACTACCCAGAGCCCCAAATAGAGCTATTTGAGAATCAACCAGTAAAAACACCGGATATGAAACTTGAAATGGCTGAGCCAGAAGCATCGGTAGAAGATGTTGATGAACCAGATGAATATCTGGGAAATGAAGTGATCATTGAAAGAGGTGATGAAAGACTCAGGTGCGTTGTCAAGGACAGGGTTCGCGACTTGCAAAACAGACCAATAGGAATCAGAAATGAGAATCCCATACTAGACACGAGGCTGTATAAATTGCAACTACCTGATGGCACCATGGAGGAATACACGGCAAATATTGTTGCAGAAAGCCTATACAGCTCTGTTGATGATGACGGGAGGATGTTCACTCTACTAGATGAGCTCATTGACCACGAATGCGACAACACTGCACTAACTGATGATGAAGCCACGACCATAGGAAAAAATGGCAGGAAAACCCATAAGCCGACAACTAGGGGTTGGAGAATTCTTGCCAGTTGGAAGGATGGCACTGAATCATGGTGTAAGTTAAGCGATGTGAAAGAATCATTTCCAGTGCAATTAGCCGAGTATGCAGTTAACAATAATCTTGAAAAATCACCAGCTTTCAGATGGTGGGTGCACAAAATTTTGAGGAGGAAGGACCGAATCCTTAAAGCGGCCAAAACAGCAAAGTATTGGTTGAAGACTCACAAATATGGAGTTGAGTTGCCACATTCAATCAAACAAGCGCTGGCTATTGATAAGAAAACAGGGACCGACCACTGGGAAAGAGCAATTCATAAGGAAATGACAAATAATATGGCAGCGTTTGAATTTTCTGATGATGATGTTATTCCAGTTGGCCATAAACAGATAACAACCCACATGATTTTTGACATCAAGCTTGGATCCCTAACAAGGAAGGCCAGGTTGGTAGGGGACGGACACAAAGTCCCTGCAGTGGCCAAAGAAAATACTTATTCATCGGTTCCCAGTCGAGACTCAGTAAGAATATTCTTCCTGCTGGCAGCGCTGAATGATTTGAAGGTTCTATCAGCTGATATTCAAAATGCATATTTGACAGCCCCGATTAAAGAGAAATACTTCCTAAAAGCGAGAGAAGAAGATGGTTTTCCACCTCACCTTGCAGGAAGACCTTGCAAGATTGTCCGCGCATTGTATGGACTGCCGGTTGCTGGTGCATCTTTCAGGTCATACCTCACCCAGCATTTGAGAGATCTTGGATATTCACCTTGCAAGGCAGATCCGGATGTGCACTTAAGGATTGAAACCAGGAAAGATGGATCCAGATACTGGGCAATGCTCATTGCATACGTAGATGATATCCTATGTTCTGGCGAAGACCCAAAGTTCCAGCTTGAAAACATTGAACGAAAGTTCAAATTGAAGGATGATACAATTGAAGAGCCAACTCTGTATTTGGGAGCTGATATTGGGAAATTCTACTTTGAAGGCGATTCAAAGCCAAGATGGTCATTATCAAGTACTAAGTATACGGCGAAAGCTGTTGCAGCAGTCGAACAAGAGCTAGGAACTGAAAAATATGGTTACAAGTATCTACCAAAATCAGCGTCTAGTCCACTATCACATGATTACCGACCGGAAATTGATATATCAGAAGAATTGAACCCTGAATTGCAAAATTACTATCAAGGTTTAATTGGAGTTCTCAGGTGGATATGTGAATTAGGAAGACTTGACATAGTAATGCCAGTCTCACTGATGTCAAGGTATTTGGCACAAGCAAGGATCGGGCATTTGAATCAGTTATTTCATATATTTGCATATTTGAAAAAGTACAACAGGTCAAAATTGGTTTTTGATGATACTGTACCAAATGTTGCCGAGAGTAAATTTCAAAAATGTGACTGGTCTGAATTTTATCCTGGTGCCGCTGAAGTTATACCAGCAGATATGCCTGAAGCTTTGGGAAAGCATGTAACAATGAGCTGTTTTGTTGATGCTGACCATGCCGGATGCAAGGCAACAAGACGATCTCATACTGGTGTTATTATCTTCATTAATAATGCACCGATCATTTGGTTTTCCAAAAGACAAACGACAGTTGAGACATCAACTTTTGGATCTGAAATCATTGCTTTGAAAATTGCAATCGAATTGGTTGAAGGTCTAAGGTACAAGTTGAGAATGATGGGTGTTCCAATTGATGGGAGCACGAATGTGTATTGTGATAATGATTCGGTTGTCACAAATGTTACACGACCTGAAAGCCCATGTAAGAAGAAGCACAACAGCATTGCATACCACAAAGCGCGTGAATCTATTGCAGCAGGAATTATCAGAGTTGCAAAGGAACCAGGTTCAACAAATATTGCTGATTTGTTTACAAAGCTAATGAGTGGCGCTGTTTTTCGGGAACATTGTTCTCGCTGCATGTGGTAAAGTAAAGAATCAATCATTCGATGGAATGTTCGATCGATTGTTCGATTGAAGTAACAAGTTGATTTTATGTTCGGTCTGCAATGAGCATTTCGAAAATGGATAATTTGATCCATGAATACAATATATCAAACTGGCAAGGATCAGGGCAAAATGCCATGATACAAGCCAGAATGAAAGGCAAAACGCCGCCCCATTTCTTTTTGATAGGGCCTCTGATGGTAGACTGGATACAGTTTGGTATTCAACTCACGATGAACATATTAAGCCATAGAATCCAGCCGCTTAACGGTTGGAGGATTTATGACTGAAGGGGACTGAAAAGAATTCACCGTGTAACGCGTACTGTACGAAAAGTCATAAGGGCAAATAACCTTATTCGTAAGGTTATTTAACTTGAGTGAATAATCGTCGGCGTTTCCATGTGGTTTGTCTCTTTACTGAATTTCCCCATCAGCTCACTCTTCGAAGAATTAACAACTCTAAAACACCATCATGCCCTAAAATCTATGTACAACCTAGTACTAATTCTACACAATAAGGTACAAATACTGTGATATTCCAATGAGAATATCACGGTGAATTATACGGTAACACGAAAGACCGATCGAAGATGGTTTGCGTGTGTTTTGTGTCTTAAATTTACTGCTAAGAATTACACGGTAATATGCCGTAAATCGACACGACGATACGATGAGTAATTAACCTGTCGATCGGCAACGACAAGGACGAATTAAATGTGACATCGATTGTTCTACTCACTAAATCAATCGGTCATAAGACTGATTGCGTTTGCTGTTTGTTACGACACACTTTCTTTAATGCACAGTAGCCATAGGTGTGGTGGTGTGCCTGTACGATCCATGACGCGATTGACAATGCGTTTGAACGTTTGATATCGCCGTTCAAACTGATTCTGGTGTTGGTGGTAAGGTTCACTTTGCCAGAGTCCAATCCATAGCATTTTCAGGTAGCCGGTGACTTTCTTACTAGATTGGTAGTTACTGTGGTCGCAAAGGAGGCGAATGGGCCTGCCCCATTTTTGAACAAAGTTCTGGAAACATGATAGAAAATCGCCGGTGGTACGCATTTCTTCAACATATATGATATGTGACTTTCGGCTGAAGAAGATCTGAGCAATCTTGGAGCCGCCGTCAATTGCTGGGACATCTGAATAGACAGCATCGGACAGAATGGCGTCATTTAGGGGTCAAACGTTCATAGCCGGTTGGGGAGAATGGAAACGTTTGAAAATGTTTCCATCAGGACTAATCACCATCAAACCGTATTGTGTTGAGTTTTCAAACGTAGCTTTGATGCGATCGGTGGAAATCCAACAAAAGAAAGGTTTCAGGGATAAGTAGTCATGTTCGTTGGAGTATCGCTCTCGGGGCATAGCTGCAATCCATGTAGTATCACTAGCAGTACAGTCCGTTCAAAACGCACTGACTTTTCCAGAGATTGGAGGGAAAGTACAGCATGCGAGGCGTTCCTGGTGAACGTAGTCGGTAGGAGTAAGCCAGAATGAGCGATCGCTGGTTCCATGATCATCAATAGGGAGGAAGGGAGACCGAGTGGAATGGCTGGAATACGAACTGAGAGGTGTGACCGTGGAAGAGCCAGGGGATACAGAAATATCCAATCCTTCAAGGCAACGTGGATTTCCGTATTCGTCGTAATTGGTATATGGGAGTTGCTGCGGCTGAGGAGGATATTTCTGGAGAAATTGTTCATCTTTTGCACTGATTTTGGTATCGAGAACAGATGGGTCCCAATGCTTATCTGATGTCATGATAACATGAGGGAGCGTGTCAAACTCAATAGTCGTGTACTTTTGCATCGCAAGGTATGGTAAACCATGCCGGATGCTAAGGGGCAGTGCATATCCATCGGAGGTGGTGATTACCTGTCCACCGCCAGCTTTGATGGATGTGTCATCGACAGTGGAAAAATATGCTTCCATCTGGCCGGAGGACAAGATAGAAGGGTGTCGGCCCGTATATGCACATTCATTGAAAATGAGGATGACGGGACCTCTATTCGATATAGAATAAGCTCCGCATGTAGCAATAGGAATATTTTGTACCTGGTGATTGTTAATGCCTGTGACATTGATATATCTACGATCATTTTCTACAGCGGGATGTAGGTCTGCTGAGGAATTGACATGTTCATCTTTGTTCGAAGTATCATCTTCTAGGAATGAGACAGAATGTCCATGTTGGTATGCTTTCCGGGTGATGGGCTTGACATTGTTAGGGTCAGGTTGATCCTTTGAGAGCAAGTCGTGTCGTAACGATGCGACCACGATTTTCTTGCCTTCCGGAGAAATGTTTAGCCAACTCTTCATGTCCTGACGTGATAGGGCCTTCCATATGTTTGTGGGCAGGCGCGTGGTAGGGTCAGGTGCACGTCCAGCCTTGAATACCGCATAGTCTTGATAGTCACCTTCAAATTCGATAGGGAGAGCATAGTCTTCATGGTTTTGACTTTGTCCAGATGAGAAGTCGTGAACATGTGCACGTACAGTTGACTTAGGAGCCGACATCGCGAACTGGGAATCGAGTCGAGTTGCTTCGAGTAGGAGCGTGATTTTAAGTTTGTGAATAGCAGCTGCTTCAGCGACTGCATCTGTCACGGTGCTATTCGTCCCACCTGGATCCTTGACCTTGGCAAACTGTTCACTTAGCTGAAAGCTGGAATAGCATGCCTGACATAATGCTGATTTTGCAGTATGGTACTCAAGGGGCTTGTTGGGAGGACGGAGCTTGTTGAGGTGATTCAATTCATCAAACCAATGTGTGATGAATTTCACTTTGGATTCTTTCCAATTGCTGAGATTCAACTTCAACAATGCCTGTAGTTGAGTCGAGTTGTCATATACGTTGGCTTTTGATTCGCTATGGAGGTCTCCAAAATCAAAGTATGCTTGACGTCCATTACGTGTGGTAGAATGGCTGTGTACACACGACGCGGATAGATCGCTATTGAAAACTTCCAACATTAGTACCTAGAAGAAGGCACACTGTTTGACAAAAAGGTCACGTGTATAACCTTGTAGCGCAGCTGGAGGCCATGTTTCATCAAGGAATGTTTCTGTGTCAATGTCGTATGCCTCGAGTTTAGCTTTGAAACCTACGAGCCAATGTTCGAATCTTGAGTCATTTGTGAGGGGCGTAAAAGACTTTTCATCCCGTGCTTTTCGGCACCAAGATTTGTACTTAACCTGCTGAGGTGTATTTTTATTACTTCCTGGCGGAGGAGGTGGAGGGTTCAGAGCAGATTCGGTCTGCATACGGATGGCACGTTCCAAACGGAATTTTCTGAATTCTTCATACGGATATGACTTTACATCTTTCCAATCCTTCTCGTCTTCTTGTAGTTCGATAGAGAACTCTGCAAGTGCCTCTATGATCTGTTGGATGGACCGAAGGAGATGTGTTGGTAGTCCTCCTTGAGTGTAGGTAATCTTGCGGGCAAAATCAGGTTTGATAAGTGCGTCGAGAAAGGCCATCCACTTGCATAATCCTCCTTCCTTGAGAGCTAAACACAGGGTGTTATTTGCTTCTCTTGTTACGCGGAATAGAGATATAAGTATCAGCTTCATATCAGTATCAAAACTAGGGAAATGGTTGACAGCAGCGGCTTTGGCATCTCCCGTGCTGTTCCCGCCTCCGAATAGATTGGCGGGCATGTTCGGCATTTGTGATGATTCCGATCCTTCGAAGGAATCGCGCAGTGAATGAGAACTGCTTCGTGTACGATGTGCGATTGGCATATGCCAGCATAGGGATTGTATTCAATTCCGTTCTTGTTCCTTTTGTGTGCAAGCCACCTTGGAGCTTGCGACTGTTAATCTATTATTTTCCTTCTGAATCCGGTCCGTTGAGGGTCTGATTCAAAGGCTTCTGAAAAACAGCAACGCTGTGTTAGTGTGTTAGTAGACAAACGATTGTACTCTACGCGTGACAATTGTGTTTGGATACTTTCGGCAACCGATAATCGGACTACAGGCGAGACTATGGAAATGCCAGATCTCTTCTTACTGTGACTTATTCAGATTGCAGCGAGACAGACCTTAATAATGTAGATTACAAGTAGTTGGTAGCAACTAGTGTGAATTTTGGGATATAAATCAGTTGAATGTTAAAAGTATGAGATAAAGTGAAATCTTGCCGAAATGCAAGATATCTCTTTTATTGAGATGAATACGTTGCAACTGCTGTTGCGTAGTGATGAGATTACTCGCTGATTATTTCCGTACATGCATTGGTCATTGACCGTATATATCTGTATGTATATATATATATTGTGTGAGAATCACACGCCAACGGTTTTCTTCTCTTGTTCCGTTAGGAAGACTTCATGATATGTTTATCATTAAGATCAGGAATTGCTCCCGTAGCTCGTGTGATATTTTATGAAATCAGAGTTTGCTCACTGAAGAACAATGGCAATACTATAAAACAGAGATTGCTCACCGTAGATGCGCGATGGGAATCAATGCACCGTGGGAAAACCCAAATATTTGAACACTTTGCAAATCCTGACATTCCCCGACCAAAATAGAACTCAGTCATAAACCCAAAAACCCACCAGATTTGAACACTGTGCAAATCTTTCCAGTCCCTAACCAAAATATAATTCAATCGTCAACCCCAAATCCCACCAGATTTGAACACAGAGCAAATCTTTCCATCCCCCACCAGAATATAACTCAGTAATCAACCCAAAAACTCACCAGATTTGAACACAGTGCAAATCCTGCCAGTCCCTGACCAAAATATAACTCAGTCATCAACCCAAAATATTATTTTCCTTCTGAATCCAATTCGTTGAGAGTCTGATTCAAAGGCTTCTGACGAACAGCAACGCTGTGTTAGTGTGTTAGTAGACGAACGATTGTACTCTACGCGTGACAATTGTGGTTGGATACTTTCGGCAACGGATAATCGGACTACAGGCGAGACTAGGGAAACGCCAGATCTCCTCTTGCTGTGACTTATTCAGATTGCAGCGAGACAGACCTTAGTATGTAGATTACAAGTAGTTGGTAGCAACTAGTGTGAATTTTGGGATATAAATCAGTTGAATGTTAAAAGTATGAGATAAAGTGAAATCTTGCCGAAATGCAAGATATCTCTTTTATTGAGATGAATACGTTGCAACTGCTGTTGCGTAGTGCTGAGATTACTCGCTGATTATTTCCGTACATGTATTAGTCGTTGACCATATATATTTGTATGCATGTATATGTATTGTGTGAGAATCACATGCCAACGGTTTTCTTCTCTTGTTCCGTTAGGAAGACCCCATGAAATGTTTATCATTAAGGTCAGGAATTGCTCCTGTAGCTCGTGTGATATTTTATGAAATCAGAGTTTGCTCACCGAAGAACAATGGCAATATCGTAAGACAGGGATTGCTCACCGTTTATGCGCGATGGGAATCGATGCGCCGTGGGAATCGATATGCCGTGAGAATCGATTACTTAGATGGATACGGGACTCATTGATTCGTGCGCATAGGAAATCTACCCTTTGGTAGCTTTGGTACTTCTGGTCACGAAAGGAATTTAATACTCCCCATGTCTCCTTGTGAAGAGTCATCACGCTCTACATGATGCTTCCATCATCCTGGAGAAGGTCACCAGTATTACCACAAAAGTGGAAGATGGGCTTGAGCAGTGGATACACAACTGAGTGACTCCAATGCTTGGTGAGAATGTCTGCACAGTTATCCTTACCTGGGATGTGCATCATTAAAATGAAACCTCTCGCTATCATGCTCCGTACGTAGTGAAACGATAGAATGTTATGACGCTTATGCAACCTTGCGTAAGGAAAGGTCGACGTCTGGATCATCTTTTCGTTGTCACCCCAAGAGTATGAGATATCATGTACTCGTGTTCCGAGATATCGGAATGAGTGGCGTAGGTCGACAATCTGTTCGATGCAAGTTCTTCCTGCAACAAATTCAGCTCCAAAGGTGGCTGTTTCCGTAGTAGACTGCTTCTTCGAGAACCACATCATGGGAGTCTTGTTCGCGAAATGAAGAATGCCGGTTACTGCCTTGCCACTGAGAATATCATGCATGAGGTTGGCATCATAGAAGTGTGATAACACTACTGTCTTTCCAAGCGGTGCAGGAGCGTCGTCGGGTAGCTCCTCAGAATGCTCCCCATAGACGGTATTGGACCAGTCGATGGTGTCGGGTTTAGTCAATATAAAATCGGGCGGTTCCACGCGGAATCTGATTTTAAAATGTCTAAACTTGGAGATATATCCATAGATACGTTTAGCACGTTCAAGATGCCCATCTCGTGGCTGAGCTCTGAAACTTGAGAGCGTCATCACGGCTGTTTGTACATCGAAACGGCCAATAGCGATGATCCATTGCAGTGAACCGATCATACTTTGGTATTTTTGTATACCGGTTTCTTCAAGAAAGGCTGAGGAGTCCAATTCAGGATGATCGTTCTCCGCGATGGGTGATCGGAACCTAGTGTTAGGTTTGCATCCGAACATTTGTTCGTAAGATGCTTCCATTTTTTCGATGAACTTTATGGGATTCATGCACAGAACACCATGTTCGTCGCGCTCAAATCCACATCCTAAATGAAAGTTCATAGGTCCGGATCCCTTCAATTTGAAGTTATATGGTGACGATTGCAATATCTTCAAGAAGGAATTGGGATCTGCCATGCAGAGACATAGGTCATCGACATATGTGCATATAAGCTCATATACCCGTTCACCATGCTTGTTCGTTCCGGGTTTGAGGAATATTTCCGGTTCTGCGCGGGATCTTTCGAAGCCGAGTTCGATGAGACAAGCCGCGAGTAAGTCTCCAAAGCACTTGCCTGAAGACCTGAGACCATATAGGGCTTTGTAAATGACCAACAGGTGACCCTCTAGCGATCCGAATTCGGGACCTGCCTTGATGCATACTTTCTCGCAGGTGACTGCTTCTAAGTAGGCGTTACCTATGTCGGTACCCCATGCTTCTAGATCGTTGAGTTCAGCTAGGAATAGGCACATACGTAGACCACGAAGAGATACGACGCCTGCGTAAACACTGTGGATAGGGGCCTCAGTGAGATTACCGTTAGCAACGAGGCGAGCCTTGTGTCTTCCGTCGTGTTTGACAGCGTATATCATGTGTACCTTGATCTTTTGGAATCCTGTGGGAATGGAGCTTGTCTTGTATATGCCTTTATCAATGAATGTATTGTATTCATTGAGTTGTGCCATTTCCAGAGTGGTGGCATCTTCCCATTTGGTGTTCCCGTTGGCTTGATCAAATCGGAGGGCTTCTTCGTGGTTACGAGGCACTTTGAATCCATATTGATACTGCGGAGTGGTACGGAAAGAACGTAGTTTGGCTTGGTGCACGAGTCGATCAAGTTTCTTGGTTCGTCGGGCTAGGTTGGTGATTCTCCTGAGACGTTTCCAACCTGGGAGGTCAAGCAAGTTGTTGTCTTTCCCATATTTTGCAACGGTGACTGGGTCATCAGCCGCAATATTGGCCAGAGGTTCATATGTGCGTTCCATATTCTCCCATTCAATCCAGAGGTTATACTTGGAACCTTTATATTGAGGGTGCTTGTTATCCAGTGGACCTTGGTGTCCTAGGATGCGGCGAAACGACCAGAGTTTGCCGTCTTCTTGTGTTGAATCACGATGTATGTAATTCATGACGTCATTGTATGCAATGATATCATCGAGTTCGTCATCGGAGTGTTTGCACTTGAACTTGATGAAGTCTTTATTGCGTTCCAGACTGTCTTCAACATCGACAATGGTGAGACGTTTCCGGGTGCCATCGAGATTGGTTACAAGGAAGGAACGTCCTTGTAGATCGGTAATCGGGATCGTAGGAATGGTAATAGGTTTACCATCATCGTCAAATTGTGCGTTACCTTCTTCGTCGGTAACAACTACCTGTGATGGGTCTACTGAAGGAGTAGCGGGGTTGGTGTGTGGAGTTGTGACGTCACTAACATCAAAGTATGCTAATTCCGGTGGATCAAAATCATCTTCAGTAAGGAGAACGCCATCGGATGTCTTGCTGAAGATGTGTGTCGTAGGAGGACCATCAAGACTCTCCCCATAGTTGTTAGGGAGTGGAGAAGGTGACCAGCTTGGGCTGTCATCGACCTTCTTATAAAGAAAGCTCGGTAACGAGGGGTGGGCGGGTGGTTGAAGAATTGGTTGAGTGCCAGATGCGTGGAGCGTGGTATCTGTTGGTGCAGATGGAACGGTGTCATCGGCGGTGTCACAATCAGCAGGTGAACCGTTAGGGGAAACTGAGCTGTTTGGTTTAGTAGACTCGTCAATGAGTTTATTCTGATTGGTATGCTCCCCATGTTTGAAAGCTGGAGCTTCTCCAGTGGCGTATAGACGGGGTAAGGAATCCTTTGCATTACGCCATTTGATGAAACCATCATCAGTAAATAAGCCCGCGCGTTTGTTACGTGATTCAGGTGTAAGAGCAGATCGAACACCGGACCGGTCTAGTAACTTGTTGGTAACTGGATCCCAGATTCGAAAGCAGAGTCCATTGCCAACATGTTCGGCGATGCCGACGAAATGACCTAGGCGTTCGGTAGATTTGGTACCGAAAGGAGAGTCATTGGTCTTGAAATACACAGGTTCGAACCAGAAGAAACTGGTGTATGCGCTGATGTCGCCAATTGTACCCGTGGCAATGAAGATCGGTTGTTTATCGGACAACGTAGGGTCAGAGACAACATTGAGGAGACCCGCGACGTATGTCATGCACAGTAACCACATGTGTGGTGGTGTGCCGGTACGATCCATGACGCGATTGACAATGCGTTTGAACGTTTGGTATCGTCGTTCGAATTGATTCTGGTGTTGATGGTACGGTTCACTTTGCCAGAGTCCAATCCATAACATTTTGAGGTAATCCATGACTTTCTTACTTGATTGATAGTTACCGTGGTCGCAAAGGAGGCGGATGGGCCTGCCCCATTTTCGAACAAAGTTCTGAAAGCAGGGTAGAAAATCGCCGGTGGTACGCATTTCTTCAACGTGAATGATATGTGATTTGCGGCCAAAGAAGATCTGAGCAATCTTGGATCCACCATCAATTGCTGGGACATCTGAATAGACTGCATCGGACATAACATCGTCATTGAAGGGGCGAACGTTCATGGCCGGTTGAGGGGAATGAAACCGTTTGAAAATATTACCATCAGGGCTAACCGCTAACGAACCGTATTGGGTTGAGTTTTCAAAAGTAGCTTTGATGCGATCGGTGGAAACCCAACAAAAGAAAGGTTTCAGGGATAAGTAGTCATGTTCATTTGGGTATCTTTCACGGGGCGTAGCTGCAATGCGTGTAGTGTCACTGGCTGTACAATCTGTCGGAAACGCAGTGACTGTTCCAGAGACTGCGGTTGGCGCGCAGCATGCGAGACGTTCGTGATGAGCGTAGTCAGTGGAAGTAAGCCAAAAGGAGCGATCGTTGTTCTTATGATCATCAATTGGAAGAAAGGGAGATTGGGTGGAATGGCTGGAATACGAGCTAAGGGATGTGACCGTGGAGGACCCGGGAGAAACAGATATATAGAATCCTTCAAGGCAGCGTGGGTTCCCATATTCGTCGTAATCGGCATAGGGGAGTTGCTGTGGTTGGGGAGGATATTTCTGGAGAAATTGTTCATCTTTTGCACTGATCGTGGTATCGAGAACAGATGGGTCCCAATGTTTATCGGACGTCATGATAACATGTGGTAGCGTGTCAAATTCGACAGTCGTATACTTTCGCATCGCAAGGTATGGTAAGCCGTGTCGTATGCTAAGAGGCAGTGCATAGCCATCGGAGGTGGTGATGACCTGTCCTCCGCCTGCTTTGATGGACGTGTCGTCTACAGTGGAAAAATATGCCTCCATCTGGCCGGATGACAATATAGAAGGATGTCGTCCTGTATAGGCACATTCATTGAAAATAAGAATGACGGGGCCTCTGTTTGACATGGAATATGCTCCGCATGTAGCAATGGGGATGTTTTGTACCTGATGATTGTTAATGCCGGTGACGTTAACATATCGTGGTGGAATATCCTTGGAGATGAGACATGCATCATTACCGATGATGCAGCCATTTGCGCCGCGATCGACCATGGCAAAACCAGGGCTAGTAACCGTAGTTTTGTGTATGCGGTATGTGCATGACGTTACGGGCCCATCATTAGGAAAGGTGAGATCATCCTCGGGAGTATACCACTGGTGAAAATTGGCGGAATACGATGGTGTTCCGACAGGTATTTGAGTGTCACCGTCCTTTTTGTACTGAATGTCAGGGTTGTTTGAAAGGAATCGAGCTGGATGCGCGGGTGACACGGAAGACTTGAGAGGTCGCTGGTCCTTAGACGAGGAGGTCGTTGATTTGTATACACCTAGGGATGCATGGAAAACGCCTCTACGATCATTCTCTACAGCAGGATGTAGGTCTGCTGCGGAATTGGCATGCTCATCCTTGGTCGAAGTATCGTCTTCTTGAAAAGATACTGAGTGATCATGTTGGTATGCTTTTCGGGTAATGGGTTTGACACTGTTGGGGTCAGGTTGGTTAGTGTTAAGTAAGTCGTGTCGCAATGAGGCAACCACGATTTTCTTTCCTTCCGGAGAAAAACTGAGCCAACTCTTCATGTCCTGACGTGACAAGGCCTTCCATATGTTTGTAGGCAACCTTGTGGTAGGATCAGGGGTACGTCCAGCCTTGAACACAGCATAATCTTGATAGTCTCCCTCAAATTCGATGGGAAGAGCATAGTCATCATGGTGTTGGATCGAGTCAGAAGAGAAATCATGAACATGTGCACGTACGGTCGACCGAGGAGCAGACATCGCAGACTGGGAATCAAGTCGAGTTGCTTCGAGTAAAAGCGTGATTTTAAGATCGTGGATAGCAGCGGCTTCGGCAACTGCATCCGTTACGGTGCTATTCGTCCCACCTGGATCCTTGACTTTGGCAAACTGTTCGCTTAGCTGGAAGCTGGAATAACATGCCTGACACAATGCTGATTTTACAGTGTGATACTCGAGAGGCTTGTTGGGAGGACGGAGCTTGTTGAGGTGATTCAATTCATCAAACCAATGTGTGATGAATTTCACTTTGGATTCCTTCCAATTGTTGAGGTTCAACTTGAGCAACGCTTGTAGCTGGGTCGAGTTGTCGTATACCTTTGCTTTTGATTGGCTATGAAGGTTTACGAAGTCGAAGTAGGCCTGGCGTCCATCACGAGTGGTAGAGTGACTGTGTACACATGATGCAGAAAGGTCACTCTTGAAGACTTCCAACATTAGTACCCAGAAGAAGGCACATTGTTTGATGTAGAGATCACGGGTGTAACCCACAAGTGTGGCTGGAGGCCAAGTTTCATCGAGGAATGTCTCTGTATCGATGTCGTATGCTTCGAGTTTAGCTTTGAAACCGACGAGCCAGTGTTCGAATCTCGAGTCATTCGTGAGGGGTGTAAAGGACTTTTCATCTCGTGCTTTTCAGCACCATGATTCGTACTTTACCTGCTGAGGGGACTTTTTGTTACTTCCCGCCGGAGGAGGTGGTGGGTTCAGAACAGATTCGTTACGTAAGCGTTGGGCACGCTCTCCGCGGAATGCCTGGAATTCCATGTATGTATATGACTTTACATCTTTCCAGTCCTTCTCGTCTTCTCCTAAGTCAACACCTTCTTCTTGTAGGTCGATAGCGAAGTCCGCAAGTGCTTCTATGCTCCTTTGGATGGATCGAGGGATATGCGTTGCCAATCCTCGCTCCATATAGGTAAGTTCGCGTGCAAAATCCGGTTCGATAAGTGCGTCGAGGAATGACTTCCACTCGCATAATCCGCCTTCTTTGAGAGCTAAGCACAACTTGCTAGTAATCTCACTTGTTACATTGAGTAATGATATGAGTATCTTTCTCTATTAAATTCCTTTTGCACGTACGCGAAAACGACAGTACTCTAAATTGCGTACGTACATTCCTACGTAACTTACAGTACTGCAGATGGGATGATACGATCATACGAATCGAAGTGCACCTTTAGCGTTTGGAATAATGAGACTCGAAGGTTACCTCTTTCTCTATGTGAGATTGGAATACGATCAAACCAGAGGTGCAATCGTCATTCTGACACCCAAATTCGATACTTAGTGGTCGAACAACAGTCATTCTTATGAGTAAGACCGAACCAGAGGTGCAATTGTCATTCTGACACCCAAACTCGATACTTAGTGATCGAACAACAGTCATTCTTACGATCGATGTTCGATACTTAGTAATCGAAGAAGAACACACACTAGAGGTTCGCACATGCAATCTCTTGTTAAGTGTGCTGTTTTCAAGAAAAGACAGTAGAGGTTCGAAGTGCTTGCTCACGAACTTGTTTTTCTGCTGTATAAAATATCGTGTTGTATTAGCGGCAATGCGATCTTTAGAAGAGATACTTGCTCTCCAGCAAGGATCATCTCTCTATCTCATACTTTTAGATTATTTGATTATTCAACCTTAAACCTTGCATCGGTAGCCATGCTTCCCATTGTAGAACTACAAGCCTAAGATCTAACTGACTGAGCCCACCGGTAGTTAGAATAGATCTGATTGGATTAGCGTTCAATCGTAGTGGATATCAGAGAAATATTAGACCACAAACAGACCGGCACCTCAACCGGCCTGCAGCCGCAGCTCCTGTTGCTCTTCTTTGCCTTTGGATTGAATCAGCTCAACAGCCAGTTTCAAAAGGAAATCAACATTCTCATATCAGCATCGTTCGAACTAGAGCAACCGACACCGGTGAAGAAGAAAAAATGGAAGTGGACGATCCACAAGATCCTGATGATAATAATGGAGATATGGGAGATGACAATGCGTTTGAAGATAGAATCATGCAAGTAATGGAAAGGGCCTTAGCTGATCCAGAAATGAACTCAACCATGAAGAGAATCATCGACCAAGAAGTAAAGAAAAGGATCAGATCAATAAGAGATGCAGAAAGTAGGGGTGAGAATGACAAGGATAGTGACAATGACGAAGGAAACGATGCGGACCGAGGTGCCGACGCAAGGGCTAACCGACTTGCAACGAGGTTGTCCCAACCCAGAATAAAGATCAGGGGATTCAACAATGGGAGATTTCTGAATCCAGAACAGCTCGCCTTTAGAAGCAGCCTGATGGATTTTGGTATCAACTATGAATCAGCCGAGGAAATCATGAGGGGAGGGATGTCTAATATTCGTGAAATTACAGACCTAAACAAGGAAAGCATCAAATCGTTCATGCATGGATTGAAATCTATCAGTCCAGACTGTCCTAATCCAAAAAGTATCCACTACGGTAACAGGCTATCATCGAGGCTTCTCACATGGGCGAGTTGGGCACGGTATCAACCATTGATTGGAGTCAAGCCAAGGGCCATCGACTGGAAAGCAAACCCAAACAATCTGGAATTGCAGCAATTCAGAATCAAGATGATGGAGGCGAGTGTGAAATCACAGGAAAAAGCAACCCCACCCGAGCTGAAGGATCTTACAAAATTCAGGGAATGGGAGGAAGGCTTCCTACAAAATTTGAGATACAGATTCAACTCTGAAGGTTTCCCAATCTTGTATGTCATAAGACCCCAAGAGAAGGAAGATGTTACTGACAAAGCCAGGGCTGGAACAGTCGGGCAAAGTCCAACAGATACCTACCCAACTTGGAGTGACTACAATGAAAGGTGTGGCGTTTTGTCAGGTCACCAGTATGATGAAGATAACAACGTCGTCTGGAGGCTGTTATGTGATGCAACAAGAAAAGGTCCTGGTTGGGAATATGTGGCACATTTCCAAAACACCGAACTGATCAGGAAATGCAAGAAATGCTTTTATTTTGTTGATGCAGCATGCTTACACTGATACCAATATCACTATGGTTCTGAACAAAACCTATCAGGAAATGAAAGAATCACATTACACTGGCGATGCTAAGAATTATGATTGGAACAAGCACAAGAGAAACTGGACTGCTTTTCATGGAACAATCCTGAGATTTGAAAAGAACCACAATGAAAGGAGATTTGTTTGGGACTTTATCAATTCAATCAGTGATGAGAGACTTGACGCTGCCAAAGCCGATGCAATTGATGAGAGCAAAGACTACCGGGACAATTTCAATGAATGTCTTATCCTATTCACCAATCGCCTTGGATTGAAGAAGCTTGCAAATGGGAAGCATAAAAGAGGTTCCAGGAGTGTGTATTCTTTTTATGTGGATTGTCTCTTAGGGAAATTCTTCCCGTCAGCTCACTCTTCAAAGAATTAACAACTCTAAAACACTATCATGCCCTAAAATCTATGTACAATCTAGTACTAATTCTACGTAATAAGGTACAAGTACTGTGATATTCCAATGAGAATATCACGGTGAATTACACGGTAATACGATACAAAGAAAGACCGATCGAAGATGGTTTGCGTGTGTTTTGTGTCTTAAGAATTACATGTGTATTGTATGCTTAAAATTACACGATACGACGAGTAATTTACCGACGAGTAATTAACCTGTCGATCGTCATCGACAAGGCCGAATGAACTGTAACAATGATTACGATTACTCTTGCTCACTAAATCAATCGATCGTAAGACCGATTGCATTTGTTTTATTACTGTTACGACGCACTTTCTTTAGTTTATCAGACCCACAGCACTCTACAAGCTGTGGAGGACCGCGTTTCCCGAAACGCAGTTTGAGCTCGAAGACCAGACTAATCCGGACTAGCCTGATCAGCTACCGGCATCAACCCTCAAGGATGTAAAAGAGGCAGTTGCCTGTGGAGCCCTGGAATAGACCAACACCAGGGCGGTCTCCCTGAAAGAAGAGACCAAAGAACCGAACCAAGGTGGTGGCTCCACCGGGTTTTTATTAAATTCCTTTCGTACGTATGCAAAGGGGACCACAGGCCAGTACTTGAACTTCGGTAGATTTCTACGTAATTTACAGTACTACACCGTTCGCGTCATATGCACCTCTGTAAGCAAGATTGGAGCATCTCTGTAAGCAGGATCGAGTCATATGCACCTCTGTAAGCAGGATTGGAATATTCTTCTATCTAAGGCCAAATGACCGGGAAGGCCCATACTTTCTGTAAACAGGATTGGAATATTCTTCTCAAAGACCGAATGACCGGGAAGGCCCATTTCCTTTCTGTTTTCACGACCAAAGTTCGATACTTAAGATCGGAAGCAAGGTTCTTTCACGATCAAAGTTCGATACTTAAGATCGGAAGCAAGGTTCTTTTGTTTTCATGACCAAAAACAAGGTGAATTGCCTGGTTCCGGTATAGCCGTTTGATACCTCCAATCATGTGTTTCGATATTCAAGAAGGTTCGAAGAAGCTTCCTGTAACAGCTGCTTCAGTGATCACGATTAGAAGAAAGCTTCTCATGATAGCACGTGATTCTACAGTGCTGTACGATTAGAAGGAAGCTTCTCATGATAGCAGTGATTCTACAGTGCTGTACAGCAGTGATTCTACAGTGCTGTACGATTAGCGGTGTACTGTATTCATTACTGCACTAAAAGAGATATCATGCTCTCCAGCAAGATTACTCTCTTATCTCATACTTTTAACATTCAACTGATTTATATCCCAAAATTCACACTAGTTGCTACCAACTACCTGTAATCTACATACTAAGGTCTGTCTCGCTGCAATCTGAATAAGTCACAGCAAGAGGAGATCTGGCGTTTCCCTAGTCTCGCCTGTAGTCCGATTATCCGTTGCCGAAAGTATCCAACCACAATTGTCACGCGTAGAGTACAATCGTTCGTCTACTAACACACTAACACAGCGTTGCTGTTTGTCAGAAGCCCTTGAATCAGACTCTCAACGAATCGGATTCAGAAGGAAAATAATAGTTTCGGGATCCAGCAAAACAAGCAAGGGAAAAGAAGCTGGACGGCTCAGTCGAAAGGGCCGCCCAGGTTGGCATCAGTTGAAAGGAATCAATATCCAATCCGAGAACACTGATCTTTCACTGAAAACAAGAATGACGCGAGCGAAAAGATTGAGCCAGAAGTATTCTGTGGTGAAACAGATTGGAAGGAACAGATTGCAAGAAGCATCTGCCCGCACGAGAACGAAAATCAAAAGATATGAGAACACCAAATCGCGAAAGCCCAAATCGCGAAAGATCGAAAGATCCAATACGAAAAAGAGAACACTAAATTCTCAGGAAACAATCTTTCAAACTCACCACAAAAATACAGAATGAGCAAAATCCCAAGAAAGGATAGGAAAGCTCACAATCTTGATTTGCAACAAAAAGCAAAAGCTCACACAAATACAGACAACCGGAACGAAAACTCGATCCGAACAAAAGTATACAAACCAGAACAAAAATTCGATCCGGAATAAATACAAATCACTCGGCAGTCACAAACGATTAATACCCATCTCTCACATCCAATCCTCGATTTGATTACACTCTTCCACCCAATACCAACTTCCATCGAATACCACACTACGAGTCGCCCATCCATACTTCGTGAAAAAATAATTCGAAACTTCGTTTGAAATTCTCCATCATGGTACGAACTAGAGCAGACGCCGACATAGAAGAAACAAAAATGGAAGTGGACGAGGACGATCCACAGGATTCTAATGAAAACAATGGAAGAGGTATGCAAGAAGAGGAAGATTTGGAAGATAAAATCATGGAAGTCATGGAAAGGGCCCTTGGGGACCCAGAAACAAACTCAACCATGAATAGAATCATCGACCAAGAAGTAAAGAAGAGAGTCAGGGCAATGAGAGATGCAGAAAGAAGGGGTGAGAACCCAGGTGACGCGGATAGTGACAATGATGAGGATGAGGGAAACGATGCTGACCAAAATGCCAAGGATGCAAGAGCAGACCGGCGGGGTAGAAGGTCATCCCAACCCAGGATAAAAATCAGAGGATTCAACAATGGTAGATTTCTGAACCCAGAACAGCTTGCTTTCAGGAGCAGCCTAATGGATTTTGGTATCAACTATGAATCAGCCGAAGAAATTATGAGGGGAGGGATGTCTAATATTCGCGAAATTACAGACCTAAACAAGGAAAGTATTAAATCATTCATGCATGGATTGAAATCTATCAGTCCGGACTGCCCTAATCCAAAAAGTATCCACTATGGCAACAGGCTATCATCGAGGCTCCTAACTTGGGCAAATTGGGCCCGGTATCAACCATTGATTGGAGTCAAGCCAAGGGCTACCGACTGGAACGCAAACCCAAACAACCTGGAATTGCAGCAATTCAGAATCAAGATGATGAAATCAAGTGTGAAATCACAGGAAAAAGCAACCCCACCCGAGCTGAAGGATCTCACAAAATTCAGGGAATGGGAGGAAGGCTTCTGACAAAACCTGAGGTACAGATTCAACTCTGAGGGATTCCCAATCTTATATGTCATAAGACCCCAAGAAAAGGAAGAAGTTACTGATGAAGCCAGGGCTGGAACAGTCGGGCAAAGTACAACAGATACTTATCCAACTTGGAGTGATTACAATGAAAGATGTGGCGTCCTGTCAGGTCACCAGTATGATGAGGACAACAACGTCGTCTGGAGGTTGCTGTGTGATGCAACAAGAAAAGGTCCTGGTTGGGAATATGTGGCACATTTCCAAAACACTGCCCTGAACTCAGGAAATGCAAGAAACGCTTTCATTTCATTGATGCAACA
Source organism: Pseudo-nitzschia multiseries (assembly GCA_037355745.1). NCBI lineage: Eukaryota > Bacillariophyta > Bacillariophyceae > Bacillariales > Bacillariaceae > Pseudo-nitzschia > Pseudo-nitzschia multiseries. The sequence goes on from CM074781.1 coordinate 28,287,837, forward strand.
TGCTTATACTGATACCAATATCACTATGGTTCTGAACAAGACATACCAGGAAATGAAAGAATCACACTACACTGGAGATTCTAAGAATTATGACTGGAACAAGCACAAGCGAAACTGGACTGCCTTTCATGGTACCATTCTGAGATTTGAAAAGAATCATAATGAAAGGAGATTTGTCTGGGATTTTATCAATTCAATCAGCGATGAGCGACTGGATGCTGCAAAAGCAGATGCAATTGATGAAAGCAAAGACTATCGTGACAACTTCAATGAATGTTTGATTCTATTCACCAATCGCCTTGGATTGAAAAAGCTTGCAACCGGGAAGCATAAAAGAGGTTCCAGAAGTTTGTATTCTATGGGCACTTCAAGCAACAAAAAGCAAAAGACAACTGGAACTTTTACAGGAAAAGTTGAGTGCAAGCCTTATCCGACAAGTGTTTATAAAACAATGTCAATAGAACAGCGCCAGGAGCTTTACCAGATGAGACAGGCTAAGAAGAAAAGGAATCTCAAGGCTGCTGAGACTAAAAAGAAAGAAACTGAAAACGAAGGCGCGGGTGACAGTTTTGGCTCAAAATCTAAGAAATGACATAATAACCGGACACTATCACTAGAACACAAATTGTTAACAATGGTGAGCCGGTCATTATACAAGATGAACGTTCCTGTAGATTTTGATGATGGGGAAAGTGAAGAAGGCTATTGTGAGCTAGACTCACATGCAGATACTACCGCAGCAGGAAGCAATATGGTATTGCTGAATCCTGATCAGATCACAACACACGTTGATGTTGCACCCTTTTCTGAAGAATACAAGCCCATCAAGAAAATCCCGATAGGAAGCTGTGCTACGGCGTGGACAAACCCAACATCAGGCAAAGTGTACATCATAGTGTTCCATCAAGCACTGTACTTTGGGGACAAATTGAAAAACAGCTTGATATGCCCAAATCAAGTGAGGGACTGCAATTTCAACTCTGTTGAAGAAACACCTCGCCAATTTGATTCAAGATCCAAGCATGGAATTACAATTCAAACTCCACTGGAGGATGATGACCCAAAGAAAGTTTTTATCAACCTGAGTATGAGAAAGGTGATCTCATATTTTCCCACAAGAAAGCCAACAAGAATGGAGCTTGATGAATGCCAACATTTGATTGCAACAAATGATACCCCATGGGATCCACATTCACTGAAGTTCAGAATGGCTGAGTTAGCAATCGACAATGGAGATCCAATTTCAGGGGACCAATTCAGCCTTCAAGCTATGTCGACCGAAGAGGACCGAGAAATGGACGAAAGTTCAGTTGTAACCGAACCTGCTAGTAATGTTACAGATAACCTCCCCAAGACCAGCTTAGGACAAGAACGGCATCCAAGTGTCATGCAGCAATGCAAACTGATGAGGGTCCATCAGGTATCCACAAGAAGAATGCTAACTGAATGCCAGATTGCAACAGATGGAAATATTGCTCATCGAATTTCTTCAGTAAGGAATATTTCAAGCGTGCGAAGGGTAGACCAATTTTTGTTTGATGATACAGAATTTGACTTTATGGAAGCTCCTCAAGAAGAATCAAAACAGGCCCCTAGCTTGCAAGAAATTGACAATACACATGAGAGAAGGTCTCTTGACAGAAGAAATCAATGGGGGCCATCAGTGATAACAATTGAAGGTCCAAACAAAGTTGACTGTGAACGCCTAGCCAAAACTTGGAATATTAGTTTCAAGAAAGCTGAGCAGACATTGAAAGTCACGACGCAGAAGGCACTCAGGAATTTGCAATCACCATTGATGAAGCGGCTGCCTACTCAGCGCTTCAGAAACAAGAGAGTCGCACAAGGAACCTGGTACACTGATACATGGCATGCAAGAACCACGAGTATTATGAGGCAAGAAAAATGTGCACAGATCTTTACAAATGGAAATGGGTTTGAAGTATTTATACCAATACAGGACAAATCACAAGCCCATCAAGGACTGAAGACATTTATTCATGAAATTGGAATTCCAGAGCATTTGATTTCTGATGGTGCGCCAGAACAAGGATCTCCAAGAACCTACAAAACACACTGGAATTCAATTGTAAAGCGCAACCATATTCATCAGACATTCATCCAGCCACATTGCTCATTCCAAAATCGAGCAGAACAAGCAATTGGTCATCTTGGTAGTGCAATCACAACCAAGTCTGCAAAGAAGAAGTCGCCGAGACGATTATGGTCATTTTGTGGTGAACTATGTGCTAATATCAGGCAGCGAACAGCCTCCAACAACCCTTCTTCAATGGGGAGAACCCCATTCGAATTGGTCCATGGCTATAGACCAGATATTACACTATATACTTCATCAGAATGGTATGACTTTGTGTTTTATTATGAAAAAGGTGATTCTTCCACCCGAGGTGTCGAAAGGTTGGCACGATGGTTGGGTCCCTGTGGCAATAAGGTAGGTGGGGGGGATTGTTTCTGGCTCCTGACTGAATCGGCAATACCAATATCTACAAATTCAATAAGACCTGTCAAAGAATTCGAATGGAGAGATAGAGATATCCTCAGAAGAATGGAAGCAATTGACAAATCAATTGAACCCAAGATTGGTGATGAAGTGAAGGATAGCGCATCATTCTTCCAGGAAAACTACCCGGAGCCCCAAATGGAGCTATTTGAGAATCAAACAGTAGACCCACCTGATTTGAAACTTGAAATGGCTGCACCAGAAGCATCAGTAGAAGATATTGATGAACCAGATGAATATCTGGGAAATGAAGTGATCATTGAAAGAGGTGATGAAAGACTCAGGTGCGTTGTCAAGGACAGGGTTCGCGACTTGCAAAACAGACCGATAGGACTCAGAAATGAGAATCCCATACTAGACACGAGGCTGTATAAATTGCAACTACCCGATGGTACAATGGAGGAATACACGGCAAATATTGTTGCAGAGAGTCTGTATAGTTCTGTTGATGATGACGGACGCATGTTCACCCTACTGGATGAACTCATTGACCATGAAAAAGACAACACCGCTTTGAGTGATGAGGAAGCGACAACTATAGCAAAAAATGGCAGGAAAACCCATAAACCGACAACTAGGGGTTGGAGGATTTTAGCCAGTTGGAAAGATGGCACTGAATCATGGTGTAAGCTAAGTGATGTGAAAGAGTCATTTCCATATTAAATTTCTTTCGTGACCAGAAGTACCAAAGCTACCAAATGGTAGATTTCCTATGCGCACGAATCAATGAGTCCCGTATCCATCTAAGTAATCGATTCTCACGGCATATCGATTCCCACGGCGCATCGATTCCCATCGCGCATAAACGGTGAGCAATCCCTGTCTTACGATATTGCCATTGTTCTTCGGTGAGCAAACTCTGATTTCATAAAATATCACACGAGCTACGGGAGCAATTCCTGACCTTAATGATAAACATTTCATGGAGTCTTCCTAACGGAACAAGAGAAGAAAACCGTTGGCATGTGATTCTCACACAATACATATACATGCATACAAATATATATGGTCAACGACTAATACATGTACGGAAATAATCAGCGAGTAATCTCAGCACTACGCAACAGCAGTTGCAACGTATTCATCTCAATAAAAGAGATATCTTGCATTTCGGCAAGATTTCACTTTATCTCATACTTTTAACATTCAACTGATTTATATCCCAAAATTCACACTAGTTGCTACCAACTACTTGTAATCTACATACTAAGGTCTGTCTTGCTGCAATCTGAGTAAGTCACAGCAAGAGGAGATCTGGCGTTTCCCTAGTCTCGCCTGTAGTCCGATTATCCGTTGCCGAAAGTATCCAACCACAATTGTCACGCGTAGAGTACAATCGTTCGTCTACTAACACACTAACACAGCGTTGCTGTTCGTCAGAAGCCTTTGAATCAGACTCTCAACGAATTGGATTCAGAAGGAAAATAATAGATTAACAGTCGCAAGCTCTAAGAGGGCTTGCACACAAGAAGGAACAGGAACGGAATTGAACATAATCCCTACGCTGGCATATGCACGTCGCACATCGCACAAGAAGCAGTTCCCATTCTCAGTTACCACGCACTTCCTTCCAAGGCTCCGAACCACCACAGATGCCGAACATACCGGTACCGGTAATGGCCGTCAATGCACTCGGAGGCGAAGAGAAGAATGACGCCGAAGTCACCACTATCGAACGCTTTCCCAGCTTCAATGCTGATATGAGAAAGATACTCATATCATTACTCAACGTAACAAGTGAGATTACTAGCAAGTTGTGCTTAGCTCTCAAAGAAGGCGGATTATGCGAGTGGAAGTCATTCCTCGACGCACTTATCGAACCGGATTTTGCACGCGAACTTACCTATATGGAGCGAGGATTGGCAACGCATATCCCTCGATCCATCCAAAGGAGCATAGAAGCACTTGCGGACTTCGCTATCGACCTACAAGAAGAAGGTGTTGACTTAGGAGAAGACGAGAAGGACTGGAAAGATGTAAAGTCATATACATACATGGAATTCCAGGCATTCCGCGGAGAGCGTGCCCAACGCTTACGTAACGAATCTGTTCTGAACCCACCACCTCCTCCGGCGGGAAGTAACAAAAAGTCCCCTCAGCAGGTAAAGTACGAATCATGGTGCCGAAAAGCACGAGATGAAAAGTCCTTTACACCCCTCACGAATGACTCGAGATTCGAACACTGGCTCGTCGGTTTCAAAGCTAAACTCGAAGCATACGACATCGATACAGAGACATTCCTCGATGAAACTTGGCCTCCAGCCACACTTGTGGGTTACACCCGTGATCTCTACATCAAACAATGTGCCTTCTTCTGGGTACTAATGTTGGAAGTCTTCAAGAGTGACCTTTCTGCATCATGTGTACACAGTCACTCTACCACTCGTGATGGACGCCAGGCCTACTTCGACTTCGTAAACCTTCATAGCCAATCAAAAGCAAAGGTATACGACAACTCGACCCAGCTACAAGCGTTGCTCAAGTTGAACCTCAACAATTGGAAGGAATCCAAAGTGAAATTCATCACACATTGGTTTGATGAATTGAATCACCTCAACAAGCTCCGTCCTCCCAACAAGCCTCTCGAGTATCACACTGTAAAATCAGCATTGTGTCAGGCATGTTATTCCAGCTTCCAGCTAAGCAAACAGTTTGCCAAAGTCAAGGATCCAGGTGGGACGAATAGCACCGTAACGGATGCAGTTGCCGAAGCCGCTGCTATCCACGATCTTAAAATCACGCTTTTACTCGAAGCAACTCGACTTGATTCCCAGTCTGCGATGTCTGCTCCTCGGTCGACCGTACGTGCACACGTTCATGATTTCTCTTCTGACTCGATCCAACACCATGATGACTATGCTCTTCCCATCGAATTTGAGGGAGACTATCAAGATTATGCTGTGTTCAAGGCTGGACGTACCCCTGATCCTACCACAAGGTTGCCTACAAACATATGGAAGGCCTTGTCACGTCAGGACATGAAGAGTTGGCTCAGTTTTTCTCCGGAAGGAAAGAAAATTGTGGTTGCCTCATTGCGACACGACTTACTTAACACTAACCAACCTGACCCCAACAGTGTCAAACCCATTACCCGAAAAGCATACCAACATGATCACTCAGTATCTTTTCAAGAAGACGATACTTCGACCAAGGATGAGCATGCCAATTCCGCAGCAGACCTACATCCTGCTGTAGAGAATGATCGTAGAGGCGTTTTCCATGCATCCCTAGGTGTATACAAATCAACGACCTCCTCGTCTAAGGACCAGCGACCTCTCAAGTCTTCCGTGTCACCCGCGCATCCAGCTCGATTCCTTTCAAACAACCCTGACATTCAGTACAAAAAGGACGGTGACACTCAAATACCTGTCGGAACACCATCGTATTCCGCCAATTTTCACCAGTGGTATACTCCCGAGGATGATCTCACCTTTCCTAATGATGGGCCCGTAACGTCATACACATACCGCATACACAAAACTACGGTTACTAGCCCTGGTTTTGCCATGGTCGATCGCGGCGCAAACGGCTGCATCATCGGTAATGATGCATGTCTCATCTCCAAGGATATTCCACCACGATATGTTAACGTCACCGGCATTAACAATCATCAGGTACAAAACATCCCCATTGCTACATGCGGAGCATATTCCATGTCAAACAGAGGCCCCGTCATTCTTATTTTCAATGAATGTGCCTATACAGGACGACATCCTTCTATATTGTCATCCGGCCAGATGGAGGCATATTTTTCCACTGTAGACGACACGTCCATCAAAGCAGGCGGAGGACAGGTCATCACCACCTCCGATGGCTATGCACTGCCTCTTAGCATACGACACGGCTTACCATACCTTGCGATGCGAAAGTATACGACTGTCGAATTTGACACGCTACCACATGTTATCATGACGTCCGATAAACATTGGGACCCATCTGTTCTCGATACCACGATCAGTGCAAAAGATGAACAATTTCTCCAGAAATATCCTCCCCAACCACAGCAACTCCCCTATGCCGATTACGACGAATATGGGAACCCACGCTGCCTTGAAGGATTCTATATATCTGTTTCTCCCGGGTCCTCCACGGTCACATCCCTTAGCTCGTATTCCAGCCATTCCACCCGATCTCCCTTTCTTCCAATTGATGATCATAAGAACAACGATCGCTCCTTTTGGCTTACTTCCACTGACTACGCTCATCACGAACGTCTCGCATGCTGCGCGCCAACCGCAGTCTCTGGAACAGTCACTGCGTTTCCGACAGATTGTACAGCCAGTGACACTACACGCATTGCAGCTACGCCCCGTGAAAGATACCCAAATGAACATGACTACTTATCCCTGAAACCTTTCTTTTGTTGGGTTTCCACCGATCGCATCAAAGCTACTTTTGAAAACTCAACCCAATACGGTTCGTTAGCGGTTAGCCCTGATGGTAATATTTTCAAACGGTTTCATTCCCCTCAACCGGCCATGAACGTTCGCCCCTTCAATGACGATGTTATGTCCGATGCAGTCTATTCAGATGTCCCAGCAATTGATGGTGGATCCAAGATTGCTCAGATCTTCTTTGGCCGCAAATCACATATCATTCACGTTGAAGAAATGCGTACCACCGGCGATTTTCTACCCTGCTTTCAGAACTTTGTTCGAAAATGGGGCAGGCCCATCCGCCTCCTTTGCGACCACGGTAACTATCAATCAAGTAAGAAAGTCATGGATTACCTCAAAATGTTATGGATTGGACTCTGGCAAAGTGAACCGTACCATCAACACCAGAATCAATTCGAACGACGATACCAAACGTTCAAGCGCATTGTCAATCGCGTCATGGATCGTACCGGCACACCACCACACATGTGGTTACTGTGCATGACATACGTCGCGGGTCTCCTCAATGTTGTCTCTGACCCTACGTTGTCCGATAAACAACCGATCTTCATTGCCACGGGTACAATTGGCGACATCAGCGCATACACCAGTTTCTTCTGGTTCGAACCTGTGTATTTCAAGACCAATGACTCTCCTTTCGGTACCAAATCTACCGAACGCCTAGGTCATTTCGTCGGCATCGCCGAACATGTTGGCAATGGGCTCTGCTTTCGAATCTGGGATCCAGTTACCAACAAGTTACTAGACCGGTCCGGTGTTCGATCTGCTCTTACACCTGAATCACGTAACAAACGCGCGGGCTTATTTACTGATGATGGTTTCATCAAATGGCGTAATGCAAAGGATTCCTTACCCCGTCTATACGCCACTGGAGAAGCTCCAGCTTTCAAACATGGGGAGCATACCAATCAGAATAAACTCATTGACGAGTCTACTAAACCAAACAGCTCAGTTTCCCCTAACGGTTCACCTGCTGATTGTGACACCGCCGATGACACCGTTCCATCTGCACCAACAGATACCACGCTCCACGCATCTGGCACTCAACCAAAGCTCGTTACCGAGCTTTCTTTATAAGAAGGTCAATGACAACCCAAGCTGGTCACCTTCTCCACTCCCTAACAACTATGGGGAGAGTCTTGATGGTCCTCCTACGACACACATCTTCAGCAAGACATCCGATGGCGTTCTCCTTACTGAAGATGATTTTGATCCACCGGAATTAGCATACTTTGATGTTAGTGACGTCACAACTCCACACACCAACCCCGCTACTCCTTCAGTAGACCCATCACAGGTAGTTGTTACCGACGAAGAAGGTAACGCACAATTTGACGATGATGGTAAACCTATTACCATTCCTACGATCCCGATTACCGATCTACAAGGACGTTCCTTCCTTGTAACCAATCTCGATGGCACCCGGAAACGTCTCACCATTGTCGATGTTGAAGACAGTCTGGAACGCAATAAAGACTTCATCAAGTTCAAGTGCAAACACTCCGATGACGAACTCGATGATATCATTGCATACAATGACGTCATGAATTACATACATCGTGATTCAACACAAGAAGACGGCAAACTCTGGTCGTTTCGCCGCATCCTAGGACACCAAGGTCCACTGGATAACAAGCACCCTCAATATAAAGGTTCCAAGTATAACCTCTGGATTGAATGGGAGAATATGGAACGCACATATGAACCTCTGGCCAATATTGCGGCTGATGACCCAGTCACCGTTGCAAAATATGGGAAAGACAACAACTTGCTTGACCTCCCAGGTTGGAAACGTCTCAGGAGAATCACCAACCTAGCCCGACGAACCAAGAAACTTGATCGACTCGTGCACCAAGCCAAACTACGTTCTTTCCGTACCACTCCGCAGTATCAATATGGATTCAAAGTGCCTCGTAACCACGAAGAAGCCCTCCGATTTGATCAAGCCAACGGGAACACCAAATGGGAAGATGCCACCACTCTGGAAATGGCACAACTCAATGAATACAATACATTCATTGATAAAGGCATATACAAGACAAGCTCCATTCCCACAGGATTCCAAAAGATCAAGGTACACATGATATACGCTGTCAAACACGACGGAACACACAAGGCTCGCCTCGTTGCTAACGGTAATCTCACTGAGGCCCCTATCCACAGTGTTTATGCAGGCGTCGTATCTCTTCGCGGTCTACGTATGTGCCTATTCCTAGCTGAACTCAACGACCTAGAAGCATGGGGCACCGACATAGGTAACGCCTACTTAGAAGCAGTCACCTGCGAGAAAGTATGTATCAAGGCAGGTCCCGAATTCGGATCGCTAGAGGGTCACCTGTTGGTCATTTACAAAGCCCTATATGGTCTCAGGTCTTCAGGCAAGTGCTTTGGAGACTTACTCGCGGCTTGTCTCATCGAACTCGGCTTCGAAAGATCCCGCGCAGAACCGGAAATATTCCTCAAACCCGGAACGAACAAGCATGGTGAACGGGTATATGAGCTTATATGCACATATGTCGATGACCTATGTCTCTGCATGGCAGATCCCAATTCCTTCTTGAAGATATTGCAATCGTCACCATATAACTTCAAATTGAAGGGATCCGGACCTATGAACTTTCATTTAGGATGTGGATTTGAGCGCGACGAACATGGTGTTCTGTGCATGAATCCCATAAAGTTCATCGAAAAAATGGAAGCATCTTACGAACAAATGTTCGGATGCAAACCTAACACTAGGTTCCGATCACCCATCGCGGAGAACGATCATCCTGAATTGGACTCCTCAGCCTTTCTTGAAGAAACCGGTATACAAAAATACCAAAGTATGATCGGTTCACTGCAATGGATCATCGCTATTGGCCGTTTCGATGTACAAACAGCCGTGATGACGCTCTCAAGTTTCAGAGCTCAGCCACGAGATGGGCATCTTGAACGTGCTAAACGTATCTATGGATATATCTCCAAGTTTAGACATTTTAAAATCAGATTCCGCGTGGAACCGCCCGATTTTATATTGACTAAACCCGACACCATCGACTGGTCCAATACCGTCTATGGGGAGCATTCTGAGGAGCTACCCGACGACGCTCCTGCACTGCTTGGAAAGACAGTAGTGTTATCACACTTCTATGATGCCAACCTCATGCATGATATTCTCAGTGGCAAGGCAGTAACCGGCATTCTTCATTTCGCGAACAAGACTCCCATGATGTGGTTCTCGAAGAAGCAGTCTACTACGGAAACAGCCACCTTTGGAGCTGAATTTGTTGCAGGAAGAACTTGCATCGAACAGATTGTCGACCTACGCCACTCATTCCGATATCTCGGAACACGAGTACATGATATCTCATACTCTTGGGGTGACAACGAAAAGATGATCCAGACGTCGACCTTTCCTTACGCAAGGTTGCATAAGCGTCATAACATTCTATCGTTTCACTACGTACGGAGCATGATAGCGAGAGGTTTCATTTTAATGATGCACATCCCAGGTAAGGATAACTGTGCAGACATTCTCACCAAGCATTGGAGTCACTCAGTTGTGTATCCACTGCTCAGGCCCATCTTCCACTTCTGTGGTAATACTGGTGACCTTCTCCAGGATGATGGAAGCATCATGTAGAGCGTGATGACTCTTCACAAGGAGACATGGGGAGTATTAAATTCCTTTCGTGACCAGAAGTACCAAAGCTACCAAATGGTAGATTTCCTATGCGCACGAATCAATGAGTCCCGTATCCATCTAAGTAATCGATTCTCACGGCATATCGATTCCCACGGCGCATCGATTCCCATCGCGCATAAACGGTGAGCAATCCCTGTCTTACGATATTGCCATTGTTCTTCGGTGAGCAAACTCTGATTTCATAAAATATCACACGAGCTACAGGAGCAATTCCTGACCTTAATGATAAACATTTCATGGGGTCTTCCTAACGGAACAAGAGAAGAAAACCGTTGGCATGTGATTCTCACACAATACATATACATGCATACAAATATATATGGTCAACGACTAATACATGTACGGAAATAATCAGCGAGTAATCTCAGCACTACGCAACAGCAGTTGCAACGTATTCATCTCAATAAAAGAGATATCTTGCATTTCGGCAAGATTTCACTTTATCTCATACTTTTAACATTCAACTGATTTATATCCCAAAATTCACACTAGTTGCTACCAACTACTTGTAATCTACATACTAAGGTCTGTCTCGCTGCAATCTGAATAAGTCACAGCAAGAGGAGATCTGGCGTTTCCCTAGTCTCGCCTGTAGTCCGATTATCCGTTGCCGAAAGTATCCAACCACAATTGTCACGCGTAGAGTACAATCGTTCGTCTACTAACACACTAACACAGCGTTGCTGTTTGTCAGAAGCCTTTGAATCAGACTCTCAACGAATTGGATTCAGAAGGAAAATAATATTCCAGTGCAATTAGCTGAGTATGCTGTCAACAATAACCTTGAAAAATTACCAGCGTTCAGATGGTGGGTGCACAAAATTTTGAGAAGGAAGGAACGAATCCTTAAGGCAGCCAAAACAGCCAAGTATTGGTTGAAAACTCACAAGTATGGCGTTGAGTTGCCACATTCAATCAAACAAGCGCTGGCTATTGATAAGAAAACGGGGACTGACCACTGGGAAAGAGCAATTCATAAGGAAATGACAAATAACATGGCAGCGTTTGAATTTTCTGATGATGATGTTATTCCAGTTGGCCATAAACAGATAACAACCCACATGATCTTTGACATCAAGCTTGGATCCCTAACAAGGAAGGCTAGGTTGGTAGGGGACGGTCATAAGGTCCCCGCGGTGGCAAAAGAGAATACTTATTCATCGGTTCCCAGTCGAGACTCAGTAAGAATATTCTTTCTGCTGGCAGCGCTGAATGATTTGAAGGTTCTATCAGCAGATATTCAAAATGCATATTAGACAGCCCCGATTAAAGAGAAATACTTTCTAAAAGCGAGAGCTGAAGATGGTTTTCCACCTCATCTTGCAGGAAGACCTTGCAAGATTGTCCGCGCATTGTATGGACTGCCGGTTGCAGGTGCATCTTTCAGGTCATACCTCACACAGCATTTGAGAGATCTTGGATATTCACCATGCAAAGCAGATCCGGATGTGCACTTAAGAATTGAAACCAGGAAAGATGGATCCAGATACTGGGCAATTCTCATTGCCTATGTAGACGACATCTTATGTTCTGGTGAAGATCCAAAGTTCCAGCTTGAAAATATTGAGCGCAAGTTCAAACTTAAGGATGATACTATTGAAGAGCCAACCCTATATCTGGGAGCAGATATTGGGAAATTCTACTTTGAAGGTAATTCAAAGCCAAGATGGTCATTATCAAGCACTAAGTATACGGCGAAAGCTGTTGCAGCAGTCGAACAAGAGTTAGGAACTGAAAAATATGGCTACAAGTATCTACCAAAATCAGCGTCCAGTCCACTGTCACATGATTACCGACCGGAAATTGATATATCAGAAGAATTGAACCCTGAATTGCAAAATTACTATCAAGGTTTGATTGGAGTCCTCAGGTGGATTTGTGAATTAGGAAGACTTGACATAGTAATGAAAATCTCGCTGATGTCAAGGTATTTGGACAAGGAAAGGATTGGGCATTTGAATCAGTTATTTCATATATTTGCATATTTGAAAAAGTACAACAGGTCAAAATTGGTTTTTGATACCAAGCGTCGATGAGAGTAAATTTCAAAAATGTGACTGGTCTGAATTTTATCCTGGTGCCGCTGAAGTCATACCAGCAGATATGCCTGAAGCTTTGGGAAAACATGTAACAATGAGTTGTTTTGTTGATGCAGACCATGCTGGATGCAAGGCAACAAGGAGATCTCATACTGGCGTTATTATCTTCATTAATAATGCACTGATCATTTGGTTTTCCAAAAGACAAACAACAGTTGAGACATCAACTTTTGGATCTGAAATCATTGCTTTGAAAATTGCAATCAAATTAGTTGAAGGTCTAAGGTACAAGTTGAGAATGATGGGTGTTCCAATTGATGGGAGCACAAATGTGTACTGTGATAATGATTCTGTTGTCACGAATGTTACACGGCCAGAAAGCCCATGTAAAAAAAAAACCCAACAGCATTGCATACCACAAAGCCCGAGAATCTATTGCAGCAGGGATAATCCGAGTTGCAAAGGAACCAGGTTCGACAAATATTGCTGATTTGTTTACAAAGCTAATGAGTGGTGCTGTTTTCAGAGAACATTGTTCTCGTTGCATGTGGTAAGAAAAATCAATCGTTCGATGGAATGTTCGATCGATCGTTCAATTGAAGTAACAAGTTGATTTGTTCGATCATGGAATAAATCGATCTGCAATGAGCATTTCGAAAATGGATAATTTGATCCATGAATACAATATATCAAACTGGCAAGGATCAGGGCAAAACGCCATGATGCGAGTCAGAATGAATGGCAAAATGCCTTCCCCATTTTTCTTTTGATAGGGCCTCTGATGGTAGACTGGATACAGTTTGGTATTCAACTCGACAACGACTCACGATGAATAGGTTAAGTCATAGAATCCAGCCGCTTAACGGTTGGAGGATTTACGACTGAAGGGGACTGAAAAGAATTCACCGTGTAACGCGTATCGCACGTACGAAGAGTCACAAAGGCAAATAACCTTATTCGTAAGGTTATTTAACCTGAGTGAATAATCGTCGGTGATTAATCCATGTGGATTGTCTCTTAGGGAAATTCTTCCCGTCAGCTCACTCTTCGAAGAATTAACAACTCTAAAACACTATCATGCCCTAAAATCTATGTACAATCTAGTACTAATTCTACGTAATAAGGTACAAATACTGTGATATTCCAATGAGAATATCACGGTGAATTACACGGTAATACGATACAAAGAAAGACCGATCGAAGATGGTTTGCGTGTGTTTTGTGTCTTAAGAATTACATGTGTATTGTATGCTTAAAATTACACGATACGACGGTAATTGGACGACGATTAATTAACCTGTCGATCGTCACCGACAAGGCCGAATGAACTGTAACAATGATTACGATTACTCTTGCTCACTAAATCAATCGATCGTAAGACCGATTGCATTTGTTTTATTACTGTTACAACGCACTTTCTTTATGGGAATGGGTTTGAAGTATTTATACCAATACAGGACAAATCGCAAGCGCATCAAGGACTGAAAATATTCATTCATGAAGTTGGAATCCCAGAGCATTTGATTTCTGATGGTGCTCCAGAACAAGGATCTCCAAGAACCTACAAGACCCACTGGAACTCAATTGTGAAGCGAAACCATATTCATCAGACATTCATACAACCTCATTGCCCATTTCAAAATCGAGCAGAACAAGCGATTGGACATCTTGGGAGTGCAATCACAACCAAGTCAGCAAAGAAGAAATCACCGAGGAGATTATGGTCATTTTGTGGTGAATTATGTGCAAATATCAGTCAGAGAACAGCATCAAGTAACCCTTCTTCAATGGGGAGAACTCCATTTGAATTGGTTCATGGCTATAGGCCCGATATTACACTATACACTTCATCAGAATGGTATGATTTTGTGTTTTACTTCGATAAAGGCGATTCTTCCACTCGCGGCGTTGAAAGGTTGGGTCGATGGTTGGGCCCCTGTGGCAGTAAGATAGGTGGAGGTGATTGTTTTTGGCTCCTGACCGAATCAGCAATACCAATATCTACGAATTCAATAAGGCCTGTCAAAGAATTCGAATGGAGGGATAGAGATATCCTCAGAAGAATGGAAGCAATCGACAAATCAATTGAATCCAAGATTGGTGATGAAGTGAAAGATAGCGCGTCCTTCTTCCAGGAAAACTACCTGGAGCCTCAGATGGAGCTATTTGAGGATCAACCAGTGGAATCATCTGATCTGAAACTTGAAATGGCTGAGCCAGAAGCGTCAGTGGAAGATATAGATGAACCAGACGAATATCTGGGGAATGAAGTAATCATTGAAAGAAATGATGAAAGGCTCAGGTGTGTTGTCAAAGATAGAGTGCGAGATTTGCAAAACAGACCAATTGGGGTAAGAAATGAGAATCCCATACTAGACACGAGGCTGTACAAATTGCAACTACCTGATGGCACCATTGAGGAATACACGGCAAATATTGTTGCAGAGAGTTTGTACAGTTCTGTTGATGACGATGGAAGGATGTTCACTCTACTAGATGAACTCATTGATCACGAATGCGACAATACTGCCCTAACTGATGAGGAAGCCACGACTATAGCCAAAAATGGCAGGAAAACCCATAAACCGACAACTAGGGGTTGGAGGATTCTTGCCAGTTGGAAAGACGGGTCAGAATCTTGGTTTAAGCTAAGCGATGTGAAAGAATCATTTCCAGTGCAATTAGCTGAATATGCTGTCAACAATAATCTTGAAAAGTCACCAGCATTCAGATGGTGGGTGCACAAAATTTTGAGAAGAAAGGATCGGATCCTTAAAGTAGCCAAAACAGCAAAGTATTGGTTGAAGACTCACAAATATGGTGTTGAATTGCCACATTCAATCAAACAAGCGCTGGCTATTGATAAGAAAACAGGCACTGATCACTGGGAAAGAGCAATTCACAAAGAAATGACCAACAATATGGCAGCGTTTGAATTTTCTGATGACGATGTTATTCCAGTCGGTCACAAGGAAATAACAACACACATGATTTTTGACGTCAAACTTGGATCCCTAACAAGGAAGGCTAGATTGGTAGGGGATGGTCATAAAGTTCCTGCAGTGGCAAAAGAGAATACTTATTCATCGGTTCCCAGTCGAGACTCAGTAAGAATATTCTTTCTGCTGGCAGCGCTGAATGATTTGAAGGTTCTATCAGCAGATATTCAAAATGCATATTAGACAGCCCCGATTAAAGAGAAATACTTTCTAAAAGCGAGAGCTGAAGATGGTTTTCCACCTCATCTTGCAGGAAGACCTTGCAAGATTGTCCGCGCATTGTATGGACTGCCGGTTGCAGGTGCATCTTTCAGGTCATACCTCACACAGCATTTGAGAGATCTTGGATATTCACCATGCAAAGCAGATCCGGATGTGCACTTAAGAATTGAAACCAGGAAAGATGGATTCAGATACTGGGCAATGCTGATTGCCTATGTAGACGACACCTTATGTTCTGGTGAAGATCCAAAGTTCCAGCTTGAAAACATTGAACGAAAGTTCAAACTGAAGGATGATACTATTGAAGAGCCAACTCTGTATTTGGGAGCAGACATTGGAAAGTTCTATTTTGAAGGTGACTTGAAACCAAGATGGTCATTATCAAGCACCAAGTATACGGCGAAAGCTGTTGCAGCAGTCGAACAAGAGTTAGGAACTGAAAAATATGGCTACAAGTATCTACCAAAATCAGCGTCCAGTCCACTGTCACATGATTATCGACCGGAAATTGATATATCAGAAGAATTGAACCCTGAATTGCAAAATTACTATCAAGGTTTGATTGGAGTCCTCAGGTGGATTTGTGAATTAGGAAGGCTAGACATTGTAATGCCAGTCTCGCTGATGTCAAGGTATTTGGCTCAAGCAAGAAAGGGACATCTGAACCAGTTATTTCATATATTTGCATATTTGAAAAAGTACAACAGGTCAAAATTGGTTTTTGATGATACAGTACCAAGCATTGATGAGAGTAAATTTCAAAAATGTGACTGGTCTGAATTTTATCCTGGTGCTGCTGAAGTTGTACCAGCAGATATGCCTGAAGCCTTGGGAAAGCATGTAACAATGAGCTGTTTTGTTGACGCCGACCATGCCGGATGCAAGGCAACAAGACGATCTCATACTGGTGTTATTATCTTCATTAATAATGCACCGATCATTTGGTTCTCCAAAAGACAAACAACAGTTGAGACATCAACTTTTGGATCCGAAATCATTGCTTTGAAAATTGCAATCGAATTGGTTGAAGGACTAAGGTACAAGTTGAGAATGATGGGTGTTCCAATTGATGGAAGCACCAATGTGTATTGTGATAATGATTCTGTTGTCACAAACGTTACACGACCTGAAAGCCCATGTAAGAAGAAGCACAACAGCATTGCATACCACAAGGCGCGCGAATCTATTGCAGCAGGAATTATCATAGTTGCAAAGGAACCAGGTTCAACAAATATTGCTGATTTGTTTACAAAGCTAATGAGTGGCGCTGTTTTCCGGGAACATTGTTCTCGTTGCATGTGGTAAGAAATTGATCTGCAATGAGCACTTCAAAAATGGATGATTTGATCCATGGAATATAATATATCAATTGGGCAAGGATCAGGGCAAAACGCCATGATGCAAGCCAGAATGAATGGCAAAATGCCTCCCCTTTTCTTTTGATAGGGCCTCTGATGGTAGACTGGATACAGTTTGGTATCCAACAAATGACTCACGATGAATAGGTTAAGTCATAGAATCCAGCCGCTTACCGGTTGGAGGATTTATGACTGAAGGGGACTGAAAAGAATCCATCGTATAATGTGTATTCGTACGAAAGTCATCAGTGCAATAACCTTATCCTTAAGGTTATTCCTGAGTGAGTGACCGGGAACGACTTTACATGTGGATTGACTCTTAGCGAGAGTTTCCCCATCAGCTCACTCTTCGAAGAATTAACAACTTTAAAACACTATCATGCCCTAAAATCTATGTACAACCTAGTACTCATTCTACACAATAAGGTACAATACTGTGATATTCCAATGAGAATATCACGATGAATTATAGGGTAATACAATAACATGAAAGACCGATCAAAGATGGTTTTTTGCGTGTGTTTTGTGTCTTAAGAATTACATGTGTTTTGTATGCTTGAAATTACATGATACGACGAGTAATTTACCGACGAGTTATTAACCTGTTGATCGACAAAGGCAAGGACGATCAAATTGTAACAAAGATCTTACTCACTAAATCAATCGTTCGTAAGACCGATTGCGATTTGTTTGTTTGTTTGTTACGACACACTTTTTCTATTCGTATGTAGCGGGCGTATCGTACGAAAAGTCATAAGGGCAAATAACCTTATTCGTAAGGTTATTTAACTTGAGTGAATAATCGTCGGCGCTTTCATGTGGATTGTCTCTTCACCGGATTTCCCCATCAGATCACTCTTTGAAGAATTAACAACTCTAAAACACTATCATGCCCTAAAATCTATGTACAACCTAGTACTAATTCTACATAATAAGGTACAATCACATGTGATATTCAATGAGAATATCACGGTGAATTATACGGTAACACGAAAGACCGATCAAAGATGGCTTTGCGTGTGTTTTGTGTCTTAAGATTACGTGTGTTTTGTATGCTTAGAATTACACGGTAATATGCTGTAAATCGACACGACGATACGACGAGTAATTTGACGACGAGTGATTAACCTGTCGGCCGCTACGTCCAACTGCATCTAAGATGATTACTCTTACTCACTAAATCAATCGATCGTAAGACCGATTGTGCTTGTTTGTTACGACACACTTTCTTTAGTTTATCAGACCCACAGCACTCTCTACGAGCTGTGGCCAGCA
Source organism: Pseudo-nitzschia multiseries (assembly GCA_037355745.1). Classification (NCBI taxonomy): domain Eukaryota; phylum Bacillariophyta; class Bacillariophyceae; order Bacillariales; family Bacillariaceae; genus Pseudo-nitzschia; species Pseudo-nitzschia multiseries. The sequence continues at coordinate 28,306,336 of CM074781.1, forward strand.
TCCTACAATGCTGAGGACCAAATGGCGTTTCCCACCGAGAAACGCAGTTGAGCTCAAAGACCAAACAAATCCAGATTAGCCTGATCAGCTACCGGCATCAACCCTCAAGGATGTAAAAGAGGCAGTTGCTTGTGGAGCCCTGGAATAGACCAACACCAGGGCGGTCTCCCTGAAAGAAGAGACCAAAGAATCCAACCAAGATGGTAGGCTCCATCGGGTTTCGAGATCCAGCAACAAGCAAGGGAAAAGGGCTGGACGACTCAGATAAAAGAGTTGCCCAGGTTGGCATCAGTTGAAAGGAATCAATATCCAATTCGAGAACACTGATCTTTCACTGAAAACAAGAATGACGTGAGCCAGAAGATTGAGCCTCAAGTATTCTGTGGTGGAAAACAAACCGAATGGAAAGATTGCGAAGAACATCTGCTCGCAAGAAAATCCAAAGATATAGAATCGAGAACACCAAATCTCGAAGATCGTCGAGAACACCAAATCTCAAAGATCCAAAAGGAAAAGAGAACACTAAATTCTCAGGAAACAATCTTTCACCACATAAATACAGAATGAGCAAATCCCAAGAAAGGATAGGAAAGCTCACAATCTTAAATTGCGACAAAAGCAAAAGCTCACACAAATACAGATAACCGGAACGAAAACTCGATCCGAATAAATACAAACAGATAAGCAAATCACTCAACAGCCATACAACATCTACCAACCATCTCACATCCAATCCTTCGATTCGATTACATTCTCTTACTCCACATACCACCTTTGATTGAATATTCGATCACAACGTCCAACGAATATTGTCCGTCGATCGCAACTTCCATCGAAACGACCATCCATACTCCAAAACGATCATTTGAAATCTCGTCTTCATCATGGCTCCAACGAAAAGACAAACAAGATCAAAAGCAAAGCCAAAAGACGATGATGATTATAGCTCCATTGAGGAAACAAAAATGGACGTGGATGAAGATCTACCGAGCTCACTTCTCTTTAAAGTTAAAATATTCGTTATACCTATCCGGTCGATTTTTAGAGTCACAACATTACGTAATACGTAACTTGTACGTTTCTTATTACGTATCACGTATTTTGTGTGTACGTAAATTTACGCTTGATTCAGTATTCCAATACACCCTTGGATGGTCCTTGGACTATCCGGCTCATGTAGATATATCGGTCTTACCTTTTTATGGTGGCTCCCTGGATGGTGCTTGGTGGGGTAATCCGCCAGATTATGTTTTCCCGGTTGCCAGAAAATATTGAATTGCCCTTATTGAGCCCTGTCTTTTAACCAATAGTATCGCATATCAATGGCTTTGGACCTCTTTTGTTTGATAGTGCCGTTGAGTATGCCCTCTGCTGTATTATTGTCGGTTTTCAGTGGAGTGGCCGGTTGTGGGTGTCCCAGTTCAATCAGACATTGTTGAATGGGTAAGGCTTCTCGTGCATTCAGGAACAATGATGCAACTTTGGCCTCGGCCGCTGATGCCATAACATTTTTGATTATTTTTGCCAATACTAGTATAGCGCCGTTGAATGTGTGATTGGCAGTATCTCCTAGGTAATGATAACCCCCAGCTCAGCTCTTGGCCTCTGGACATACCAGGTACGCTGCGTCGCTATCCACCCGGAGTATCATGTCACTTGCCCTGTAGATGATGGATGCGTCGGGATTACATGCCGCATAGTTGAGGAAATATTTTGTGGCTGCTAATGTCGATTTGTTATTTTTGGCAGAGGCAATGTCGTTGAGCGCATGTAACATCGTGCTGTCGACTGCTCGGGCATAAAACAGGAATTTCCCTGTGACTTGTTGGATGAATTTTATCTCTTCGTCCGATAGTGTGGTCACGTCCTCAAGTTTCGCGTATTGTATTTTTTCGCCGTAGGCCGGGACGTCCGCGCGTGAAGGGCCCGCGTACGTGCGTGTCGGCTTCACGTGTTCAAATTCTTTCAATGCTTGCTCCACGTAACCATCCATAGACAATTGTACTTCACGTTTGTCGTAGTCCCACCGCAGATGAAACCCGACATACTGTTTTCCCGACCAGTCCACTTTGAATGTATATTTGGCTCCGACGGCCGCTACTAGGTGATCTACGTCTTCCTGCTGGGTGTACTTGATTCCAAAGTCATCCACTACGAGGGTAAAGTTAATGTCCCGTTCATCATGTAGGAACAGTCCCTCTGTGTGGGGTGCCTTCCTGTATCCGAACTTCTGGAGGTGGTCTACAAGGTCGTCGTGGGCGATCTTTCCACTCTGTTTTAACCCATACCATGCCTTTTTGATCCGGGCATATACATATTCCCCTTGTTTGAGCCCTTCCAGCTTGTACGCTATTCTGACTCGGGGGGGAATCCGTGGTACTCCAGTTGATCTCCCCCTGCGGTGATCCTTGTCCTGTAGGGGTCGGCCTTCTCGGAGCGTATAGGGACTGTGTACCGAGTATATATGACCTTTTTGTGGATGGGCACATCACTTCTATTGATCCAATCCAATGCATCCATCCCTTCTATGTTATTTGGTTGGAAGCCTTGGAACAGTCGGCCGAACTCATCTTCACCTGACTTGAGCCATAACTCCTGTATCTCTGCTTTGGGGTGCTTGATTAGATCTCGGTATGCAGCCCACTTGTTCAAGTCGTCATTCCATATGGACCCCCTGCATGCGAACTGGGGCCCACGTGTTAATCTGTTCGTTTGTTGGGCCTGTTTTGGAACAGGAAAATGGACCGGATCACGCGGGTATATCCCCATCAGCGCCTTGGGTTTCAGCGTGGGTTTTGAGTAGTATTGGTCGGATTTGTAGTATCGAGATACTTCACCATGCGTGTAGTCTGCTATGTCCCCATCACTGAACCTTACTCTGTAGTACTGATTGGTCTGATCATAGCTTACTACTTCACCTTCGTACCACCCTGAGTTGAGCTTCTTCCTAATGATTGTGCCCACGGCCCAGGGGTGTCCCCTCCGGGCGCTACGTTGTTGACTGGGTGGCACCCTTGGAGGTTTGCGTTTGTTCCTTGGTTCATTCTCAGGCTCATGGATTGATTTTGTATTGGGCCCATTCGTCACCCTTGGAGGTCCGCCTGTGGTTTTGGATGTATCAATAAATGTGGCCTTGGGCCCTTTCTGTTTTAGTTGTGCCCCTATATGTAAAAGATCGCGTATACTGCGTAGGGCCTCATTTACCTGGGTTCCCTGTTCCATATAAGGGATTGGTGGATGGGGCTTACTGGTAACTTCCTTTAGGTCCTGGAGGATCATGAGCAGTCGGTCTGTAGAAGAGGTACGGGGCATATCAGTCTTGGGAAAGAATGCCACTGTGTTGCTGATTCTGGTAGCGCGGCTGTCCTCCCCGACGCATGTGTAATTCCTGTAGTGTTTTTAGGCCGGTCCGATGTAATAACCTTGTGTCCCATGGTCCTGCCATGCGCCTCGTTCTTGAGCTCTGTCGTGAATAATCACCCAACACCCCATAGGGGCCAATGGGTGCTTGTTGTAGTCATAGATCCCGCGTCTGAGTTCATATGCTGACAGTTTTGGCTGGGTACGTGATGCGCGTAGCAAATTGAGGGTAATGAGCGCCTGCGGTATCAGTAGGTCCCAATCGTCCACCGGGAACTTGTCGTCCACCCCGTTCAATCCTGCTATAAAGTGGTTCTTGAAGGTCTGTATGGCCCTTTCCGCGTGGTTGAGCCGATGGTCGCCGGGCGATGCTAGTTGGTAATCGAGGTTGTTTTTTGTGATGTACGCGATTAGTTTCTTGGAAGTTTCGTTGTCCATTCGTACTATTTTCGCGTTCACGTTGTCCTCTTTCATTCGTGCGTAACACGCCGTGAATCCCTGTAGGAGGTCCTCACTCTTGCGTGACTGGATGGGTTCCACGTCAATGTAGTTGGAATCGTAGTCGTACATGAGGAATACGTACTGGTGACCACGGTGTGACGTGACTAGGTATCTCCCCGGTAGTTCCCACGCGATGAGTTCCTTTGGTTCGTGGCTCTGCGTGGTTGGTTGGTTGCATTTCATTTGTGGAAACTATGTCCACACAGACATTGTGTATCTTCTTTCGGTCGACTTGGGGTGGTTCCGTATCGGCTGTCGGTCTGTTCTTTGCCTTCTTTGGTTTGCGCGTGCTTTGTATGGCTTGTCGTGCCTGGGGGGAATAATTCAGTTTCATCAATCGTTCCGATGCTATCTTGATCACTATCAGCATCCGGAGTAGGTGACGCAGGGTCCTCTGCTGGTATGTTTGACCCAACAGGCGGCAGCGATTCAGGTGACTTCATCTCGGTAGTAGGTGCCATTACACGCCGAACCATACGTTGACGACTGGATTTACGAATAAAATGATTCAATTCGTCATCTTGTGGACAACCAACAATAACCCCCTCCGGAGTTGGTGGTGGAGTATCACTGTGACGGATAGCTTGGTTGTATTTGAGAACCCAATCGCGATAAATTTGAGAGAGCTCATGCCATGTTTCTGGCGGGATGCGGAGAATACCCTTGAGGTTAGGATGAATGGTACCTGTAAGAGTTCCTGTGCCTGAGGAGCCAGTTCGTTGTCGTTTGTTAGGACCATCAGGGGTGCGCCGGACATGTTTGTGACTTCCTCTGCTGCTGTCAAAAGCTGTCCGAGCAAGTTCTTCGTCATGGATTCGAAGCTTAACAATCATTTCTTCTAGGGTCCGGTCTGTTTTGTGTTTCAGCAATTCCTCTTTGGATCTCTCCAGGGTTGGGTCTCGAATGTTTCGAGCAAAGATGCTTTTTGCGTCCCATTCTGTCATGTGGTATGGTGGAATTTTTCAAAGTTTATGATAAGTCAGTTCAAAAGTGTTAATATAATCAGAGATATTGCCATTGGGATGCAACTGGTTATATCATAGACGAAGCTTCAGTGTCTCAGCGTAAGATTCTCTCCGGTTGTCAGAATCATACCAGCCCAACAGTTCTTGCCATGCTGCGTGTCCATCAAATGTGTCTTCATGCTTAATTATCTTAGAATGCGCGCTTCCGCCGTTGCATGCCGACAACAAAGTTCCCCAAAGTGCCTTGTTTTTGCTTGGTGCATTCTGGGCAGCATCTGGGTCATTCATAATCTCCTCGTGTCCTGTTGCAGCAAAGGCAGCTATCGCATCGGATTTCCACTTTGTCCAATTCTCTTGTTGGCCGTCGAAGTCATGGATTGGTTTTGCCTTGAGTAGCTGCTGACCCGCTGCTTTTTCTTTTGCCAACCTCACTTCTTGTCTAAGCGCTTCCATCTCATCATCTTTGTTGAGTGATTCTTGAATTGTTTGTCTTAGATTGTTCATCTCCGCTTCATATCTTCTTTCTTTTTCTCGTCCTAGCGCTCTTGCAGCTCTCATTTCTTCCTTTAGTGCGTTGATTTCTTCCACTTGACGTTTGGCTTCTGCTGCTTGTCTTCTAAGGTTACTCAATTCTGCATCTCGGTGTCTTTCGAAACTTGATGTACTGCTATCATCACTTTCTGATGAGGAAGAAGATGATGAAGACGAAGATGATGATGATGATGATTCCAGATCTCGATTGGCCCATCTCTCCCTGTCCCGTTGTCGTGAGCGTCATTGGCGTCGTGAGGGGGATCTGTTAGTTGTCGATTGAATCTTGTCATCCTTGGTTGTATTCTGTGATGTATCGTTTACTTCATTTTGTCTCCACCAATCATTGTTTCTCATGATGTAGAAGGCCGGGAAGGTGACTGCACCCAATGTTTGAAAAAATCTATTTGTAAAAGTTGGCATGTTGTTGTGTAATTTTTCTTTTTCGGTTGTTACGTTTTTTTGTTTTTGTTTTGTTGTTATATATGTTCGTTGTCGTATGGACTTGGCTGATATTCTTCTTTATAATAAGACCAAGATCGTAAACGTCGTTAATTATGTAGTTAGTTATTTCTGTTTTATTTTACGGTGTTGGAAAGAGTTATCAATAAGATTATGATCGGATTGTTTCTGGACCATATTGTTCTCTCAATTACTAATTTGTCTTTCCTTTGCGTGGGGATGTGTGGATACCCATATCGTGAGTTCGATTCAGTGCTTTAAGTATCCCTTGATTCTCACGTGCGCTTATGTATAATTTACTTATTGCGCTCATCTGGTGATAGATCTTGGAATCATACGTCTTGCTGTATTTTCGTATCACGTATACGTAAATACGCACGTATACGTATACGTATCACGTATACGTAAACTCGCGCGTATACGTATCACGTATACGTAAATATTCAAGTATACGTAGATTCTACGTTTCACGTATATGTAAATTATACGTTCGCGTATCACGTATCTTTTAGTAATTCAACACTTTATTTTGGTATTCTCCTTAGTTGTTCTAACCAAATCTCGGTAGTATCTGATATATTTTGTTCAAGATAATGGCTTATTTCAGTAGTTTCGTACGAGGGTGTTAGTTTGATTCGGTGGTACAGTTAGATAGAATTTTCTAGAGTTCGCGATCGATAAATTCTTAGATCAATTTATTGTTGGTAGGAAATTTCTCGTAGGAAAATTCCGGAATAGTCTAGAAAAGCGCCGGTAGCAAACGTACAGACGTACGAACATTCGGGAATACACACGAATGAGATAACACACACGTATGACTAACAGGCAAAATAAGCGAGCCGACTCGCTGAATCGCTAACAGTAATAGAGCACCGATAGAGGTTCGATCTCAGAGGTCATCTTACACGTAATTGCTCACAAATCTAAATACTAATACTTGAAATCACTGAATACTGCTAGTAAGAATATCTAGCGGACTACACGTGTAAACGCGTTAGTGACAAGAGAAAATATAGAGTTTATCAGACTCAGATGGACTCATAGAGTCTGGGTAACAAAATGAAAGCTGATTGCCGACTGATCACCGGTTAATCGCCGTCTGAAGCCAAAAAAGGCTGGACGTTAAAGACCCTCTCCAACAGAAGAGACTCAGGCGCTTAGAAGATTAACAACACTAGCGCAGCAGAGCACACCAGGCTAATACCCGTGGCTTCTACTGAGGTTTGTAGGGGAGAGAAATGAACACCAAAAGCTTGTTATCCACCAAAATAGACACTTGCAAGAGGTCCCCAACGATGGGAACAGCAATAGATGTGTCGGAAATACAACGGCAAAATAACGCCCGGAATAAAGCGATGTACGTGTGTTCAGTACTACGAATCGCATAACGGCTACAGAAGAACCGTTAATAAAGAGAGGCACGCGACCTCGAAAACGTGACCTCGAAAACAAAGCAAATAGGAATCAAATTCAATTCCTACAGAAAAGAGCCCAAGTATACTCACTCGTATACAAATGATATGATAACAAAACCAGCCGAGGTAATATACATACCCAGTATTGGATAAACACATACACAAAAAATAGAAATGACGAAAAATGCTGAACCAAATATTTAATAAGAGACGAACGAATATTCGATACCGTTTCGAAAAAAGGGAAACAACTGTTGAGCTTAAGTATAGAGGAACTGAAAAAATTGGGGTTCCGATAGGAATCAATCCTCATACCGTGGATATGAACCTGTTTACTAGCAAAAGCACGTGGAAAGAAAAATACTCCACAAGTTGCTTCAGAACTCAGAAAATCACAATCACAGCTTCCTCATGAAAGCAAAAGCTAACAAACCCCTTATTACAAGCCTAATTCCTACAGCATACTCCAAAACAACACACCATGGCGCCACCAACCAGAGCTCAACTAGCCGCAACCGCGGCAGCAGCAGTAGCAGAAGCAGAAGCAGCGGACGCGGCGGCAACAGAGGCGGCGGGCAACCTGATGGGCTTACTACCTCCATCGGTAACAACAAGGTTGGACCCAGAACAGCTTGAGCAACTCACGGTGACTCTGGTTGCAAGACTATCAAGCAGGAACATATCTCTATCAATGACAGCAAGAGAAGCCAAAGAAAGGGCAGAGGCCAATGATGGCATCCCTGGCTACGAAGGAGAAAGGGCGCTAACAGCAGCTGAGGTTTGTTTCAGGAAGATCCTCGAGTCCTTTGGGGTCAACAGGCCCACGGCAAACGAAATATTCAGACATGGATATTCTAACATGAAGGCCATCGCAGACCTTGATTCAGAAGGGATCAAGTCCACTCTAGGGTCGCTAACCAAGGCAAAACACCATCTATGCCCGGATCCACAGGAAGTCTTTATTGGAAGGGCATTTGGCGATCGACTGAAGCTGTTCGTGGCTTGGATCAAATTCCAGCCTATAATAGGCGCAACGGCCACCGAAGTGGACTGGATCAAGGACCCAACAGCCGAGATGGATACAAGGGAACGTTTGAGATCTACAAAGGAGGACGATGAAAATACGGCCGTTAAGGATCTAACACTACCCGACAAACTGACTACGATGTCAAAGTTCAGGGAATTTGATGAGAACCTACGTGAATACCTACGGCATAAGAGGGGTGTCACCAAGACATCCCTACTCTACACGATAAGACAACAATCTGCAGTCGGAGAAACCGACAGGTGTGGAACGGTTGGATCGGGCCCAGACGACGCGTATCCTGACTGGACTGAGTATGCAATAAGATGCACGATTCACGCCAACTCTCATTGGTCTAAAGACAACAATACTCTCTGGGGGATATTGTTTAAGCTGGTGGGATCCGGACCCGGTTGGTCCTATATACAAAGCTTTGGGACCAAAAACGGGGTAAGGGGTGACGGCCGAAAGGCATACTTCGCCCTCTACTCTCAAGCATATGAGGCAACCAACGTAAAACTAATTGTCGAAGCAAAAAGGCAGTTTATCCGGGAGTCGGTGTACACAGGGGATTCCAAACACTACAATTTTGACAGGCACAAAAGGCTATGGCATGATGCAAAGCAAACCTTGATAAGATACGGCGCATTCCCACCTGAGGACCAGTTTGTGTACAACTTTGTACGATCCCTACAGGATGTACGACTCGAACAATCCATCCCAAATGTAATAACAGAAGAGCCGGACTATTACGCAAATTTTGAGAAAACTTCGGCGTATCTTACTCGAATGCTCGGAGTAAAGAAACTCCAGAATCAACCACAAAAGAGGGGTAGGAACGTGTCAGCCTTCACTAACAACAAAAAGAGGAAAGGTGACAACAAACGCGGCAACTCCTCTTCCAACAAGCCACAAGGCAACAACAACAACAACAATAGTGGTGGCTCAAAGGCACAACCAGGGACCTATAAAGGGCCCGTTGAATGCAAGTTCTACCCACGAGAAGTATAGTTAAGCATGTCCCAAGAGCAGCAACAAAGGGTCCGAGCGCTAAAACAAGCAAGGAATGCAAGCAATAGCGGGGGCAACCAACAATCGAAAGTGGCAGCAGCCACAGCTGCAAACCCTCCCAATAACCCCAGTTCCGCTGGAAACCAGTTTGGCTGTCACAGCCACATTGGAAACGGGAATGGAAATTGATTCGCCGGCCGGGGCCTTAAGATAGAACCTCGGGTAGGCCGGCCGATAGTCCATCTCAAAGAGATGACCCAGTCATCCAGTGTTAAGCCAGGACGATGCGAGCTGGACAGCCATGCAGACACGACTGCAGCTGGATCTAACATGGTATTACTCGATTCACTGGATTCTATCATGACATTTGCTGATGTTGCTCCATTTTCAGATGTGTACTCACCAATGAAAGATGTTCCTATTGCCCGTTGTGCTACTGCTTGGACAGACCCAACGGACGGTATCACATACATATTGGTATTCGGACAGGCCCTCTATTTCGGAGAATCATTGCAGCACAGTCTGATATGCCCGAACCAAATCAGAGAATGCAATTTGAATGTGGTTGAAGACATACCACAAAGATACTGCAGTTCTTCCAGTCACAGTCTTATCTTTCGGGCCGACGGTTTCGAATTGGCAATACCATTGTTAGTTGATGGCGTTCTGTCATACTTTGACACGCGGAAGCCGACACGCCGGGAACTCGATACATGTGACCAAGTCCTTGCAACCGACACTCATACCTGGGACCCATACGCCCCCCACTTCAGAGAAGATGAAGAAGCAGCAACCGCGTCGTTCCCACGAGTAGTGGCCGCCCTCTCTGGAGGAGGACCGATTGGGACAACTGAATCTTGGATACGATCCACAGACAACCCTATACTCATCAATGTGAAACACAAGGATTATCGTCTCAGATACCTACAGAAAATCTGTACAACCCGTACTCAACGGCCGGGGTATACTCAACAAGAGATTGGCGCCCGGTTACACTCAGCTTTTGTTAAGAGTACCGGGGACAGAGAAAGCTCGGAGTTACTCCGAATTTCAGCTACTTCAACCAAAACTTCGATTTCCCTAACAGAAGAAGAGCTTGCCATCCAAAAGGAAGCAAAAGCTCGGACAAAAGAAAGGAAATTACTCCGCCGCCAGCAAGATGTGATAGATAAGGAAACTTCCCTAGAGAAGAGATCATTTATCCGCCGCGGACAATGGGGACCTCCGATAAGGATTCCGGAGAAAGTGGACAGATATGATTCAGAGGCCATTGCAAAGATGTGGAACATCAGTGTTAAGAGGGCCGAAGAAACGATTAAGGTCACTACCCAGGAAGGCATAAGAAACCTTACACAACCAATCACCCGAAGGCTAAAGACCCAAAAGTGGAGAAACAGAAAAGTACTTAAGGGTCGGTGGTTCGCTGATACCATGAAGTTCAAAGTACCGAGTATCATTCGAAATGATACTGACGCACAGATCTTTACCAATGGGAAAGGATATGTGGCATTCTATCCAGTAAGAGGGGAGAAACGATGCCACGACGGACTATCTTGCTTCATAAATGAGGTAGGAATACCGGAACATCTTGTCACCAATGGGGCAAAGGCCCAAGGAAATCATGAGACACACAGCACCGGATGGACTAGATTTTGATCGGAGTATCGCATACACCAAACCTACATACAGCCCCACTGTTGGTGGCAGAATACGGCAGAACACAGTGCAGGGGACCTAAGGAGATCAATCCGATTAATGACGTCTAAGAAAGGAAGCCCGAGGAGGTGCTGGGCCTTTTGTGGAATTTTGGCGGCCGGAAGGTTAAGTAACACCGCATCTGGGGACCCATCTGCGATGGGAAGGAAGGGGTTTGAGTTAGTCCATGGATATACTCCGGATATAACCCCGTACATGATACACGATTGGTACGATTTCATCCGGTGGTACGACCTACAGGATAAGTCGGAGAAATACGGACGATGGCTGGGACCATGCGGAGATACTTATGGAGGTGGCGATTGTCACAATGTATTGTATAAGACCGGAAAGGTACACATAACAAACGGCACACGGCCTATATCTGAAGTGGAATGGAAACACCCAGACACTATCCTGCAGTTAGAGGAACACAACAAGCTACTTAATGAAAAGATCGGCGATGAGGCAAAGCCCTCGGATACTTACCTGGAAAACGAGTTAGGGGAACCACCCTTGGGCCTATTTGATGGCAAATATGAGGGTGAGGACGAGGTACTTATGGCTGAGCCAGAGGCGTCTTCCCCGGACATTGATGACTTAACCGACAATCTTGATGAGTACCTCGGAAGCCAAGTGCTACTGCAGATAGGGGACCAACGGATTCGCGGTACGGTTAATAACCGGTACAGGGACGCAAGCGGAATCCTAGTCGGAGAAAAGAATAACAATCCACTCCTAGATACAAGGTCCTACGAGGTTTCTATGCCGGACGGATCCATTGAGATCTACACAGCAAATGTGCTCGCGGAGAATCTCTATTCCTCAGTGGACGATGAGGGGCGCATGTATTGTCTCCTGAACGAGCTACTTGACTATGAAAAGGATAAAGAGGCTCTGACAGTACAACAGGCAACTATCACTACTAAGTCCGGACAAACTCGGACTAAGCCGACAACCAAAGGGTGGAGAATCCTGGTCAGTTGGAAAGATGGAACTTCCTCTTGGGCAAAGTTAAGTGACATGAAGGAAAGTTTCCCCGTCGAAACGGCTCTGTTTGCCAAGGATCAAGGCATAATAGACGAGCCAGCCTTCAAGTGGTGGGCCTATCGGGTAATTCGGAAGAAAGACCGGATTATCTCCAGCGCCAAGACCAAATATTGGACCAAATCCCATATGTATGGGGTTAGACTACCGAAAACAATTGCTGAAGCAAGAAGGATAGATGAGGAATCCGGCAGTGACTATTGGGCCCGGGCTATTGCAAAAGAAATGAAGAACAATTTCATAGCTTTTGAGTTCAATGATGAGGACAAAGTACCGGTGGCACATACAAAAACCACTATGCACATGGTATTTGACGTGAAGATAGACTTAACTCAGAAGGCCTGACTTGTTGGCGATGGGCATAAAGTGCCCGAAATATCACGGGAGTATACATACTCAAGCGTGCCCAGCAGGGATTCGGTTCGGATGTTCTTCCTAGTCTCTGCACTTAATGACCTTGAGGTCTTAAGTGCTGACATCCAAAATGCATACTTAACCTCACCAATTAAGGAAAAGTACTACACAATGGCTACACTGGAACAAGGATTTGCACCGGAGTTATGTGGAAGGCCCTGCAAAATTGTGAGAGCTCTGTATGGATTACCAGTAGCGGGCGCATCATTTCGATCTCATCTGTCTGAGCACTTAAGGGGACTTGGATATAAGTCTTGCAAGGCGGATCCAGATGTATATATGCGGCCGGCTGTAAAGAAAGATGGCTCAGCATATTACGAATATTGCGTGGCATATGTGGATGACATCCTTGTATGTGGGATGGATCCAAAGTTCCAAATGGATGCAATCGAAAGACAGTTCAAACTGAAGGATGGGACTGTTGAACCACCCACTTTCTATCTAGGGGCGGATATTGGTAACACATCTGTTGATGGGGCCGAGTACTGGTCCATGTCTTCAACAAAGTATACCTCCAAAGCCGTTAAGTCTGTTGAAGAGGAATTGAGTAGGGGGCAATATGCCTTCAAGGTACTCCCAAAATCCGCAAAATCACCATTGGCAACTGGGTATAGGCCCAAAATCGATGCCTCACCAGAACTTGGTCTGGAGAAACAAAACTATTACCAGGGTTTAATAGGTATACTCCGTTGGATATGTGAACTCGGAAGGCTAGATATTGTAATGCCTGTTTCACTTATGTCCCGGTATCTTGCACAGGCCCGAGATGGACATCTAAACCAATTGTTTCATTTGTTTGCATACTTAAAGAATTACAGCAAATCAAAGTTGGTGTTTGACTGTTCCATCCCAGAACTTGATGAATCAGTTTTTCATGAATGTGACTGGGCCGAATTCTATCCGGAAGCGGGGGAACTAATTCCTCCGGATATGCCCGAGCCACGAGGAAACTCCGTAACTACCACATGTTTCGTGGACGCCGACCATGCTGGCTGCAAGGCTACTAGGAGGTCTCATACGGGAATCATCATCTTTGTTAACAGGGCACCAATCCTATGGTTCTCTAAGAGACAAACAACTGTTGAAACATCCACGTTTGGCTCAGAGATTGTGGCACTCAAGATCGCAATCGAAATGGTAGAAGGCCTACGGTATAAGCTCAGAATGATGGGCATACCTATAGAAGGACCAACCAACATGTATTGTGACAATGACTCAGTCGTTAAGAATGTAACACACCCGGAAAGCCCTTGTAAGAAGAAGCATAACAGCATTGCTTACCATAAGGCACGTGAATGCATTGCAGGAAAGATTATCCGGATTGGAAAGGAACCCGGTGAAACTAATATTGCAGATCTACTCACTAAACTTATGGGTGGGGTAAAGCTATTCTCCTTATGTAGGAGATGTATGTGGCGGTGCAAATAAGAGAACGGCCCTTAAGGTATCTTCTACAAGTACTTAACAGTACGAGTACGAAGACACGGGGACTCTAGAAAAGCGCCGGTAGCAAATGTACAGACGTACGAACATTCGGGAATACACACGAATGAGATAACACACACGTATGACTAACAGGCAAAATAAGCGAGCCAACTCGCTGAATCGCTAACAGTAATAGAGCACCGATAGAGGTTCGATCTCAGAGGTCATCTTACACGTAATTGCTCACAAATCTAAATACTAATACTTGAAATCACTGAATACTGCTAGTAAGAATATCTAGCGGACTACACGTGTAAACGCGTTAGTGACAAGAGAAAATATAGAATAGATTGTAACTCGTAGGTATGTTTGATATCTAGTTTTTGTATGAAGCTGCGACTGTTAATCAACAACTGTAATTCCGGATTATGAGTTAATTAGTCTATTTTCTGTTTTTCCAATGCTTAACCGGAACACATGTATCGTCCCGTGTTATGCAATCCTTCATAATGAGACTGTACGTGCATTCTCGTGTTGTAGATTAACTAATATTTCCTCAGTGAATTTGTCGGAGAAACGTGTCTCATTTTGTCTGTTTATAACATAATTGGGCTTCGCGTATCCATTTTGTGTGTCATTGATATTTTCCATATTTCATTGATATACACATGTATATCATTGACATACTTAGTATTGGATCCTATGCCTCTGAATTTTCATGTAATGCTTTCTTGTGATATTTTGTCGTGTCCAATTCTTCTATCAATAATCTATTAATTTGGTCGTGACCCATTCTTTTGTTTTCTGTGATAGACTTCCTTCGGTGCCTATGTCATCTTGTTGGTCTTCATATGCCCAAGTGTCTATCCATCAGTAATCTAGTCTCACTCCTCATTGTATTCATTGTATTCGTAACACGGTACATTATTAGTTTCGCCGCGCATCTCATCCGTGTACATGTGCGCGCGTCAGTCTGTTTTCTTATTCGTTCATATTTAACCGCACGTAACGGTTAAATCTTGTTTTTACTTAACAACACGATTTGCCGGTTGTTATTGGCCATCAAAGTGCTCGCCATCTAGCTGCTTGAATCCTCGGACGGCATTCCTGCATCTTACTGTGCCATCAGGTTTCATTTTGTTGGCCCAAGTTGTATCCATGATTTTGGTGCCCGGTGGGATATTGGCTTCATCAATCTCTTCAAAAACTCCATATTTGACCATCTTTTCATGTTCAGCGTCAATGCCCTCTGTTAACTTGTCTCGCATTGAGCTGGTCATAGATTGCTTGTAGTTCATGGTCTTTAACTCATTGGTTTTGTCAAACGCACTCCCAGCTGCGCCAACCAGACTGAGTTCACTGATAGCGCCTTCCTGAGATGGAATAGATACTGACAGAAGATTGAATTCTTTCAGCTCAGTCATTGCCTTGTGGAACTGGATTTCGGCATCAGTGAATTGTGCTGCATAGCTGGCCATATCTCCATATCGTATGTCCGGATTGAGATGAGAGTTTCTCACGACACGGCCATACCTTGTGGTTGTTACGACATGGGGATCCTCTTCTTCTGTATCTTCATTGCTATCATATTCATCGCTCTCATATTCAATCTTGGTTTCTTCAATATCATCATCATAGTATTTGGTTTCAGAAGGAGCATCTGCAGCAGGGATTTCAGATTCAGGCTGTAAGGGAATTGCTGGTACTGTGGCGCCCCCACTTGCATCCTCAAACTACACTCGAGGATGCCGAGGTCTGGTGGAGGTGCGCAAGATTGAGACAGGTTGTGAAGGTGGGTCATTGGTTGGGAGATCCATGTGGCCACCTTCAAGGAAATCAGCATGAAAATCAAGATCTTCACCTGCTAGTGCAGTGGGGGGGAAATACATCCTCTTCAACCAGTAGATATCACGGGTAACTGTAAAAGTGTTCTTCAATGGATCATACATCACATAGCAATGGCCCGACTGGTCAGTGCAATATCCAGCAATGAAAGCTGGAGTCCCGCGATAATTGAGTTTGGGACTTGTGGGGCGCTTGACTCGAACCACACCAGCCTCGCCCAAAGTTCTGAGATGGGCACTAAAATCAGGGACCTTGCCGCAGAAATGTTGGATCTTGGGCATAGTGGTGGCATTCACAGTGACAGCCTCCAGCCAGTCCAACTGAACACCACATCGCATTGCTAATGGGAAGAATCTAAACTGGTATTCCCTAGGCACATTTGCTTGAGAGCAAAGAGCCATGGCTCGACAAACTGACCAATAGATTGCTGTTTCCACCACACTGTTCTGCTGTGGAGTATCCACAGAGGTATACTCGAATTTGCAAGAAAATTTCCAATCCGCTGAGGCCAACCGAGTGTCAAGTTTGGTGTTTTCCCCGGCTTTATCACACCGAATGTACTGCAAATCTTGGCCTTTGGATCTCCATTGGTTGAGCAATGCGCAAGTGGGTTCCACCATTCCATCTTTACTGGCAAAGAAATTGACAAACCGGCATGAGGAATATTCATCAACAATCATGCAAAAATGGGGTTTGGTAATGAATGGGGCAGTCAACTTGTTACTTTTGGCATCTTTGGGGGCTTTCACTGAGGACATATCCACAAAGAGTCTCTTGTCGGGCTTGGCGGCGGCTAAGTGTTCACTCTTGGTAGGAATCACTTTCCTTTTCGCTTTAGCTTTGGCACAATCCATAGATTGGAGCAGGGGACCACGAGTGATGATCCAGCCAAGTGTTTCAGCTGTTCGGCGTGTTTTGATCTCATCCATGTGTCCCAGGAGTTGGTGGGCTTTGTTGATGTTCATCTTGGTTCCACCACTGGTAGTAGTTGTAGCGGTTGCCGCGCTGATGTCAATGTTGTTGGTAGGACTGGCAATGCGTTCGAAATAGCCAACCCACACACAGTTGTGTAGGTGGGAATTTGAATATCAAGATTCACGTGGGTATTTCCTTTCCTGAGAGACCATCCAGATTTGTCACTTCCTGTGGCTATCCAACCATTTTGTAAAGCCAGGTTGGCTGAGAACAGATTGAATGCAAAATTTGGATTGAAATTTACACCCTGTAACAATGTTTGAAACTCCTTATTTCCATCCTTGTCGATCTTTTGACAGGGAATATCCCCAACCTGACATCCTTTCAATTCATCTCCGCTTTGGGTGGTAATGGTGGCACCACTAGCTCTCAAATTGGTGGCACATTGCATACTGTTGGAGCTGTGGTTTGTGGCACCTGTATCAAAAACAAAGACATTGTCATCATACAGCAGATCAAATTTGCCGGGCACAACGTCTCCTTTGGTTGCCCGCTTCTGGGCATGAAGAAGCTGAAGTGAAGTGGCAGAGGTTTGCATTGCTGATAGGCAAAAATCATAGTCAATTGTTGCTCCCTGGACTGTTGTCGGCGAAAAATACGGACTTTGTCGGCATCAAATTCGATCGAAAAAGCCGACGAAACGATGACCGAGGTGCGATACGAGATACGAATATTCCAAAGATCGGAGCTTAGAATCAAACGCACCTCCACTACTTGGAAATCCCTAAGTGGTAAAACGATATCACTTAGGACTACAAACAAAAGACAGTAATCGGTTAGAAACAAGACATATCCAAAGACCTGACCAATAAGTGAACACTTGGAATCCATAAATACATTCGAAAGAATACACTTGATATCCCGTGAGGAAATTACTTATTGCAATCAAGAAAATCAATACCGATTCCAGATGGGCCTCATATCTAGCATATATACCACGAACAAGCATACGCCCCATCAAACAGATTACTTAACACCAAATGACCGATACAGTAAGACCGACACGACGCTAATACAGCAACAGCAACAGCAACAACAGTATCGGTACGAGAATGGTAACAAATAACCGGGGAGGATCTCTACCATGTAAAATACAGCAGAGAGCCCCGATACAGTGAAAATACGTAGTAAAAATAAGAGCCTCTCTCTGAGCTCACTTCTCTTTAAATTTTAACATCATATACCTTTGGTTGATTTTTAGAGTTACAACAGGTTATAGAGCCCTTATACCTTCCACTAACAAGTGGATACCTTAAGCTACCTATCTCCGCCCCGTACAGCACCTCCACTGTTGGTTACAGCCAGAGTATACTTGGTACGGGACCCGGCGATGGGCTGTATCAATAGACCTCCCCTTCTTTCTCTCCTTTGCTCCTCCTTGCTCGCGTATCAAGGGATGTATACCGATCCTTCTACCAAGAATCTCCTTCTGTAATACACGACCAAGCGTGCGTATCAAGGGGTGTATCTACAGAACATTCTACCAAGAATCTCCTTCTGTAATACACATACACATCGTCGTTACGATCACAATAACGCCAACGTCAACGACACCGCCATTCCCCGGGCAATTCCATCCCAAGAACGAAGAATCGCTAACCACCAACGACAACCCCGACGCCGACGACGATTGTTCTCCAAGAATCTCCTCTCACCGCCACGACTACAATCGAACGATCTACCAAGAACGATCACGATCACGATCAATCGTTCGACGACAACGACGATTGTTCTACGAGAATCTTCTCTCATCCGACGACAAGGACGATCATTCGTTATTTCGACAACGACGAACGTTCATCTGTGACCGAACAAGACTACATCCAAGGCCGATCGACAATTACGACGATGGCACAACTACGATTACATTGAAACAAGAACGACAATCTCTAAATCATGCCGCCTGCACCTCCATTTGACTGGAATCAAATCCAGGACATTGCAATCCGATTTGGGACATTCAACACCAAAGGCAATGCCCACAAACATGAGGCCCTCAACAACTCATTCTACCATGCTCTAGAAGACACTGCTGGCCTGTTCCTCACAGATGATGCCGACAGTGAAGGACCCAAGACGCTTGCTCCAGATCCAGTAACCATGCTCAAGGAAATTATTGTAAATGCAATCATGGATATCATCCCCCCCAAGGAACAAACTGAGATCAATAAGGGACACATATCCACCCTTTTTGCAGATGCTTGTCTATGGTATGTTGCTCCAGACAAAACACCGAAGAGAATCCGAAACAAACACTCAATGGACAAGGCAGGAGCACTAGCCGTTGCGCAAGGACAAGAAACTCTCCTCATAGAGATCAGAGCAACCCACTGGGGCTTCAAATCAAATTGGGATGCAGTACATTTTGATGAAGTCTACGACACAAAAATCTACACCTTCCCTGAAGCAGACGACAACAATGAAAATGCCACAGCTCCAACTCCAGCGCCGGCAGCAGGCACTGACATGCAGCAATTGACCACCCTACTCCAGCAATTGGTCAACAACGCCAAAAACAATAACAATAACAACAACAACAACAAAAACAACACCGGCGCCAACCACCAAGCTCTTGACCTTCCATGGAATCCGGCGACCTTACCACCACCAGTGAAGGACTGATACTATAGGAATGAAGAATTCCTCACCAAAGATGATATGAAAGACTTTCCAATCACCTACACGGACTCATCAGGGAATGAAACAATTGTCAGACAAAACTACTACCTACATAACCTAGGAAGTGGCAGAAACGACCAGCGCCTGATCACTAGAAGTGGTGACTGCTTTGATCTAACCAGAGCCTCTGACAAGTCCAAGGAAGCAGCTAGAGACAAACTATTTCTCTCAAGATTTCCGCAACTAAAGGATGCAACGGACCCTCAGGTTAGGAAATGGTACAGAGAAATCACAGCTTACTCACAGCAACACCATATTTATGTCCATCCATACTACCTCTACAGGCGAGAAGCTGATCACCTCAGAGGATTCACGATTGGTGATGACTTTCCACACGACCTACCTTCAAGATATGAATTGGCTATCAATGAATGGGGAAATCTCATTTACACTGCACTCAGAACTGACAAAATCATCCCTGATTCATGTGCAAGTATGAAGGCCACCATTCAGAGCTTTGAAGGCGGACAGGGATACGAGGCGTTATACACAGTTATTGCTCAGACACATCCCAACTCCAAAAGGCCATCCAATGCCAGCAGAATGGTCCAAAATCCTCCAAACCAGGATGCAGGTGAATCTCTTGAAGAATACTACTTCCAGTACAAGGACTACTTGAGACTTAGAGTGTTCCTCCAAAACCAACCTAGCACTATCAATTCGACAGAAGAAGTCAGCAACCTTATTGCAGGAACCACTCTCTTGGATGAGCTCTTCAAAAAGACAGAAGATGAACGTGACTCAGATGACCAATTCAAACGGGACAAATACAAGGCAGGTAGGCTTCTACAAACCCTCCAAACATATGAACAAGAGATTAAAGCTGAACAAAGGTACAAGGACAAAACCCCCAAACCAAATCTGTCCAAGCAATTGCCTGTCTCAGGCACCAGACCAGGTCCCAGTCGCAATGATAGGTTGTTTCAAAAGCGTGCTGGCACCAATACGGTTAGAACCCCTTCTACCTTGACTTCTCACTCAATCAGCCTGATTGATTCACTTGGATACCCTGAGATGAATGAAGAATCCGATAATCCCTTCCTCCATCAAGCATACTGTAATGCTATCACTGCATTCGACAAAGAGCCTAGTCTGTTTGACACCTCAAGGCAGTGTATTGTCTGTCATACCTCTGGCCATAACTTTGACAACTGTCCTGCACTGCAAGATGTTGAGTCACTTGAGAAACATAGGATTGCCACCGCCGTTTATATCAGCAAAAACATGAGGGAAACCAAAAAGCTCTTGGATTCTACCCAACTTATCTCTCAAATCCACATAAGAGATGAAGATCAAGATGAGTTTTCACCCGATGATGCAGTCGAAGACCAAAATTTTTGCAACGGCCAAGAATAGAAAGTCTTTCTTGCAGCCAATATATGACATCACCTCAAGATGATCCTCAAGGATTTGACAACGTCACAGCGCCCCAAGTGAACAGCTTATGCCCTTCCTTGGACTCCAGCAGTGTCAGCTCCTACGAATCTGTCAAAATTGGTGCTGTCAATCTCCTTCCTAGGGACAGCCTCCAATCTTCAATCCCAATTGATGTCTACTGTGATATGGAATCACTTGAGGCTACAATCCCTACGTTGGAATCACACCTGGAAATCAATGAGGATCCCAACTTTGATAGGGACAACCCTACATCAGTTGACACCAATACTGTGCAATCCCTGGTCCCACCAGATCCGATTGCAGCTACAGCCTACTTCCAACATGGCGTCAGAGCTCAGATCGATACCGGTGCAAAAGTTTCCTGCACAAATCTCAAGCATATCCTGCACATTTACAAACCTTACACCAAGCTGAGGAAATGTTCTGTCAGGCTTACGGCAGCAATAGGAGGAGAGGCAGCCACCTGCATTCCTGAAGGCTCGGGATATTTGCATATCCCAGCTCCCAATCGCGTAGGGTATCTCAAAGTCTTCTTCTATTATTCTCCCTCCCTGTCGACGCCGTTGCTGAGTGAGAATGATCTCTGTGGAATGACATCTCGCAAGAGATACCAGTTCAGTGGACAGTCCATTCACAAAGTCTTCACTGACGACCATGGCTCATCTCTTCTGCAAAATGGAAACCTTACCATCATTTGCCACCACAAACAGAACACCGCCAAAAGTATCGTCCTGCATGGAAGCATTATCGATGGACAATGTTACACTCATCCAGTACTGATCCCAGACATTGATTCTACATCCCCATATGCCAACTGCGCGACATCTTCTGCCTATGCATTGGCAAACGACATACAGTTCAAGGCAGCTTGTGAACTGGCCTCCAAACAAGCCATTAGCGCTCTTCGGTGTGATACCTACACGAATCTTGTTGCACTACAGAAATGCGCTGAAACTTCCAGAACACAACCTGCTACCAGCGACACTCCTCTTTTTGATGTCAAATTGTTCTTCACCCATGTTGTGGACAAACACATCCCCATTCAAGCTATCAAAGCAAAGACCTCAAAACTTCTATGGCACCAAAGATTAGGACACCCATGTGATGACTTCCTCTACAACGCACACAGGCACATTATGGGCGTACCAAAGTTCCAACGACAAACCAGTATCCTTGACCAATGTCCAACTTGTATTCAATGTAAGCAAACTAAAACACCCGCTGGCTCACATTCCACAAGAAAGGCTACACAACCTTTTCAAGGATTATCAGTTGACTTTGAATTCTCTGGCGCCAGATCCTCCAACAGCAAATGCAAGCGTGACTATGAAGGCATTCATGGAGAAACAGCTTGGATTCTGATCACAGACCACTATACTGGTATGAAATATGGTGATACCCGAATCTCTAAAGCAGCACCACTTCATTGGTTGGAACATTTCTTCTCCCAGCACAACCCAACTTGTGCAAACAAGTATGTTTCAGTTGATCAAGGTGGAGAACTCTATCACAATCCTGATATCAGAAACCTCTTCTCTGCATTTGGATACTCAATTTTTCCCACTGGTGCTGACGCTTCTCACCAGAATGGTACAGTTGAAAGAGCACATCGAACTTTGGCTAATTCAATGAGAACCATGCTCTCTGGTGCAAATTTGCCCATCAAGTTCTGGCCGTTTGCTTTCTATCATGCCCTAAGGTTGTCAAACGCCTTCCCTGAAGGCAATCAGCCACATTCACCCTTAGAATTGGCAACTGGCCATAAGGAAAATCTTGCTGACTTCCGCACCTTTGGCTGCAGAGTTTGGGTGAGACCCCCAGGCAAGAGATCAATCAAGCTCAAACCCAATGCCCGCAAAGGCATCTTCCTGGGTTTTGTCCCATATACTACCCGAAACATTCTTTGGTATGATACTGAAACACACAGAGTCAAGATAGCCACGCATGTCAGGTTTGATGAAGGCATGAATGATCTCCCACTTGCAGACCTACCCACTAATGTCAAGCACCTGCTCAGGACTGATGACAACATTCCACTTCCTGCGGAACCCAATGAAGTGTCATCCATTGATTTTCAATTCTCTATCTCCCCATTTGCAGATCTCACCAATCTCAGCCTCATTGTCTCCCCATCTTGTGCTGATCACACATTTGGCCTCCGATATGCTAATGACTCACTACTTGGCAGAGCTTACATCACAGATATCCTCCCAAATAGCCCTGCCTCAAAACTTTTCTCCTCACATAAGAAATCTATCTCCAAGCTCCGAGGAGCTTATATTGTATCTATCAATCACAACCGTGTGTTCACTGCTGCTGATGTTACCACCGCATTGCACCAATCACACGCTCGAGGGGTGAGGGATTCAATAGATACTCCAATTACCTTTGCACTTGAAACCAAACTGTCTATGAAGGAGGTCAGGAAACACTCCCACAAATATGGTTTATTTGCTCCCAATACTTCTTGGAAGGAACCCACTGATGAAGAAGACCCACCTTTTTTGGACCGGATTTCATCCATCAAAGCTATCAAGAAAATTGGCACCAAATACAAGAATATCATCCAATCCAGAATCAACCAAGTTGACAACACTGAAGCCCTCCACGCCTCCATCCAAAAACACTTGGCCCTAACTGAGAATGACATGGATGTTGCCATTCCCACGATTGATATTGCATCACTTCGAGCCATCACCAAGCTTCATAAGGCAGGCAATCACGAATTACCTCTAGATGCAGATTCACTACCAACTGAAGAAATTGAACTCTTAATCAAGGCCATCAATTCCAAGGCAACTACACCTAAAGAACAAGCACTAGGGCACTTCACTTAGGAATCTCAAGTCTTTACCCACATGGGCAGAATGGGAAGCTGGGGAGCGAAAACAGCTTGATCAATTTGAAGACTTAGAAATGTTTGGATCACCAATTCCATATCCTAAAGACCCAGATGCCATTATTCTCAGACACCATTGGCAGTACAGTGTCAAGAGGAATGGTGTCTGCCGCGCAAGACAATGTTGCAATGGAAGCAAATATGCCGCGCCAACCCTGCATGCCATAGCAATGTCATACTCATCATGTGTTGAACACCCCATCCAAAGATTGTTCTTTGCCATTGCAGCTAGCCTCAATCTCAAAATCTATGGAGGTGATGCTGCTGACGCCTATGCCCATTCTCCAGGGCCCAACATCCCTACATACATGACTATTGATGATGCATATGCAGAATGGTACCGACACAAGCATGGCAAAGACATAGACAGAAGATTGGTGCTTCCTGTCCTTTGGGCACTCCAAGGCCATCCGGAATCAGGGAGACTATGGGAAACCCACATCAACAAAATATTGAAAGGCCCTGATCTCAACTTCAAGACCACCACTCATGACAGAACAATCTACACGACAGTTTTTGAAGGTGAAACAGTCTACATGCTGAGACAGGTTGACGATTTTGCACTGGCATGCGCATCAGAATCCACATCTGACAAGATCTATGACATAATTGGCGCAAATCTGAAGCTTCCTACGTCCGAGAACTGTTTCTCGACCCCCCGCGGGCTATCGCGCGCTATTTTTACAATTCTTGACCCTATTTTTTAAATTTCCTACCTTTTTAGGTCGCGTGTCTACTAAAATACCTCGCGCGTCGCACACCTTTACTTTTGAGACAAATATCTCGTCACTCCTCAAATAAAATAACTATTTTAGGGTTAAGGATATCATATTCGTTTCGTGACAAGCACTATTTTGTGTACAACTTGTGCACGAATGACTTGTTTCATTTTCTCAACATGTTTCCACCATACCGGTATAATGGGCTCCGACCCAAATCCTCCAACTCCAACTCAAATCCCAGCTCCAACTCCATGTCAACTCCAAGTCGAATCCACCCCAGGCGGGCTATTGCACTCAAGGGTTTTGTTCGTGTTTAACGCCAGGAAGATCCGCTGTATTTTCAGAAGCTACACCGTCGGAATCGCCACTCCAATGTTGTTCGCTCCTCTCAAATAACCCGCTTTGTGGATAGATGCTGCTGGTTACATTCGGATCGACTTGATCATTGCTAGTAGGATCGACGCTTTCAATTTTAACATTTTGATGATTTCTTTTTTCTTCACGAATCTTACAAATCATTTTTTGGATTCAAGCAGTCTCTTTCTTGTGATAAACAAGCATTTTCCGGAGTTCTTGTTCGAGATTGGCTGGGTGTTCCTGAACCACCTTTTGTAGTTTGTAAATTCCCTCCATGGTTGGTTCGACTGTCGATTGGATGATTAGTATTAGTAGTATCAGTAGAGTAGATTATCTATTCGAAGATTAGGTCGTAGTAACACCTTACACGTTGGTATTTGTTTTCCTCGTCAGAAAGATAATGAAATAATCAATTATAATGATGAAGTACTAGCGAAAATAATGTATTACTAGTATCTACTAGTAATAACTCATGCAAAATAGCATACTAGTTGGTTTTACCGGTACATGAAAGTCGGAATCAACTCGATCGTAATCAACAAAACAATTGTCCACGATTTCCATTTCGATAATCAACAACGCAATTGTCCACGATTTCGTACTAGTATCTACTAGTAATAACTCATGCAAAAATAGCGTACTAGTTGGTTTTACCGGTACATGAAAGTCGGAATCAACTTGATCGCAATCAACAAAACAATTCTTCACGATTTCCATTTCGATAATCAACAACGCTATTGTCCACGATTTCCATTTCGATTCACATTTCCGTGCACCTTATGGAAGAACTGACGTGCCTGCCAACAAATGTTTGGAATAACTGATGGGATTGACCCGTCCGGCGCTGTGTATTAACCCTCTTAAGGAGTTGACTGTACGTACTGTTCACTACTAAACATATTGTACGAGGAATGTTGCAATCATCACTAAGTAGTAATTACTTTACGGACCAATTTTGCAATCGAAGTATGGTAGTAAGGAAATCTACCGTACAAGAAAACACATCACACACAAAGTAACACATGTAATTTTTTCCTTTCAACGATTCATCTTTGTGATCTCCTTCGTTTCGACCCCATCTACTGATATTTTCCTTCAAACAACTCCGCAACATCATGCCTCCTGTTATGAAAACCCCTCTTCTATTCTACTGCCGTTGTTGCGCGCTGAATGGCAAAAACTCCAAGTTTTTAGGATATAAATCCACGGCAAACAAGCAGGGTACTTTGAAATACGTCTCCGTTGGCCTAAGAAGACATCTTTATTGTCTTGATGAGTGCCGGGATTTCTACCATAGTCAGGGTCTAATTAAACGAAAGATCTATAACCTCTCCACCTCTATCAAAGTGCAGCCTACCTTGCCGTCTGTTCAACATTCTCCGTCTGATTTTGGGATGACTATGACACAAAACGGTCCATCTGTTCCCCCTTCCCATCTCTCCCAGCAACACACTGTCACAAGTCAGTCAGCGACGGGTCTTCATTCTGTTCTAAACCAACAGATTGTACATGATGTCTTTTTACCGCCAATGGATCGGAACGCCATTGAATCTTACATGGCTGTTTCTGCTGTTCAAGATGAAGATGCATTCCCGCTGAATAATGATATCGACAATTCCGATGACGAGGATGCTAATGACGATGACGTAAATGAAAATAACGACAACAATTCTACCAACAACATTGATTGTGGAGACAACGAAGAAGATAACACTAATGGTTCTGCTGTTAATGTCGTTACTGCTCAGCCCGCCCCTCCACCACCTTCTTTTCATGAAAGCATTAATTTGAACGAAAGAGAGGATGCATTTCAAAGCCACACAAAACTACCGCCGCCCCCTCATCTTCTTGCTGAATTGGAACTCATGAATTTAATGGCCAGACATAAATTGCCACTGAACACATTCAAATCCATTTTCCAGTGGGCAAAGAAAAGTCAAATGAGACCGGGTTTTGATTTTTGCGATGCCAAAATTAGATCTCGGCAAGCAATTTTTGACAATCTCCAATCCAATCTTGGTCTCTCCGATATGAAATTTCATCCTCATATACTGAATTGGTTACCTGATAATAAGCCCACTCAGGTGTATGTCCGTTCTTTTAAGGATGCCATTTATTCTCTTCTTTCTGACCAGCAGCTAATGATAGAAGAAAACCTCTCCTTTCCCGACTATTCCACCCCTCTGTCTCCCGACAATAATCCTGAGTTGAATCCTAATTCTGTAATCTCAGAATTGCATCACGGCTCGTGGTGGAAATCTTCTTGGAAAGAAATTTGCAATCCCAATTCGCAAGAAATTCTTGTTCCTATTATATTTTACATGGACGGCATATCTTTGGATGCGCACGGACGACTTACGTTAACACCACTGAACATGACACTTGGTATTTTTAATGTGGAGACTCGTTCTCGACCTGAAGCATGGACAACTATTTACTTCCATCCCGACCCCGAATGGGAGTCAACCAGACACTCTCGTCCTGCCACTTCAAAGGAAAAAATTCAGAATCTTCACAATGGTTTGGAAGTAGCGTTTCGTTCCTTCAAAGCCGCGTGTAACGAAGACGGTGGTATCGAATGGAATTATCTTCCGTACGCAAATCAACAATGGAGGTTAAAAATGAAATTTGCCATTGCCTATGTTATTGGCGACACAGAACTTCACGATAAATTGTGTGGAAAATACGGCTCCTTCAATAAGGGTGTCATGTGGATGTGCCGTCACTGCAACTGTTATTCTCCAAACATAAACATTCCTTCTGTTCAACCTGCAACAAAGAAGTGGTCACCTGTTGATTTCCATTGTTTTCCCGGCACAGATCTAAACGATATCAATAAGAACTTCAAAAACAACTCTCATCACAACATAAGGAATGTATTTCATGATTTATGCTTTGGTACTAATCAGAACAACATTCATTTTGCAACTCCCGGTGAATGTTTGCACATGCACCAGCTTGGTACTGCCAAACGGGCCATCGAGTCAATTGAATTGTTGCTCCGCGGAAGTGTTCCATGTGTTTATGCCCCCAATTTGTAGCACGGTGTGGCTGTTGCTAACAGTATTGGCCATTTAGCACAACGGTACGGTGGTTTGTTATCACGCCAGTCTGATAGAGATTTTCCTCGCACCAAATTTGGGACTCAGCTATTATCAACTACGAAGAAAGAAGGGCATGATTTCTCTGGAATGCTTATTTCTCTTCTGATCGCTATGGTCTCCAAACATGGATCTGACATTATTGGTGACCATCGTTTTGTAAAGAAACAGATAGAGGTAATTCAGCTAATTCTATCAATGGAAGAATTTCTTAAACACGGTCGAATGAAATATGGTTCCTTAAAGAATCTCCCAAAAACAATTGTTCACTTTATTAATTGTATAAACTCAACATGTCACAGGAAAGGGATGGGAACAAAACTAATCAAGAATCACCTGTACTTTCACCTACCAGATTATATCTCTTTATGGGGGAGCCCCGCAGGCTGGGATAGTGCTCCGAATGAGTCTCACCATAAAACTGAGATTAAAGCTCCTTCCAAGAACACGCAAGGTAATGCTGCATCACTAATCGGTCAAACGGCGAAGCGAAAGTCCGAGAAAATGATGCTAAGCCAGGCAACATATCACTTCAACTTGCATCCGCCTGATCCTCCTCCAATTGAACGACCTGATGGTGGCGGTTCTCATTTTCATATAATGAGAACCAAAAATGGGGAATCAACAATGAAGTGGCTTCGTTCTACGAACAAAAGCAAACCATTTTTTCCTTCTGACATAGTCGACTTTGTTTGTGATTCTGTGCTACCTTTATTGGAGAATCCTTCACACATTTGTGGAGTTACAGAGCACAATCGTTTCGATGTTGCTTGTGGGTCTAATTTTATATTTCGCTCGCATCCTTCATATAGATCGGATAGTTCTCTGCTGAACTCCGTCTGGATGGATTGGTGTTTGATGAAATTGGACTTTGATTTAAATAACAATCCCAAGCTCATACCGTGCCATCTGGTATGCTTCTTAACTGTACAGAGTTTGAAGCAGCCATACAGTAGTATTGGTGGCTATCCAATTGATACAAACGGAATGTATGCTGTGGCTCGTCGGTTTCTAGATGTGCCTAAGAAAACAGCTTCTGAATTTGTCCAACGTGGTCGCCTGATGAATTCACTGTACCTATTTCATGTCGACACTATCCATTCCGAGCTGGCAGTTGTTCCAGAGCAAGGCCTTGATGGCTCCATAACCAATTGCGATCGGCTAGTGATATCGAATCGGATCTCCTGGCTACATTTTTTTGAAAGCAAAAATGCTGCTACACCACCGTCTTACGAATCTTTGTACAACGCATGCACACTACAGGACGACATCCAGTTGGAACCGTTTGAGATGGCATTGAATGATAACGAATCCAGTGATTCTCTATCTAGTTTAGAGAGCGAAAGCTCGGACAGCAGTTCCGATTGAGTAGCAAGGGTGAATGTACCGGCTAACTTTAAACTATTGTTTAATTTTACTATAGAGGGTTAGCTCTAAGCACAGTTTTGCGAGATACATAGGCGCTCATAATATAACAGCCTTCGTATTTTGGATTCGAACAGCTATGTAATACTAATGGATTGAACAATAGAGTATCTCCTGACCTCAATGGAACTTTCACTCCATACGTGGGGAAGACAAAATAATAAATCACCTCGTCAGCAGACACTTCCGCCGGAGCAATTACTGTCAAACGAGTGTAGTACATGTCATCGTCCACATGGCATCTAGAATGGTAGTTGCGACCGATCGAAAATGCTAAGGCCTGCTGCCCAATTGCATTTAGCTTTGTACGAGACAGAATCTGAGACAACACATCCATTTCCTCCGCAACAAATGGTTCGACGTCAATTAAACTATGATGCATATGCTTCACAATTTCAACTGTTGTCTCTTCTAGCTCTAGTTTGATGCTGGGATCGACATGACTTTTGAAAACATACTCACCAATATTTGAATCCAATCTTTCTGGTCGAATTCCAATGATAGCATAATCATCATTGATACTGCCGCGCTTAACCCCTCTTCCAACGGTTGGTTTTGCTCCAACAATGGCAGGAGCAAACTGTCTCAACAATCCGATCTTATTCTTTGAAGCGAGGTGTCGTTCCGCAAAATGGCGTGAAACTTTGGCAAAAATTCGCAATGATGGTTCGTAAGGATCAAACGCAAGAATATGCTCATCCTTCGTACTATCCAATGTATTGTAGTTTTCGATTGACAAAGCCTGTTCCGGTTGATACTTCTTCTTTCCGCCTGTCTTGCCACCCCAATCTGTCTCCATGTATTTACCTGCCACGGCAGCGGTACTGGATTTATTTTTCAGCGCTATTGTACGGACGCCATCTTTGCAAGTTGAACGCCTATTCCTTTCCTTTTTCATCGGTTTTATCAGAGACAAGTTCGTATAAGTTTCGTGGCTCTTT
Organism: Pseudo-nitzschia multiseries; assembly: GCA_037355745.1. NCBI lineage: Eukaryota > Bacillariophyta > Bacillariophyceae > Bacillariales > Bacillariaceae > Pseudo-nitzschia > Pseudo-nitzschia multiseries. Next base: position 28,336,528 of record CM074781.1, read on the forward strand.
GACACCGGTGCAGCAATCCTCAGAAAGTTGGAAGACATTCTCTGTTTATGTCTTCTCTCATGTTTCCTATTTGCTTTTTGCCTCCTTCCTCGTGCTGACAATTGCTTTCCATTCGTTGTGGTTGGTTTCATTGTTGCCGAGACGAATTGCCGTTGGAGGATGACGAGGACGAATCGATTTGCCGATGGAGTGCCGCTTGCCGGTGGATGTGGAGGAGGAGCGACGTTGTTTGATCACCGGTGTAGGAGGAGGAGGAGCGACGTTGGTGGAGCAACGGTGGAGGAGCGATTCGATGCCGGATCACCGGTGGAGGAGTAGGAGCTACTCGATGCTGACGATTCGTTGCCGAGGGCCGGTAGAGGAGATGGAGGAGGAGCGACGTTGGAGCGACGGTGTATGAGAAGGAGGAGCGACGTTGTTGGAGCAGATCGATTGCTGTTGGATCGATTGGTGTTGGATTGATTGGTGATGGATCGATCTGTTTTGCAGATCGATTCGTGTTGCAGATAGATTCGTGTTGCAGATCGATTGTCGCTTGCCGTTGGAGGAGGAGGAGGAGGAGGAGCGTTTCGCTGATTCGTTGCCGCTTGCCGGTGGAGTAGGAGCGTTTCGCTGATTCGTTGCCGCTTGCCGTTGGAGGAGGAGGAGGAGCGTTTCGCTGATTCGTTGCCGCTTGCCGGTGGAGGAGAAGCGTTGCCGAGCGCCGGTGGAGGAGGAGCGTTTCCGTGATTCGCTGCCGAGCGCCGGTGGGGGAGGAGCGTTTCCGTGATTCGCTGGTGCCGAGCTCCGGTGGAGAAGGAGCGTTTCTGTGATTCGTTATTGGAGCAGCGTTTTGCTGATTCGTTTTCGCTTGGAGCGATTCCCGGTGGAGTAGGAGGAGGAGCGTTTCGCTGATTCCCGGTGGAGGAGGAGGAGCGATTTGATACCAACAATTCGTTGCCGCGCGCCGGTGGAGGAGGAGCAAGTTTGGTGGATCCCCGGTGGAGAAAGAGGAGCGATTGCCGGTGGAGGAGGAGGAGAGATTCCCGGTGGAGGAGGAGGAGCGATTCCCGGTGGAGGAGGAGGAGCGATTTGATACCAACAATTGAACAAAATGGGTGAGTATCTATTGATGTACTACATAGAGTAAATAATAACAACAGCATAATATGATAATGTACATGCCGACCGATTCGTAATTATCACCAACCAGGAAAATTCCCCGCACCTACAGTAGAAGATTCGTTGGTCGCACCTACAGGGGAAGATTCGTTGCTTCCGATTCGATTGTTGCTTCGATGTTTTCGATTAGTTGCTTCCGATTAGAACAGCTTCCGATTCAATCCGTTGCTCCCAATCCGTTGATTCCGATCCTTTGATTCCGATTCGTTGGTTCCAATCCGGTCCTATGAAAATAAGAAGAAAAGCCAAAGTTAGAAAATACATCATCTGTAATTTGGTTGCAATTTCATTCCTTGTTACCGATTGTATGTTTACCGTTTATTCGTACCGTCGTTCCGATCCAATTCGTTATTCGTTGTTGTTGTTCTTGCTGCTGCCGTAGAATATTTCTTACTCCATGTCACGAAAAACAGTACCTTGTTCCTGTTGATATAATTGCAAGGGACAAAGCCAGTTCATTGATTTCAAGACGTATATGTAAGGCTGCAGTCCAAACAATATCTATCCAGCAAATCCCCTTCTCGTCAAATGCTAACTAATTCTTTTCCAGTACAAGGCTGTTATTTCGGACTAAAATAAATGAGAACGGATCGTTGTGCTCAAAGAGGGTCGGATCCCACGTTCTCGGACGGAGTGTTGATTGCAAGAACCAACACTCTACTCAAATAAGTCGGATGTAAGAAGGCAGATTATGAAGTGTATTTATTTTTTGTTGCGAGGTAGATTGTTTTTTTTTGTTGCGAGGTAGAAAAAGTGATTTTTTTTGTCGCGAGGTAGAAAATAACATTACTGTGTGTTTGTGTGAGAGAGATTTTTTTTTTTTCGCGTACGATTTTCTTTTTCCTTGTAGATCATGTAGAATTCTACATGATTTGGTACAAGTGTAGAATCCTACACGTTTTCAGTAGTAATCTGAATTGAACGTGCTGAATTTTTTGAACGTTCGAACGTTCAAACGTTTGTTTTAACGTTCGAACGTTCGAATTAATTTGGAATTAGTAATCCTACACGTTTTTAGTAGTAATCTGAATTGAACGTGCTGAATTTTTTTAACGTTCGAACGTTCGAACGTTCGTTTTAACGTTCGTTTTAACGTTCGAACGTTCGAATTAATTTGGAATTAGTACTGAATCTACATGATAGCTAGTACTGTGCTGTATGTGATCCGTTTGAATTTTTCGAACGTTCGAATTCCAAATGTGATCTGTTTGAATTTTTTGAACGGTCGAACGTTGGAATTTTCTTCTTAGTACTGAATCTACATGCTAGTACTGAATGTACGTGTTTTCCTATACATTTTTCCCACTACAATGCTGGTACATGGTACAGGGGGGTAAACAACTTGCGAGAAGTCCACATATACCGTACAAACAAATAATTACTGAATTTGCGAACAGGATGTAACCCTAACCATATTGGGAACAACTTTGCCACACAGAATGCCAAAAATGATGTGGTTTGACTCTCCAAAGGGCAAGCATGAGGGTATTTTTAGTGCAATTGCAGGGCACAAACTAACTTATTGGATAGTAATGACTCAAAAAGTATCCGGTCCAAGCAATGAATACATTCATCATGACTCATCAAATGCATATTGGGAATAACTTTGTCACACAAAATGCCCAAAATGTTGTGGTTTGAATATACAAATGGCAAACATGTGGGTATTTTTGGTGCAATTCCAGGGCACAAACTAACTTCTTATTGGGTAATGACTCAAAAAGTATCGGGTCCAAGCCATGAATACATTCATCATGACTCATCCAATGCAAATTCGAAACAACTTTGTCACACAGAATGCCCAAAATGTTGTGGTTTGACTCTCCAAATGGCAAACACGGGGGTATTTTGTGTGAAATTCCAGGGCACAAACTAACTTATTCGGTAATGACTCAAAAATTATCTGGTCCAAGCCATGAATACATTCATCATGAATCATCAAATGCATATTGAGAACAACTTTGTCACACAGAATGCCCAAAATGTTGTGGTTTGACTCTCCAAATGGCAATCATGGGGGTATTTTTGGTGCAATTCCAGGGCACAAACTAACTTATTGGGTAATGACTCAAAAAGTATCTGGTCCAAGCCATGAATATATTCATCATGACTCTTCCAATGCATATTGGAAACAACTTTGTCACATAGAATGCCCAAAATCTTAAGGTTTGAGTCTCCAAATGGCAAACATGTGGGTATTTTTTGTGCAATTCCAGGGCACAAACTAACTTCTTATTGGGTAATGACTCAAAAAGTATCGGGTCCAAGCCATGAATACATTCATCATGACTCATCCAATGCATATTGGAAACAACTTTGTCACATAGAATGCCCAAAATGTTGTGGTTTGACTCTCCAAATGGCAAACACGGGGGTATTTTGTGTGCAATTCCAGGGCACAAACTAACTTATTCGGTAATGACTCAAAAATTATCTGGTCCAAGCCATGAATACATTCATCATGAATCATCAAATGCATATTGAGAACAACTTTGTCACACAGAATGCCCAAAATGTTGTGGTTTGACTCTCCAAATGGCAATCATGGGGGTATTTTGTGTGCAATTCAAGGGCACAAACTAACTTATTGGGTAATGACTCAAAAAGTATCGGGTCCAAGCCATGAATACATTCATCATGACTCATCCAATGCATATTGGAAACAACTTTGGTACATAGAATGCCCAAAATGTTGTGGTTTGACTCTACAAATGGCAAACACGGGGGTATTTTTGGTGCAATTCCAGGGCACAAACTAACTTATTCGGTAATGACTCAAAAAGTATCTGGTCCAAGCCATGAATATATTCATCATGACTCTTCCAATGCATATTCGAAACAACTTTGTCACATAGAATGCCCAAAATCTTAAGGTTTGAGTCTCCAAATGGCAATCATGGGGGTATTTTTGGTGCAATTCCAGGGCACAAACTAACTTCTTATTGGGTAATGACTCAAAAAGTACCGGGTCCAAGCCATGAATACATTCATCATGACTCATCCAATGCATATTGGAAACAACTTTGTCACATAGAATGCCCAAAATGTTGTGGTTTGACTCTCCAAATGGCAAACACGGGGGTATTTTGTGTGCAATTCCAGGGCACAAACTAACTTATTCGGTAATGACTCAAAAAGTATCTGGTCCAAGCCATGAATATATTCATCATGACTCTTCCAATGCATATTGGAAACAACTTTGTCACATAGAATGCCCAAAATCTTAAGGTTTGAGTCTCCAAATGGCAAACATGTGGGTATTTTTTGTGCAATTGCAGGGCACAAACTAACTTATTGGGTAATGACTCAAAAAGTATCGGGTCCAAGCAATGAATACATTCCTCATGACTCATCAAATACATATTGGGAACAACTTTGTCACACAGAATGCTGTAAATGTTGTGGTTTGACTCTCCAAATGGCAAACATGGGTGTATTTTTGGTGCAATTCCAGGGCACAAACTAACTTATTCGGTAATGACTCAAAAAGTATCTGGTCCAAGCCATGAATACATTCATCATGACTCATCCAATGCATATTGGGAACAACTGTGGCACATAGAATGACCAAAATCTTAAGGTTTGACTCTACAAATGGCAAACATGGGGGTATTTTTGGTGCAATTCTAGGGCAAAAACTAACTTATTGGGTAATGACTCAAATAGTATCGGGTCCAAGCCATGAATGCATTCATCATGACTCATCCAATGCATATTGGAAACAACTATGACACATAGAATGCCCAAAATCTTAAGGTTTCACTCTCCAACTGACAAACATTAGGGTATTTTTGGTGCAATTCCAGGGCACAAACTAACTTATTGGGTAATGACTCAAAAAGTATCTGGTCCAAGCAATGAATACATTCCTCATGACTCATCAAATACATATTGGGAACAACTTTGTCACACAGAATGCTGTAAATGTTGTGGTTTGACTCTCGAAATGGCAAACATGAGGGTATTTTTGGTGCAATTCTAGGGCACAAACTAACTGATTGGGTAATGACTCCAAAAGTATCCGGTCAAAACTATGAATACATTTATCATGACTCATCAAATGCATATTGGGAACAACTTTGCCACTCAGAATGCCCAAAATGTTGTGGTTTGACTCTCAAAATGGCAAACATGATGAGGGTATTTTTGGTGCAATTCCAGGGCACAAACAGTCTCATTTGGTAATGACTACCAAAGTTTTTGTACCAGGCCATGAATGCATATCACATGACTTACGAAATGCATGTTGGGAACAACTTTTAAATGCATATTGGGAACAACTTTGACACACACAGTACAGACAATGATGTGGTTTGTAGATACAAATGGCACACAAGACAGTACGGTATGTTAGGTGCAGCAGTCTACGAGATTCTGCATGTGACTAGAGGATTGAAATACATAACCTTAGTGTGATCAAATGTTTCCCTTCTGAAAAAATTATGGCGCGGGAGGGGTGGCTTGCACAGGTACGTGCTCTACTGCTACAAATATAACAGCGCGCCCAAAACCAGACAACACACAGAAGATGTTCGGGCAAACAACATAGTACAGAACCCACGGAAAAATTCTACACACAAAACATCGTACACATACTACACGAAACACCGTACACACACACACACACACGACACACACAACACACACAACACAAAACACCGTACACAACCCGACAAATTATTAGTACACACACAAAACCACACAAAAAGAAACACATGATTCTTGATCGACACCGTATTCAGAAAATAAAATAAAAAAATATGAATGCTATCGGAAAGACACGACGAAGCAAAAAATCCGAGGGGAAGACCCTTCGAAACAAAAAAACCATCCGGCCCGGTGATCATCAAAATACAGGGGACAACAACGGTAAGAAAAGAAGAGTTAAAACAAACACCGCAATTACTAACAAAGTGTGTAACAGTAATACCACAACTATGAACGCATCAAAGGGCAACAGTAAAAAAATGGTTCCGACAACACAATTTCTACTACTACAAACACGGAAGAACAAAACACCATCAACCAGAGTAACGAACCAGCGCTGACCATTACCAACACAACCACCACTACAGTAACGAACCAACAGAAAGAAGGAACAAAAACCAATGTGGTAGAGAAAACATCTAACGGAGAATGCTACAATTTAGAGGATGTTGCCGAACATGTCATGAAAAATATCCAATATGACAAATTGGCAGAGGAAGTGGCAAAACGCTTACGGAAACAAGAGAGGGAACCACATATAGGGGTGGGAAAGGTAGTAATGGTACCTAAACAAACGGATGCAACCATGCAGGGAGAGGGGAGTTACAATGCCGGCGACACAAGAGAACGAGCAGTAAGTACAATTACAGACGAATATGGACTTATAATAGACAACGATATGCTTAAGGCTTTGAGTGATATGAGTGAAAGAGTGGAGAAGCAGCTAAGGGATTACGTCAAAAAACATTGGTACCCCAACATGAAGTTCCCTATCAATGATAAGGTAACGGCGCTTGTAATAAATAAAGCTGTTGGAGAAAGTGCGGTTATGAAGCCACCAAATATTCCACTTGCGGCATTCTGTTCCTTTTACAGGAAACGAGTAGGGACAGTACTGACTGCATTGAGGCACAACTCACAAACATTAGCGAGAAAAAACTGGATAGGTAAATACAGGTGGGAGAATTGGTTGTTGAAATTAGGATTTTGAGAATCTATTTTTGGTCCGACAACACTAACATGCTGCCCGTTGATACTTATGATACTTCCGTACAGACGATTACAGAAAAGGTCGAGTCCCTATCACATTCCCTGGTACTGTTGCAGTTATTCAAGACACAGAATATGAAAACACAGGTATTTTAAACCCTCAATACAGAACATACAAAGACGCGGAAGATGAAGATTTTTATTATTTTGTTACAAGAATCATGTCGGCAATCAATCCGACAAATTCCAATTTCAAACAACGGAAGGAGAGGCACTTGCTGAGTGATATATTTACTATAGCAGATGAAGCATTTGCATTGGTACTAATCTACAATGAGCATCATGTATGGGTGAACCAGCAGCGGCGAAAGGGTGATGCCACGATTCCGCGACAAAAAAAAAATTCTGCGATTCAGACAGTGGAAGCAGAAATGGATGGATGGAGGAAGGTCGCGAGTTGTTCAGTGACTTGTGCGACAAAATTGGCGAGATGCGAAAACACCCAGAAACAGGAAGGAAATTGGAAGAAATGATGAGGGACAGATTTAGGAACGAAAGTTCGACAAATTACACCAACAATAAGCAGGGCGATGCAAATATTACTAGTAGCAGCTCCACTAATTGTAGTGGACCAAAAAAGAAAAAGAAAAGAAACGTCTATATTGATCCGGCAATAACAGCATTGATGAATGAAAGTTTATCTATGGGTGAACTAATGTAGAAAATAACAGTACATACATAATACAAAACTACTACTAATCTTGAACATAATTTTGAGAATATTAGAAATAATGGAGGATTCGTAATACGTCGCAATAGGAATAAATCAAGCATAATAGAATCTACATTTTAAAAAGGGAATATTGTAGTCAAGAAATATAATTCACAACTAGGGGAGCAGAATCGAATTGTTGTTTGGTAGATTAATATTTTGGAATTAATACTGACTCAAGATTTCTTTTTTATTCGTGAATAGAAGTAAGTGTTGTTCGTACAGAATAATAATTCGGTTCTGCTAGAGACTGAAATAAATTATTTTTATTTGAGAGTAGAGTAATGTGCATCACGCGCACAGAAATAGTGCTGAGTTTACATATACCCTTATACGATTGTCGCGAATTTCAGGGTATCCAGAAATATTGCCGTGTTAAAATCACGCACAAAATTTGTGCGCGAGAAGTAAATTCGAACCCCGCGAAACAGTTCTCGGACGTAGAGAAGATGTAATCCCCTTCACAAAAATGGGGTTGCTTGAAGACTTCAATGGAATTGATGTCAAACAGACAGCTGACTACATTGAACTGTCCTGTGCAAATTACATTGACAGAATCATGACATCCCATGGTTGGGAAACTGATTCTAAGATGAAACTTCATTCTAAGCCATCAGCGCCTTTATCAACTGAGGTACTGAGCCAACTACAATCACACACAAATGGACCATTACAAGGCACCAAGGAACATGCTGAATTGCAATCCACATCTGGTTTCTCATACAGGACACTCTTAGGTGAAATGATGTTTGCATATGTGAGTTGCCGGCCAGACATTGGCTATGCAGTGACTCTGATGTCAAAATACAGTTCCAATCCCGCAGCATTCCACTATTCCAGTTTGAAGAACATAGCCCGCTATCTCAGAACAACCAGATCTTGGGGTATTAGATTCTACAGACCAAATGCTGAGCCATCTCTACCACCAGGAGAACCATACAACGATGTAGTCCAAGATGTATCACTCCCAAAAATCCCTGAAGATATCAAGCAAGCCAAACTGATGTGTTTTGTTGATGCTGCGTATGGCAATGATCCAAAACATTGCAGGTCCACCACAGGATATGTTTTCACTTATGCTGGTGGAGCAATTGTTTACCGATCCAAAGCTCAGACACTTACTGCACAGAGTTCTACGGAAGCTCATTTTATTGCTGCCGTCACAGCAGCCAAAACAGCCGGATATCTAAGGTCTATACTCAAGGAATTAGGATTCGCCCAAGTTGGTCCCACTCCGATCTATGATTACAATGCATCAGCAATTGAAATCATCAATGCCCAGAAGCCGACTGAAAGATCCAGGCATATTGAAATCAGGTTCTTTGCAATTCAAGCTTGGAAGGAAAATGGTGAAATCAAGATGATTCATATTCCTGGAGTTATCTACCCAGCTGATGATCTAACCTGGATCTTACACGCCCGACACGCAAGATACATCATGGGACATTACCCAGGTTAGATCGCCTGCTCGTTACGATACGATCCGAACGTCCGATCTATCAATCGAAGCAATCGTCGAAGTACGTACTTCGCGTATTACAATCGCACCAGTTTGATCAAGGAATCGATTCAAGAAAATATACTCCGACAGTAATCCAACATCGCGTAAACATGTTGGATCAAGGGGTGTGTTTTTGGCGAAAAATACGGACTTTGTCGGCATCAAATTCGATCGAAAAAGCCGACGAAACGATGACCGAGGTGCGATACGAGATACGAATATTCCAAAGATCGGAGCTTAGAATCAAACGCACCTCCACTACTTGGAAATCCCTAAGTGGTAAAACGATATCACTTAGGACTACAAACAAAAGACAGTAATCGGTTAGAAACAAGACATATCCAAAGACCTGACCAATAAGTGAACACTTGGAATCCATAAATACATTCGAAAGAATACACTTGATATCCCGTGAGGAAATTACTTATTGCAATCAAGAAAATCAATACCGATTCCAGATGGGCCTCATATCTAGCATATATACCACGAACAAGCATACGCCCCATCGAACAGATTACTTAACACCAAATGACCGATACAGTAAGACCGACACGACGCTAATACAGCAACAGCAACAGCAACAACAGTATCGGTACGAGAATGGTAACAAATAACCGGGGAGGATCTCTACCATGTAAAATACAGCAGAGAGCCCCGATACAGTGAAAATACGTAGTAAAAATAAGAGCCTCTCTCTGAGCTCACTTCTCTTTAAATTTTAACATCATATACCTTTGGTCGATTTTTAGAGTTACAACATGGACATCCTTCAACTTGGATTTCCAACCGGCCGGGCGTCTTGCGGCATTCTTTTCATCCTCAAAGCAGACAGCAGTTCGATGATTACCACCACAGATCCCACATTTGCTGTGTCGTCCCCGCTGTTGGCCATTGGACCTGTTGTGACGGTTGCCGTTGCCTCTGTTGTTACTGTTGCCGTTGTTGCCGTTGTTGCTGTTGCCGGTGTTGCTGTTTTCAGTCTTCTTGTTGACACGCAGGTGGCCTGCTTGGCTTTTCGCACAATTGAATGCTTTGTGACCTTTTTCTTTGCACCAATAACAAACTGCATTAGTAGGCCACTTGTCTCGGGTATCCGGATTGGCAAAATCAGTCATCTCAGCACCAAACAAGCTCATTTCCTTGGCTTTTCCACCCCTGCTTTGTATACTTCGCGCCGACTCATACAGACTTGCAGCTTGGAGGTTGACCGCCTCCCAAAATTCCAATTCAGAGGTATCTGTATCTTGCAGCTCATCCATGAGGGGGGTAAGTTGCATCAGTAGGTAGGCCGGCAGTGCTGCTTTGAATGCCACGACGAGTTCAGTTAAAGTGGGCCTGACTGACTTGTACTGGTATTTCCTCCACAAATCATAGATGTCTTCAACCAAATCCTGTGGAGGGGCTCCAATGGTCAGCATTAAACTTTGCAGATCAATGTTCAACTGTTCCCTGTCATGCGATTTGTTGAGTTTCCGGTATTCCTTCATGAGTTCTTCAATCACCCGATGTACCCTACCGCGAGGCCACTGTGACCGGAGCTTTTTGTTAGTTTCAGCTGATGCATCCCAATCAATCTTGGACTTCTCCATGATGGCTAGGCCTGTCCTATTGTCGGCGAAGGCCTTGTACAGATCATTTAGCGCTTTATTGTGGTACTTGTAAGCCCTTTTCTGTGCCGTACTCATATCCTCTCAAGGTGTAAGCTGTCCATCTGGAGGTAGGTCCTTGTGTGCCTTGGTGGTTAACATATCGCGGTATTTGTGATTGTCAGTGTATGCCTGGAACTGGGTGTACCAGTCTTCAAACTTGCCCGCATCACCCTTGGCCAACTTGGGCACTTGGTTATCCACATACTCCACCATCTTGTATTTGTATTTCTTCTTCTTGGAGCCCTCGGTGCTTGCGCTGCTTGCGCTTGCGCAACTTTTGCTGCTAATCGATGCTGCACTGCTCTCTGAACTTGACAGTACACTGCTCTCTTCTTCTTCCGACGTCGATTCTGCAGAAAAAGCGATTTCTATCTCTTGATTCTGGGTTGGCGGATCCTCCTCCATTAGTTAACAGACGAAAAGTAAATTGTCGAATCCCGGTCCAAAGTAAATTGTTGTTGTATTCCGATCAAATGTAAATTGTTGTTTATAATCGATCAAATGTGAATTATCGTCTTCTTGATAATCGGTCCCTTTGATTTTGATTTCTCGATATCCGATTCTGCCGCCTACACAATTTTGGTAGGGATTGATTGTGTTTTCCGATTGTCGGACGTCGTTGTCAGATTCTCCGATCGTCCGAATATTTTTGTTTGTTTTCGTAATTGGCCCTATCGAGTTGTTCTGTCGATACCAATCCTGCTGTAGTAGATATGTCGCTGGCTCCGATTGTTAGCCAGCCTGCCGTCCGATCTTGGTGGACAAAAGTAGATGTATATGTCGCTGGCTCCGATTGTTAGCCAGCCTGCCGTCCGATCTTGGTGGACCAAAGTAGATATGTCGCTGACTCTGATTGTTGTTAGCCAGCCCGCCGTCCGATCTTGGTGGACAAAAATAGATATGTCGCTGACTCCGATTGTTGTTAGCCAGCCTGCCGTCCGATCTTGGTGGACACAGAGTATTCCGTTGAAACGCACGGATATCTCTCACTTGAGGTATAGAGTATTCCGTTGAAACGCACGGATGTCTCTTTCTTCTTGTTGGGGTACAGAGTATTAGTGCTTTGCAGGGGCCCTGTGGAGTTGTTGCATACGTAGTTATTGTATGTATTGTAATTATGTGTCAGTATAGTTATGGTAAAAAGTTCTACGACCAATATATAACTCAGTCAAGAACCCAAAAACTCACTAAGTTTGAGCACTGTGCAAATCCTGCAAGTCCACGACCAAAATAAAACTCAGTCATCCACCCAAAAACCCATCCGATTTTTGCACAGTGCAAATCTTTCCAGTCCCTAACCAAAATATAACTCAGTCATCAACCAAAAATTCACCAGATTTTAGCACAGTGCAAATCCTGCCAATCCCCGACCAAAATATAACTAAGTCATCAACCCAAAAACCCACCAGATTTGAACACAGTGCAAATCTTTCCAGTCCCTAACCAAAATATAACACAGTCATCAACCCCAAAACCCACCTTTTTTTTAGACAAGTGCAAATCCTGCCAATTCCCGTATTATTTTCCTTCTGAATCCAATTCGTTGAGAGTCTGATTCAAAGGCTTCTGACGAACAGCAACGCTGTGTTAGTGTGTTAGTAGACGAACGATTGTACTCTACGCGTGACAATTGTGGTTGGATACTTTCGGCAACGGATAATCGGACTACAGGCGAGACTAGGGAAACGCCAGATCTCCTCTTGCTGTGACTTATTCAGATTGCAGCGAGACAGACCTTAGTATGTAGATTACAAGTAGTTGGTAGCAACTAGTGTGAATTTTGGGATATAAATCAGTTGAATGTTAAAAGTATGAGATAAAGTGAAATCTTGCCGAAATGCAAGATATCTCTTTTATTGAGATGAATACGTTGCAACTGCTGTTGCGTAGTGCTGAGATTACTCGCTGATTATTTCCGTACATGTATTAGTCGTTGACCATATATATTTGTATGCATGTATATGTATTGTGTGAGAATCACATGCCAACGGTTTTCTTCTCTTGTTCCGTTAGGAAGACCCCATGAAATGTTTATCATTAAGGTCAGGAATTGCTCCTGTAGCTCGTGTGATATTTTATGAAATCAGAGTTTGCTCACCGAAGAACAATGGCAATATCGTAAGACAGGGATTGCTCACCGTTTATGCGCGATGGGAATCGATGCGCCGTGGGAATCGATATGCCGTGAGAATCGATTACTTAGATGGATACGGGACTCATTGATTCGTGCGCATAGGAAATCTACCCTTTGGTAGCTTTGGTACTTCTGGTCACGAAAGGAATTTAATACTCCCCATGTCTCCTTGTGAAGAGTCATCACGCTCTACATGATGCTTCCATCATCCTGGAGAAGGTCACCAGTATTACCACAGAAGTGGAAGATGGGCCTGAGCAGTGGATACACAACTGAGTGACTCCAATGCTTGGTGAGAATGTCTGCACAGTTATCCTTACCTGAGATGTGCATCATTAAAATGAAACCTCTCGCTATCATGCTCCGTACGTAGTGAAACGATAGAATGTTATGACGCTTATGCAACCTTGCGTAAGGAAAGGTCGACGTCTGGATCATCTTTTCGTTGTCACCCCAAGAGTAGGAGATATCATGTACTCGTGTTCCGAGATATCGGAATGAGTGGCGTAAATCGACGATCTGTTCGATGCAAGTTCTTCCTGCAACAAATTCAGCTCCAAAGGTGGCTGTTTCCGTAGTAGACTGCTTCTTCGAGAACCACATCATGGGAGTCTTGTTCGCGAAATGAAGAATGCCGGTTACTGCCTTGCCACTGAGAATATCATGCATGAGGTTGGCATCATAGAAGTGTGATAACACTACTGTCTTTCCAAGCGGTGCAGGAGCGTCGCCGGGTAGCTCCTCAGAATGCTCCCCATAGACGGTATTGGACCAGTCGATGGTGTCGGGTTTAGTCAATATAAAATCGGGCGGTTCCACGCGGAATCTGATTTTAAAATGTCTAAACTTGGAGATATATCCATAGATACGTTTAGCACGTTCAAGATGCCCATCTCGTGGCTGAGCTCTGAAACTTGAGAGCGTCATCACGGCTGTTTGTACATCGAAACGGCCAATAGCGATGATCCATTGCAGTGAACCGATCATACTTTGGTATTTTTGTATACCGGTTTCTTCAAGAAAGGCTGAGGAGTCCAATTCAGGATGATCGTTCTCCGCGATGGGTGATCGGAACCTAGTGTTAGGTTTGCATCCGAACATTTGTTCGTAAGATGCTTCCATTTTTTCGATGAACTTTATGGGATTCATGCACAGAACACCATGTTCGTCGCGCTCAAATCCACATCCTAAATGAAAGTTCATAGGTCCGGATCCCTTCAATTTGAAGTTATATGGTGACGATTGCAATATCTTCAAGAAGGAATTGGGATCTGCCATGCAGAGACATAGGTCATCAACATATGTGCATATAAGCTCATATACCCGTTCACCATGCTTGTTCGTTCCGGGTTTGAGGAATATTTCCGGTTCTGCGCGGGATCTTTTGAAGCCGAGTTCGATGAGACAAGCCGCGAGTAAGTCTCCAAAGCACTTGCCTGAAGACCTGAGACCATATAGGGCTTTGTAAATGACCAACAGGTGACCCTCTAGCGATCCGAATTCGGGACCTGCCTTGATGCATACTTTCTCGCAGGTGACTGCTTCTAAGTAGGCGTTACCTATGTCGGTACCCCATGCTTCTAGATCGTTGAGTTCAGCTAGGAATAGGCACATACGTAGACCACGAAGAGATACGACGCCTGCGTAAACACTGTGGATAGGGGCCTCAGTGAGATTACCGTTAGCAACGAGGCGAGCCTTGTGTCTTCCGTCGTGTTTGACAGCGTATATCATGTGTACCTTGATCTGTTGGAATCCCGTGGGAATGGAGCTTGTCTTGTATATGCCTTTATCAATGAATGTATTGTATTCATTGAGTTGTGCCATTTCCAGAGTGGTGGCATCTTCCCATTTGGTGTTCCCGTTGGCTTGATCAAATCGGAGGGCTTCTTCGTGGTTACGAGGCACTTTGAATCCATATTGATACTGCGGAGTGGTACGGAAAGAACGTAGTTTGGCTTGGTGCACGAGTCGATCAAGTTTCTTGGTTCGTCGGGCTAGGTTGGTGATTCTCCTGAGACGTTTCCAACCTGGGAGGTCAAGCAAGTTGTTGTCTTTCCCATATTTTGCAACGGTGACTGGGTCATCAGCCGCAATATTGGCCAGAGGTTCATATGTGCGTTCCATATTCTCCCATTCAATCCAGAGGTTATACTTGGAACCTTTATATTGAGGGTGCTTGTTATCCAGTGGACCTTGGTGTCCTAGGATGCGGCGAAACGACCAGAGTTTGCCGTCTTCTTGTGTTGAATCACGATGTATGTAATTCATGACGTCATTGTATGCAATGATATCATCGAGTTCGTCATCGGAGTGTTTGCACTTGAACTTGATGAAGTCTTTATTGCGTTCCAGACTGTCTTCAACATCGACAATGGTGAGACGTTTCCGGGTGCCATCGAGATTGGTTACAAGGAAGGAACGTCCTTGTAGATCGGTAATCGGGATCGTAGGAATGGTAATAGGTTTACCATCATCGTCAAATTGTGCGTTACCTTCTTCGTCGGTAACAACTACCTGTGATGGGTCTACTGAAGGAGTAGCGGGGTTGGTGTGTGGAGTTGTGACGTCACTAACATCAAAGTATGCTAATTCCGGTGGATCAAAATCATCTTCAGTAAGGAGAACGCCATCGGATGTCTTGCTGAAGATGTGTGTCGTAGGAGGACCATCAAGACTCTCCCCATAGTTGTTAGGGAGTGGAGAAGGTGACCAGCTTGGGCTGTCATCGACCTTCTTATAAAGAAAGCTCGGTAACGAGGGGTGGGCGGGTGGTTGAAGAATTGGTTGAGTGCCAGATGCGTGGAGCGTGGTATCTGTTGGTGCAGATGGAACGGTGTCATCGGCGGTGTCACAATCAGCAGGTGAACCGTTAGGGGAAACTGAGCTGTTTGGTTTAGTAGACTCGTCAATGAGTTTATTCTGATTGGTATGCTCCCCATGTTTGAAAGCTGGAGCTTCTCCAGTGGCGTATAGACGGGGTAAGGAATCCTTTGCATTACGCCATTTGATGAAACCATCATCAGTAAATAAGCCCGCGCGTTTGTTACGTGATTCAGGTGTAAGAGCAGATCGAACACCGGACCGGTCTAGTAACTTGTTGGTAACTGGATCCCAGATTCGAAAGCAGAGTCCATTGCCAACATGTTCGGCGATGCCGACGAAATGACCTAGGCGTTCGGTAGATTTGGTACCGAAAGGAGAGTCATTGGTCTTGAAATACACAGGTTCGAACCAGAAGAAACTGGTGTATGCGCTGATGTCGCCAATTGTACCCGTGGCAATGAAGATCGGTTGTTTATCGGACAACGTAGGGTCAGAGACAACATTGAGGAGACCCGCGACGTATGTCATGCACAGTAACCACATGTGTGGTGGTGTGCCGGTACGATCCATGACGCGATTGACAATGCGTTTGAACGTTTGGTATCGTCGTTCGAATTGATTCTGGTGTTGATGGTACGGTTCACTTTGCCAGAGTCCAATCCATAACATTTTGAGGTAATCCATGACTTTCTTACTTGATTGATAGTTACCGTGGTCGCAAAGGAGGCGGATGGGCCTGCCCCATTTTCGAACAAAGTTCTGAAAGCAGGGTAGAAAATCGCCGGTGGTACGCATTTCTTCAACGTGAATGATATGTGATTTGCGGCCAAAGAAGATCTGAGCAATCTTGGATCCACCATCAATTGCTGGGACATCTGAATAGACTGCATCGGACATAACATCGTCATTGAAGGGGCGAACGTTCATGGCCGGTTGAGGGGAATGAAACCGTTTGAAAATATTACCATCAGGGCTAACCGCTAACGAACCGTATTGGGTTGAGTTTTCAAAAGTAGCTTTGATGCGATCGGTGGAAACCCAACAAAAGAAAGGTTTCAGGGATAAGTAGTCATGTTCATTTGGGTATCTTTCACGGGGCGTAGCTGCAATGCGTGTAGTGTCACTGGCTGTACAATCTGTCGGAAACGCAGTGACTGTTCCAGAGACTGCGGTTGGCGCGCAGCATGCGAGACGTTCGTGATGAGCGTAGTCAGTGGAAGTAAGCCAAAAGGAGCGATCGTTGTTCTTATGATCATCAATTGGAAGAAAGGGAGATCGGGTGGAATGGCTGGAATACGAGCTAAGGGATGTGACCGTGGAGGACCCGGGAGAAACAGATATATCAAATCCTTCAAGGCAGCGTGGGTTCCCATATTCGTCGTAATCGGCATAGGGGAGTTGCTGTGGTTGGGGAGGATATTTCTGGAGAAATTGTTCATCTTTTGCACTGATCGTGGTATCGAGAACAGATGGGTCCCAATGTTTATCGGACGTCATGATAACATGTGGTAGCGTGTCAAATTCGACAGTCGTATACTTTCGCATCGCAAGGTATGGTAAGCCGTGTCGTATGCTAAGAGGCAGTGCATAGCCATCGGAGGTGGTGATGACCTGTCCTCCGCCTGCTTTGATGGACGTGTCGTCTACAGTGGAAAAATATGCCTCCATCTGGCCGGATGACAATATAGAAGGATGTCGTCCTGTATAGGCACATTCATTGAAAATAAGAATGACGGGGCCTCTGTTTGACATGGAATATGCTCCGCATGTAGCAATGGGGATGTTTTGTACCTGATGATTGTTAATGCCGGTGACGTTAACATATCGTGGTGGAATATCCTTGGAGATGAGACATGCATCATTACCGATGATGCAGCCATTTGCGCCGCGATCGACCATGGCAAAACCAGGGCTAGTAACCGTAGTTTTGTGTATGCGGTATGTGTATGACGTTACGGGCCCATCATTAGGAAAGGTGAGATCATCCTCGGGAGTATACCACTGGTGAAAATTGGCGGAATACGATGGTGTTCCGACAGGTATTTGAGTGTCACCGTCCTTTTTGTACTGAATGTCAGGGTTGTTTGAAAGGAATCGAGCTGGATGCGCGGGTGACACGGAAGACTTGAGAGGTCGCTGGTCCTTAGACGAGGAGGTCGTTGATTTGTATACACCTAGGGATGCATGGAAAACGCCTCTACGATCATTCTCTACAGCAGGATGTAGGTCTGCTGCGGAATTGGCATGCTCATCCTTGGTCGAAGTATCGTCTTCTTGAAAAGATACTGAGTGATCATGTTGGTATGCTTTTCGGGTAATGGGTTTGACACTGTTGGGGTCAGGTTGGTTAGTGTTAAGTAAGTCGTGTCGCAATGAGGCAACCACAATTTTCTTTCCTTCCGGAGAAAAACTGAGCCAACTCTTCATGTCCTGACGTGACAAGGCCTTCCATATGTTTGTAGGCAACCTTGTGGTAGGATCAGGGGTACGTCCAGCCTTGAACACAGCATAATCTTGATAGTCTCCCTCAAATTCGATGGGAAGAGCATAGTCATCATGGTGTTGGATCGAGTCAGAAGAGAAATCATGAACGTGTGCACGTACGGTCGACCGAGGAGCAGACATCGCAGACTGGGAATCAAGTCGAGTTGCTTCGAGTAAAAGCGTGATTTTAAGATCGTGGATAGCAGCGGCTTCGGCAACTGCATCCGTTACGGTGCTATTCGTCCCACCTGGATCCTTGACTTTGGCAAACTGTTCGCTTAGCTGGAAGCTGGAATAACATGCCTGACACAATGCTGATTTTACAGTGTGATACTCGAGAGGCTTGTTGGGAGGACGGAGCTTGTTGAGGTGATTCAATTCATCAAACCAATGTGTGATGAATTTCACTTTGGATTCCTTCCAATTGTTGAGGTTCAACTTGAGCAACGCTTGTAGCTGGGTCGAGTTGTCGTATACCTTTGCTTTTGATTGGCTATGAAGGTTTACGAAGTCGATGTAGGCCTGGCGTCCATCACGAGTGGTAGAGTGACTGTGTACACATGATGCAGAAAGGTCACTCTTGAAGACTTCCAACATTAGTACCCAGAAGAAGGCACATTGTTTGATGTAGAGATCACGGGTGTAACCCACAAGTGTGGCTGGAGGCCAAGTTTCATCGAGGAATGTCTCTGTATCGATGTCGTATGCTTCGAGTTTAGCTTTGAAACCGACGAGCCAGTGTTCGAATCTCGAGTCATTCGTGAGGGGTGTAAAGGACTTTTCATCTCGTGCTTTTCGGCACCATGATTCGTACTTTACCTGCTGAGGGGACTTTTTGTTACTTCCCGCCGGAGGAGGTGGTGGGTTCAGAACAGATTCGTTACGTAAGCGTTGGGCACGCTCTCCGCGGAATGCCTGGAATTCCATGTATGTATATGACTTTACATCTTTCCAGTCCTTCTCGTCTTCTCCTAAGTCAACACCTTCTTCTTGTAGGTCGATAGCGAAGTCCGCAAGTGCTTCTATGCTCCTTTGGATGGATCGAGGGATATGCGTTGCCAATCCTCGCTCCATATAGGTAAGTTCGCGTGCAAAATCCGGTTCGATAAGTGCGTCGAGGAATGACTTCCACTCGCATAATCCGCCTTCTTTGAGAGCTAAGCACAACTTGCTAGTAATCTCACTTGTTACGTTGAGTAATGATATGAGTATCTTTCTCATATCAGCATCGAAGCTGGGAAAGCGTTCGATAGTGGTGACTTCGGCGTCATTCTTCTCTTCGCCTCCGAGTGCATTGACGGCCATTACTGGTACCGGTATGTTCGGCATCTGTGGTGGTTCGGAGCCTTGGAAGGAAGTGTGTGGTAACTGAGAATGGGAACTGCTTCTTGTGCGATGTGCGACGTGCATATGCCAGCGTAGGGATTATGTTCAATTCCGTTCCTGTTCCTTCTTGTGTGCAAGCCCTCTTAGAGCTTGCGACTGTTAATCTATTATTTTCCTTCTGAATCCAATTCGTTGAGAGTCTGATTCAAAGGCTTCTGACGAACAGCAACGCTGTGTTAGTGTGTTAGTAGACGAACGATTGTACTCTACGCGTGACAATTGTGGTTGGATACTTTCGGCAACGGATAATCGGACTACAGGCGAGACTAGGGAAACGCCAGATCTCCTCTTGCTGTGACTTATTCAGATTGCAGCGAGACAGACCTTAGTATGTAGATTACAAGTAGTTGGTAGCAACTAGTGTGAATTTTGGGATATAAATCAGTTGAATGTTAAAAGTATGAGATAAAGTGAAATCTTGCCGAAATGCAAGATATCTCTTTTATTGAGATGAATACGTTGCAACTGCTGTTGCGTAGTGCTGAGATTACTCGCTGATTATTTCCGTACATGTATTAGTCGTTGACCATATATATTTGTATGCATGTATATGTATTGTGTGAGAATCACATGCCAACGGTTTTCTTCTCTTGTTCCGTTAGGAAGACCCCATGAAATGTTTATCATTAAGGTCAGGAATTGCTCCTGTAGCTCGTGTGATATTTTATGAAATCAGAGTTTGCTCACCGAAGAACAATGGCAATATCGTAAGACAGGGATTGCTCACCGTTTATGCGCGATGGGAATCGATGCGCCGTGGGAATCGATATGCCGTGAGAATCGATTACTTAGATGGATACGGGACTCATTGATTCGTGCGCATAGGAAATCTACCCTTTGGTAGCTTTGGTACTTCTGGTCACGAAAGGAATTTAATATCCCGACTAAAATATAACTCAGTCATCAACCCAAAAACCCACCAGATTTTAGCACTGTGCAAATCCTGCCAGTCCCCGAACAAAATATAACGCAGTCATCAATTCAAAAACCAACCAGATTTTAGCACAGTGCAAATCCTGCCAATCCCCGACTAAAATATAACTCAGTCATCAACCCAAAAACCAACCAGATTTGAACACAGTGCAAATCTTTTCAGTCCCGAACCAAAATATAACTAAATCTTCAACCCTAAAACCCACCAGATTTAGACACAGTGCAAATCTTTCCAGTCCCTAACCAAAATATAACTCAGTCATCAATTCAAAAACCAACCAGATTTTAGCACAGTGCAGATCCTGCCAATCCCCGACTAAAATATAACTCAGTCATCAACCCAAAAACCAACCAGATTTGAACACAGTGCAAATCTTTTCAGTCCCTAACCAAAATATAATTAAATAGTCAACCCTAAAACCCACCAGATTAAGACACAGTGCAAATCATTCCAGTCCGTAACCAAAATATAACTCAGTCATCAATTCAAAAACCAACCAGATTTTTGCACAGTGCAAATCCTGCCAATCCCCGACTAAAATATAATTCAGTCATCAACCCAAAAACCCACCATATTTGAACACAGTGCAAATCTTTTCAGTCCCTAACAAAAATATAATTAAATCGTCAACCCTAAAACCCACCAGATTTGAACACAGTGCAAATCTTTTCAGTCCCGTACCAAAATATAATTAAATCGTCAACCCTAAAACCCACCAGATTTAGACACAGCGCAAATCTTTCCAGTCCCTAACCAAAATATAACTCAGTCATCAATTCAAAAACCAACCAGATTTTAGCACAGTGCAAATCCTGCCAATTCCCGACTAAAACATAACTCAGTCATCGACCCAAAAACCCACCAGATTTTAGCACAGTGCAAATCCTGCCAATCCCCGACTAAAATATAACTCAGTCATCAACCCTAAAACCCACCAGATTTGAACACAGTGCAAATCTTTTCAGTCCCGAACCAAAATATGACTAAATCGTCAACCCTAAAACCCACCAGATTTAGACACAGTGCAAATCTTTCCAGTCCCTAACCAAAATATAACTCAGTCATCAATTCAAAAACCAACCAGATTTTAGCACAGTGAAAATCCTGCCAATTCCCGACTAAAATATAACTCAGTCATCAACCCAAAAACCCACCAGATTTTAGCAGTGTGCAAATCCTGCCAGTCCCCGACCAAAATATAACGCAGTCATCAAACCAAAAACCCACTAGATTTAGCACAGTGCAAATCCTGCCAATCCCCGACTAAAATATAACTCAGTCATCAACCCAAAAACCAACCAGATTTTAGCACAGTGCAAATCCTGCCAATCCCCGACTAAAATATAACTCAGTCATCAACCCAAAAACCCACCATATTTGAACACAGTGCAAATCCTGCCAATCCCTGACTAAAATATAACTCAGTCATCAATTCAAAAACCCACCAGATTTGAACACAGTGCAAATCTTTTCAGTCCCTAACCAAAATATAACTCAGTCATCAATTCAAAAACCCACCAGATTTGAACACAGCAGTGCAAATCTTTTCAGTCCCGTACCAAAATATAACTCAGTCATCAATTCAAAAACCAACCAGATTTTAGCACAGTGCAAATCCTGCCAATTCCTGACTAAAATATAACTCAGTCATCAACCCAAAAACCCACTAGATTTTAGCACAGTGCAAATCCTGCCAATCCCCGACCAAAATACTACGCAGTCATCAACCCTAAAACCCACCAGATTGGAAAATAGTGCAAATCTTTCGAGTCCCTAACCAAAATATAATTCAATCATTAACCCAAAAACCCACCAGATTTGAACACAGTGCAAATCTTCCCAGTCCCTAACCAAAATATAATTCAGTCATCAACACAAAAACCCACCAGGTTTGAACACAGTGCAAATCCTGCCAGTCACTGACCAAAATATAACTCAGTCATCAACCCAAAAACCCACCAGATTTGAGCACAGTGCAAATGCTGCCAATCCCTAACCAAAGTATAACTCAGTCATCAACCCAAAAACCCACCAGATTTGAACACAGTGCAAATCTTTCCAGTCCCTAATCAAAATATAACTCAATCATCAACCAAAAAACCCACCAGATTTGAACACAGTGCAAATCCTGCCAGTCCCCGACAAAAATATAACTCAGTCATCAACCAAAAAAACCCACCAGATTTGAACACAGTGCAAATCTTTCCAGTCCATAATCAAAATATATTTCAATCGTCAACCCAAAAACCCACCAGATTTGAGCACAGTGCAAATCTTTCCAGTCCCTAACCAAAATATAACTCAGTCATCAACCAAAAATCCCACCAGATTTGAACACAGTACAAATCCACCTGATTTGAAGTCAGTGCAAAACCTGCCGATCCCCGACCAAAATATAACTCAATCATCATCCCAAAAATCCACCAGATTTGAACACAGTACACATCTTTCCAGTCCCTAATCAAAATTTAATTCAGTCGTCGACCCAAAAACCCACCAGATTTGAACACAGTGCAAATCTTTCCAGTCCCTAACCAAAATATAATTCAGTCATCAACCCAAAAACACACCAGATTTGAGCCCCTTGCAAATCTTTCCAGTCCCTAACCAAAATATAACTCAGTCATCAACCAAAAAACCCACCAGATTTGAACACAGTGCAAATCCTGCCAGTCCCCAACCAAACAAAAACCCACCAGATTTGAACACAGTGCAAATCTTTCCAGTCCCTAACCAAAACATAACTCAATCATCAACCAAAAAACCCACCAGATTTGAACACAGTGCAAATCTTTCCAGTCCCTAACCAAAATCTAATTCAATCATCAACCCAAAAACCCACCAGATTTGAACACAGTGCAAATCTTTCTATTTCAGTCATCAATCCGGATCTGCTGTACGTGTTAGAAGCAATAGGAGGGCCTAGTAGCAGAGGACTCCAAATCCGAATTTTCACCTCCACAGAAAACACCCCCTCCAATAAAGAAAGTGTGTCGTAACAGTAATAAAACAAACGCGATCTTCCTTACGGTCGATCGATTTAGTGAGTAGAATATTGCTGTTACAGTTCATTCGGCCTTGTCGTTGTCAATCTTGTCGTTACCGATCGACAGGTTAATTAATCGTCGTTATTCGTGTAATTTTACCATACAAAACAC
This sequence comes from Pseudo-nitzschia multiseries, assembly GCA_037355745.1. Taxonomy (NCBI): domain Eukaryota; phylum Bacillariophyta; class Bacillariophyceae; order Bacillariales; family Bacillariaceae; genus Pseudo-nitzschia; species Pseudo-nitzschia multiseries. Next base: position 28,360,230 of record CM074781.1, read on the forward strand.
ATGTAAACTTAAGACACAAAACACACGCAAAAACCATCTTTGATCGGTCTTTTGTTACCGTATAATTCACCGTGATAATCTCATTGAATATCACATGTGATTGTACCTTATCATGTAGAATTAGTACTAGGTTGTACGTAGATTTTAGGGCATGATGGTGTTTTAGAGTTGTTAATTCTTCGAAGAGTGAGCTGATGGGGAGAATTTCCTTAAGAGGCAATCCACATGGATAATCACCGACGATTATTCACTCAGGTTAAATAACCTTACGAATAAGGTTATTTGCCTTCGTGACTCTTCGTACGAACGAATATGCCTTTACACGGTGAATTCTTTTCAGTCCCCTTCAGTCGTAAATCCTCCAACCGTTAAGCGGCTGGATTCTATGACTTAACCTATTCATCGTGAGTCATTGTCGTGTTGAATACCAAACTGTATCCAGTCTACCATCAGAGGCCCTATCAAAAGAAAAATGGGGCGGCGTTTTGCCTTTCATTCTGGCTTGTATCATGGCATTTTGCTCTGATCCTTGCCGGTTTGATATATTGTATTCATGGATCAAATTATCCATCTTCGAAATGCTCGTTGCAGATCGAACGTAAATCAACTTGTTGCTTCGGTCAAACGATTGATCGAACATTCCATCGAACGATTGATTTTTATTTTCTTACCACATGCATCGAGAACAATGTTCTCTGAAAACAGCGCCACTCATTAGCTTTGTAAACAAATCAGCAATATTTGTTGAACCTGGTTCCTTTGCAACTCTGATAATTCCTGCTGCAATAGATTCACGAGCTTTGTGATATGCAATGCTGTTGTGCTTCTTCTTACATGGGCTTTCAGGTCGTGTAACATTTGTAACAACTGAATCATTATCACAATACACATTTGTGCTACCATCAATTGGAACACCCATCATTCTCAACTTGTACCTTAGACCTTCAACCAATTCGATTGCAATTTTCAAAGCAATGATTTCAGATCCAAAAGTTGATGTCTCAACTGTCGTTTGTCTCTTGGAAAACCAAATGATCGGTGCATTATTAATGAAGATAATAACACCAGTATGAGATCTCCTTGTTGCCTTGCATCCGGCATGATCAGCATCGACAAAACAGCTCATCGTCACATGTTTTCCCAAAGCTTCAGGCATATCTGCTGGTATGACTTCAGCGGCGCCAGGATAAAATTCAGACCAGTCACATTTTTGAAATTTACTTTCATGCAACACTTGGTACAGTATCATCAAAAACCAGTTTTGACCTGTTGTACTTTTTCAAATATGCAAATATGTGAAACAACTGATTCAAATGCCCGATCCTTGCCTGTGCCAAATACCTTGACATCAGTGACACTGGCATTACTATGTCAAGTCTTCCTAATTCGCAAATCCACCTGAGAACTCCAATTAAACCTTGATAGTAATTTTGCAATTCAGGATTCAATTCTTCTGATATATCAATTTCCGGTCGATAATCATGTGACAGTGGACTTGATGCTGATTTTGGTAGATACTTGTAGCCATATTTTTCAGTTCCTAACTCTTGTTCGACTGCTGCAACAGCTTTCGCTGTGTACTTAGTGCTTGATAATGACCATCTTGGCTTTGAATCATCTTCAAAGTAGAATTTCCCAATATCAGCTCCCAAATATAGAGTTGGCTCTTCGATCGTATCATCCTTCAATTTGAACTTTCGTTCAATGTTTTCAAGCTGGAACTTTGGATCTTCAGCCAGAACATAGGATATCATCTACATATGCAATGAGCATTGCCCAGTATCTGGATCCATCTTTCCTGGTTTCAATTCTTAAGTGCACATCCGGATCTGCCTTGCACGGTGAAGTACCCAAGATCTCTCAAATGCTGGGTGAGGTATGACCTGAAAGATGCACCAGCAACCGGCAGTCCATACAATGCCCGGACAATCTTACAAGGTCTTCCTGCAAGGTGAGGTGGAAAACCATCTTCTTCTCTCGCTTTTAGGAAGTATTTCTCTTTAATCGGGGCTGTCAAATATGCATTTTGAATATCAGCTGAGAGAACCTTCAAATCATTCAGCGCTGCCAGCAGAAAGAATATTCTTACTGAGTCTCGACTGGGAACCGATGAATAAGTATTTTCTTTGGCCACTGCAGGGACTTTGTGGCCGTCCCCTACCAACCTGGCCTTCCTTGTTAGGGACCCAAGCTTGATGTCAAAAATCATGTGGGTTGTTATCTGTTTATGGCCAACTGGAATAACATCATCATCAGAAAATTCAAACGCTGCCATATTATTTGTCATTTCCTTATGAATTGCTCTTTCCCAGTGGTCAGTGCCTGTTTTCTTATCAATAGCCAGCGCTTGTTTGATTGAATGTGGCAATTCAACTCCATATTTGTGAGTCTTCAACCAATACTTTGCTGTTTTGGCCGCTTTAAGGATTCTATCCTTCCTTCTCAAAATTTTGTGCACCCACCATCTGAAAGCTGGTGATTTTTCAAGATTATTGTTAACTGCATACTCGGCTAATTGCACTGGAAATGATTCTTTCACATCACTTAACTTACACCAAGATTCAGTGCCATCTTTCCAACTGGCTAAAATTCTCCAACCTCTAGTTGTAGGTTTATGGGTTTTCCTGCCATTTTTTGCTATGGTCGTGGCTTCATCATCAGTTAGTGCAGTGTTGTCTTTTTCATGGTCAATGAGCTCATCTAGTAGAGTGAACATCCTCCCGTCATCATCAACAGAGCTGTATAGGCTTTCTGCAACAATATTTGCCGTGTATTCCTCCATGGTACCATCAGGTAGTTGCAATTTATACAGCCTTGTGTCTAGTATGGGATTCTCATTTCTGATTCCTATTGGTCTGTTTTGCAAGTCGCGAACCCTGTCCTTGACAATGCACCTGAGTCTTTCATCACCTCTTTCAATGATCACTTCATTTCCCAGATATTCATCTGGTTCATCAACATCTTCTACAGATGCTTCTGGCTCAGCCATTTCGAGTTTCATATCCGGTGTTTTTACTGATTGATTCTCAAATAGCTCTATTTGGGGCTCTGGGTAGTTTTCCTGGAAGAATGATGCGCTGTCCTTGACTTCATCTCCAATCTTGGATTCAATTGATTTGTCGATCGCTTCCATTCTTCTTAGGACATCTCTATCCCTCCATTCATATTCCTTGACAGGCCTTATTGAATTTGTAGATATTGGTATTGCCGACTCGGGCAGTAGCCAAAAACAATCTCCCCCACCTACCCTATTCCCACAGGGACCCAACCATCGCGCCAGCCTTTCAGCACCTCGGGTGGAAGAATCACCTTTTTCATAATAAAACACAAAATCATACCATTCTGATGAAGTATATAATGTAATATCTGGTCTATAGCCATGGACCAATTCAAATGGGGTTCTCCCCATTGAAGAAGGGTTGTTGGAGGCCGTTCGCTGCCTGATATTAGCACATAGTTCACCACAAAATGACCATAATCTTCTCGGTGACTTCTTCTTTGCAGACTTGGTTGTGATTGCGCTACCAAGATGACCAATTGCTTGTTCTGCTCGATTTTGGAATGGGCAATGTGGCTGGATGAATGTCTGATGGATATGGTTGCGCTTTACAATTGAATTCCAGTGTGTTTTGTAGGTTCTTGGGGATCCTTGTTCTGGCGCACCATCAGAAATCAAATGCTCTGGAATTCCAATTTCATGAATAAATGTCTTCAGTCCTTGGTGGGCTTGTGATTTGTCCTGTATTGGTATAAATACTTCAAACCCATTTCCATTTGTAAATATCTGTGCACATTTTTCTTGCCTCATAATACTGGTAGTCCTGGCATGCCACGTATCAGTGTACCAGGTTCCTTGTGCGACTCTTTTGTTCCTGAAACGCTGAGTAGGCAGCCGCTTCATCAATGGTGATTGCAAATTCCTGAGTGCCTTCTGCGTCGTGACTTTCAGTGTCTGTTCAGCTTTCTTGAAACTAATGTTCCAAGTTGTGGCTAGGCGTTCACAGTCAACTTTGTTCGGACCTTCAATTGTTATCACTGATGGCCCCCATTGATTTCTTCTGTCAAGAGACCTCTTTTCAAGTGTATTGTCAATTTCTTGCGAGCTAGGGGCCTGTTTTGATTCTTCTTCAGGAGCTTCCATAAAGTCAAATTCTGTATCATCAAACAAAAATTGGTCTACCCTTCGCGCGCTTGAAATATTCCTTACTGAAGAAATCCGATGAGCAATATTTCCATCTGTTGCAATCTGGCATTCAGTGAGCATTCTCCTTGTGGATACCTGATGGACTCTCATCAGTTTGCATTGCTGCATGACACTTGGATGCCGTTTGTCTAAGCTGGTCTTGGGGAGTTTATCTGTAACATTACTGGCAGGTTCTGTTACAACCGAACTTGTATCCATTGCTTGGTCCTCTTCGGTCGACATAGCTTGAAGGCTGAATTGGTCCCCTGAAATTGGATCTCCATTGTCAATGGCTAGCTCGGCCATCCTGAACTTCAGTGAATGTGGATCCCAGGGAGTATCATTTGTTGCTATCAAATGTTGACATTCATCAAGTTCCATTCTTGTGGGCTTTCTTGTGGGGAAATATGAGATCACATTTCTCATACTCAGTTTGATAAAAACTTTCTTCGGATCATCATCCTCCAGTGGAGTTTGAATTGTAATTCCATGCTTGGATCGTGGATCAAATTGGCGAGGTGTTTCTTCAACAGAGTTGAAATTGCAGTCCCTCACTTGATTTGGGCATATCAAGCTGTTTTTCAATTTGTCCCCAAAGTACAGTGCTTGATGGAACACTATGATATATACTTGACCTGATGTTGGATTTGTCCATGCAGTTGCACAGCTTCCAATGGGGATTTTCTTGATGGGCTTGTACTCTTCAGAAAAAGGTGCAACATCAACGTGTGTTGTGATTTGATCAGGATTCAGCAATACCATATTGCCTCCTGCTGCAGTAGTATCTGCATGTGAGTCTAACTCACAATATCCTTCTTCACTTTCCCCATCATCAAAACCTACAGGGACATTCATCTGGTATAATGACCGGCTCACCATTTTTAACAATTTGTGTTCTAGTGATAGTGTCCGGTTATTATGTCATTTCTTAGATTTTGATCCAAAACTGTCACCAGCGCCTTCATTTTCAGTTTCTTTCTTTTTAGTCTCAGCAGCCTTGAGATTTCGTTTCTTTTTAGCCTGTCTCATCTGGTAAAGCTCCTGGCGCTGTTCTTTTGACATTGTTTTATAAACACTTGTTGGGTAAGGCTTGCACTCAACTTTTCCTGTAAAAGTTCCAGTTGTCTTTTGCTTTTTGTTGCTGGTTGTGCCCATGGAATACAAACTTCTGGAACCTCTTTTACTCTTCCCTGTTGCAAGCTTTTTCAATCCAAGACGATTGGTGAATAGAATCAAACATTCATTGAAGTTGTCACGGTAGTTTTTGCTCTCATCAATTGCATCTGCTTTTGCAGCATCAAGTCGCTCATCACTGATTGAATTGATAAAATCCCAGACGAATCTTCTTTCACTATGATTCTTTTCAAATCTCAGAATCGTTCCATGAAAAGCAGTCCAATTTCGCTTGTGCTTGTTCCAGTCATAACCCTTGGAATCTCCAGTGTAGTGTGAATCTTTCATATCCTGATATGTCTTATTCAGAACCATAGTGATATTGGTATCGGTGTAAGCGTGTTGCATGAGAGAAATGAAAGCGTTTCTGGCATTACCAGAATTCAGTGCAGTGTTTTGGAAATGTGCCACATATTCCCAACCGGGACCTTTTCTAGTTGCATCACACAGCAACCTCCAGACGACGTTGTTGTCCTCATCATACTGGGGACCTGACAGGACACCACATCTTTCATTGTAATCACTCCAAGTTGGATAAGTATCTGTTGTAGTTTGCCCGACTGTTCCAGCCCTGGCTTCGTCAGTAACTTCTTCCATTTCTTGGGGTCTTATGACATACAAGATTGGAAAACCCTCAGAGTTGAATCTATATCTCAAGTTTTGTCGGAAGCCTTCCTCCCATTCCCTGAATTTTGTGAGATCCTTCAGCTCGGGTGGAGTTGCCTTTTCCTGTGATTTCACACTTGATTCCATCATCTTGATTCTGAATTGCTGCAGTTCCAAGTTGTTTGGGTTTGCGTTCCAGTCGATAGCCATTGGCTTGACTCCAATCAATGGTTGGTACCGGGCCCAATTTGCCCAAGTTAGGAGCCTTGATGATAGTCTGTTACCATAGTGGATACTTTTTGGATTAGGACAGTCCGGGCTGATAGCTTTCAATCCGTGCATGAATGATTTAATGCTTTCCTTGTTGAGGTCTGTAATTTCGCGGATATTAGACATCCCTCCCCTCATAATTTCTTCAGCTGATTCATAGTTGATGCCAAAATCCATTAGGCTGCTCCTGAAAGCAAGCTGTTCTGGGTTCAGAAATCTACCATTGTTGAATCCCCTGATTTTTATCCTGGGTTGGGATGACCTTCTTCCTAGCCGTTCAGCTCTTGCGTTCTCTGCATTTTGGTCAGCATTGTTTCCTTCATCCTCATTTTCGCTATCCGCGTCATCTGGATTCACACCCTTTCTTTCTGCATCTCTCATTGCCCTGACTCTTTTCTTTATTTCTTGGTCGATGATTCTCTTCATGGTTGAGTTTGATTCTGGGTCCTCTAAGGCCCTTTCCATGACTTCCATGATTTTATCTTCCAATTTCTCTTCCAAATCGTCATCGTCTGAATCGTCATCTTCATCTTCATCCACTTCCATTTTTGTTTCTTCCATGTCGTCGTCCGCTCTAGTTCGTACCATGGTGATGAATTGTAACGGAGTTTCGAATTATATTGGAGGAGTATTCAGTGTGAGTCGGAGGTGGTATGTTGGAGAGAGAAGTTAATCGGGGTTTGGATGTGAGGGATGGGTATTTATCGTTGGTGACTGTCAGGTGGTCTGCTTATCTGTTTTGTATTTATCCGGATCGAATTTTCGTTCCGGTTAGTTAGTTTTGTGTGAGCTTTTGCTTTTGTTGCAAATCAAGATTGTGAGCTTTCCTATCCTTTCTTGGGATTTTTGCTCATTCTGTATTTCTGTGGTGAAAGATTGAAAGATTGTTTCCTGAGAATTTAGTGTTCTCCTTTTAGTGTTCTCCTTTTCATTTTGGATCTTTCCGATCTTCCCGATCTTCGGGGATTGGTGTTCTCATATCTTTGGATTTTCGTTTTCGTGCGGGCAGATGCTTTTTGCAATCTGTTCCTTCCAATCTGTTTCACCACAGAATACTTCAGGCTCAATCTTCTGGCTCACGTCATTCTTGTTTTCAGTGAAAGATCAGTGTTCTCGAATTGGATATTGATTCCTTTCAACTGATGCCAACCTGGGCGACTCTTTCATCTGAATCGTCCAGCCCTTTTCCCTTGCTTGTTGCTGGATCTCGAAACCCGGTGGAGCCACCACCTTGGTTCGAGTCTTCGGCCTCTTCTTTCAAGGGAGGCCGCCCTGGTGTTGGTCTATTCCAGGGCTCCACAAGCAACCGCCCCTTTTACATCCTTGAGGGTTGATGCCGGTAGCTGATCAGGCTAGTCCGGATTAGTCTTCGTCTTCGAGCTCAACTGCGTTTCTCGGAAACGCCATTCGTCGGTCCTCCACAGCTCGTAGAGTGCTGTGGGTCTGATAAACTAAAGAAAGTGTGTCGTAACAGTAATAAAACAAACGCGATCTTCCTTACGGTCGATCGATTTAGTGAGTAGAATATTGCTGTTACAGTTCATTCGGCCTTGTCGTTGTCAATCTTGTCGTTACCGATCGACAGGTTAATTAATCGTCGTTATTCGTGTAATTTTACCATACAAAACACATGTAAACTTAAGACACAAAACACACGCAAAAACCATCTTTGATCGGTCTTTTGTTACCGTATAATTCACCGTGATAATCTCATTGAATATCACATGTGATTGTACCTTATCATGTAGAATTAGTACTAGGTTGTACGTAGATTTTAGGGCATGATGGTGTTTTAGAGTTGTTAATTCTTCGAAGAGTGAGCTGATGGGGAGAATTTCCTTAAGAGGCAATCCACATGGATAATCACCGACGATTATTCACTCAGGTTAAATAACCTTACGAATAAGGTTATTTGCCTTCGTGACTCTTCGTACGAACGAATATGCCTTTACACGGTGAATTCTTTTCACCAAACCCAAGGGACAGCAGATATCTCCATATTGAAGGCGCCGCGGGCAACAATATTGCAGGGATCTCTTCATTATATGAAGAAGGACAAGGCCTGCAAGTTTCGAATCGATTGATTGAGTGGATTGGAAGTATCTAACCGGCAAATCATTGGACACACAAAGTCCATTTTGAAGGTAAACAAAGGAAAAAAACGGTGAATATTAATATCTCCATACTGAAGTCACCGCGGGCAACGATGTTGCAGGGATCCCTTCATAATATCGAGAAGGACAAGGCCTGCAAGTTTCGAATCGATTGATTGAGTGGATTGGAAGAATCAAACCGGTGAAGCAGATTGGGAAAATTTGGTTGTATTTCAAAGGAACACCCCAAATAACAGTCACAGCAGATATCTCCATATCAACGACACCAACAGCAACGATATTGCAGGGTCCTCTTCATTACATATATAAGAACACGCCGACCAAGTTTCGAATTGATTGATCCAGCGGATCAGAAGAATCGAACCGGTGAAGCAGAGGGGCAAAATTTGGCTACATTTCAAGGAAGCAACCCAAACAACAGTCACAGCAAATATCTCTGCACCAACGGCACCAACAGCAACGATATTGCAGGGTCCTCTTCATTACATATCTAAGAACACGCCGCCCAAGTTTCGAATTGATTGATCCAGCGGATCAGAAGAATCGAACCGGTGAAGCAGAGAGGCAAAATTTGGCTACATTTCAAGGAAGCAACCCAAACAACAGTCACAGCAGATATCTCTGCACCAACGGCACCAACAGCAACGATATTGCAGGGTCCTCTTCATTACATATATAAGAACACGCCGACCAAGTTTCGAATTGATTGATCCAGCGGATCAGAAAAAAACGACTCAACATGGATGGGCAAAATTTGGTTAAAAAGTAGCCTTCCAAGCCCCGGCCCGGTTGCTGTTGTTGCTTTGCGCCGGTGGAGGAGCTATTCAGGTGAATCGCCGGTGGAGGAGGAGGAGCTATTCGGTGCTGACGATTTGTTGCCGTTGTTGCCAATTGAACAAAATGGGTGAGTATCTATTGATGTACTACATAGAGTTAATAATAACAACAGAATAATATAATGTACATGCCGATCGATTTGTAATTATGAACCGGGAAAATTCGCCGCACCTCGATCTGCAAGGGAAGATTCGCCGCAATTTTTGCTCCGGTCCGATAAGCGTCACCAGGAAAAATTTGCCTCACCTTGATTTGTTATTCCGATCCTTTATTTCCGATTCGTTGTTTCTGGCTGATTTCTATGAAAATAAGAAAAACAGAAAGGAAATAAATTATCAGTAATGCCGGTGGAGTGAAACACCAATCAATTGCAGTTACGGTTGCCGTTGCAGAAGCCGATGCCTATCTCTCTCATTCTTACCTTTGCTTGTTAACGTTGTTGCCGAGACGTTGTTGCCGATTCTTTGCCGATTCCTTCTCCTTTGTCGTTGTTCTTGCTGCTGCCGGCTGGTTGCTTCCGATTCGATGGTTGCGCAGCCTTCTTACTCCTCTGTCACGAAAAACAGTACCTCGTGCCTGTTGATATAGAAGCAATGGATAGTAGAGATTTATTGCTTTCAAGACATATATGTTTGGGGGCCAATTCAAACAATATCTATCAGCAAACCACCTCTTGTCCAATGCGAGCTAATTCTTTTTCCAGTACAAGGCTGTTATTTCAGACTAAAATATAAGAGCACGGATAACCTGCCGAATACTGATAAAGAAGTATAAGGTGGAATCCCACGTTCACCGACGGAGTGCCAAATAGCAACTCTACTCAAATAAGTTGGATGGCAGAAGGCTGATTATGAAGTGATTTTTTTTTGTTGCGAGATAGAAAAAGTGATTTTTTTTGTCTGGGGGTAGAAAAAGTGATTTCTTTTACTGTGTGTTTGTGTGAGAGAGATTTTTTTCTTTTTCGCGTACCGTACGATTTTCGATTTACTTTGATCGATCAAAGTATCTAGTACATCATGTAGAATTCTACATGATTTTGTAGTAGTGTAGAATCCTACACGTTTTTAGTACTAGATAATTCGTACGTACGAAGAAAAAAAAACAATCTCGTACGTACCCAAAAAAAAATCAATCTTGTACGGTACGTACCAAAAAAAAAAATCAATCTCGTACGTACCCAAAAAAAAATCAATCTCGTACGTACGATCAGGTAGCTCGTAATTACCTGTAGCTCGTACAGCTTGCTTGCTCCAATTTAAAATAAAACTCGCGCGAATGACTCACTTCATTGGTAGTAGAGATCAATTGGTATGATCAATATGAAGGTAGGTAGCTTGCTTGTAGATCTGGTACCTCGTAATTTCAGATTTGAATCCACTCACCGTACGGTACCGTACAATATTTTGCGCCTCGGTTTGTCAGTTTCCAGTCCCTAACCAAAATATAATTCAATCGTGAACCCAAAAACCCGCCAGATTTGAGCACAGTGCAAATCTTTCCAGTCCCCAACCATAATATAATTCAATCGTGAACCCAAAAACCCACCAGATTTGAACACACTGCAAATCTTTCCAGTCCCTAACCAAAATATAATTCAATCGTCAACCCACAAACTCACCAGATTTGAACACAGTGCAAATCTTTCCAGTCCCTACTCACCGTACGTACCGTACAATATTTCGCTTTTTCGATCGAATTCAGAGTACGAACCAGTATATGACTGTAAATACATCAAGTCCGACTCATTCATGTACAAATTGTACCAATTCTAACAAGTCCGATATTATTTCTCACCAACTCTCATCTGGGAAGGTTGATGACGACGTGACGACCAACTTGATCTAAGACAGATTTTAATCGTTTGATTTTTTCTTTATTCAGGTTAAAGTTTATGGTTAGTTGCAACCAAAAAAATGAGAGTTTGCTACCATAAAAATGAGCGCGCACCACTAGATATTAATATTGCTTTTAGAAGAAGCATCTCATTTCCGTAAATAAATGTTTGGCTAAGCTTTTTAGCGATTTTTAGTCGTAGCGTTTGTACCAAGTCTACTTGTTAAAAACAGATTTTTAAATATTTCTACGTATTTTCCCCCCCCAAAACCCCCCCCACATAAACTCCGTCTACAAGGTTACGTTGTCAACTCCTAGGGTTAGTGTTAAACGTTCAACTAACAACTCCACCAATTCCGCTGAAACGCGCGGATATCTCTTTCTTGTTCTTGGCGTACACGACATTCGGTCAGCATTCTTCTGGTTGATACCTGGTGCAATCTCATCAGCGTGCAGCGTTCCATGAGACTTGTATGGTTGGGTCCTCTGCTAGTCTTGGAGAGCCTGTCGGTAACGTTACTTGTTGGTTCTGTTACCACTGAACTTGCGTCTTCAGTTGACATAGCTTGAACGCTGAATTGGTCCCCTGAAATTGGATCACCATTGTCAATTGCTAATTCAGCCATCCTAAACTTCAGTGAGTGGGGATCCCATGGGGTGTCATTTGTCGCAATCAGATGTTGACATTCATCAAGCTCCAATCTTGTTGGCTTCCTTGTTGGAAAATATGAAATAACATTTCTCATACTCAGTTTTATGAAAACTTTCTTAGGATCGTCATCCTCCATTGGTGTTTGGATTGCAATTCCATGCTTGGACCTGGGATCAAATTGACGAGGTGTTTCCTCAACAAAATTGAAATTGCAATCCCTCACTTGATTTGGGCATATCAAGCTGTTCTTCAATTTGTTTCCAAAGTACAGCGCTTGGTGGAACACAATAATGTAGACTTGACCAGATGTCGGACTTGTCCAAGCAGTCGCGCAACTTCCAATTGGTATTTTCTTGATTGGCTTGTACTCTTCAGAAAAAGGGGCAACATCCACATGTGTTGTGATCTGATCAGGATTAAGCAATATCATGTTGCTTCCAGCTGCCGTGGTGTCAGCATGTGAGTCTAACTCACATTATCCATCTTCATTTTCTCCATCATCAAAATCTAGTGGAATATTCATCTTATATAATGACCGGCTCACCATTGTTAAACATTTGTTTTCTAGTGTCCGGTTATGATGTCATTTCTTAGTTTTTGAGCCAAAGCTGTCACCTGCACCTATTATTTTCCTTCTGAATCCGGTCCGTTGAGGGTCTGATTCAAAGGCTTCTGAAGAACAGCAACACTGCGTTAGTGTGTTAGTAGACGAACAATTGTACTCTACGCGTGACAATTGTGGTTGGATACTTTCGGCAACGGATAATCGGACTACAGGCAAGACTATGGAAACGCCAGATCTCTTCTTACTGTGAACTTATTCAGATACAGCAAGACAGACCTTAGTAATGTAGATTACAGATAGTTGGTAGCAACTAGTGTGAATTTTGGGATATAAATCAGTTGAATGTTAAAAGTATGAGATAAAGTGAAATCTTGCCGAAATGCAAGATATCTCTTTTATTGAGATGAATACGTTGCAACTGCTGTTGCGTAGTGATGAGATTACTCGCTGATTATTTCCGTACATGCATTGGTCATTGACCGTATATATCTGTATGTATATATATATATTGTGTGAGAATCACACGCCAATGGTTTTCTTCTCTTGTTCCGTTAGGAAGACTTCATGGTATGTTTATCATGAAGATCAGGAATTGCTCCCGTAGCTTGTGTGATATTTTATGAAATCAGAGTTTGCTCATTGAAGAACAATGGCAATACTATAAAACAGGGATTGCTCACCGTTGATGCGCGATGGGAATCGATGCACCGTGGGAATCGATATGCCGTGGGAATCGATTACTTTGGTTGATACGGGACTCATTGACTCGTACAAATAGAATACCTACCATATGGTAGCTTTGGTACTTCTGGGCACGAAAGGAATTTAATACTCCCCATGTTTCCTTGTGAAGGGTCATCACGCTCTACATGATGCTTCCATCGTCTTGGAGGAGGTCGCCGGTATTCCCACAAAAGTGGAAGATGGGCTTGAGCAATGGATACACAACTGAGTGTCCCCAATGCTTGGTGAGAATATCTGCAAAGTTATCCTTACCAGGAATGTGCATCATTAAAATGAAACCTCTCCCTATCATGCTTCGTACGTAGTGAAACGATAGAATGTTATGACGCTTATGCAACCTTGCGTAAGGAAAGGTTGACGTTTGAATCATCTTTTCATTGTCACCCCAAGAGTAGGAGATATCATGGACTCATGTTCCGAGGTATCGGAATGAGTGGCGTAGATCAACGATCTGCTCAATGCAAGTTCTTCCTGCAACAAATTCAGCTCCAAAGGTGGCCGTTTCCGTAGTAGACTGTTTCTTTGAGAACCACATCATGGGAGTCTTGTACGCAAAGTGAAGGATGCCGGTTACAGCCTTACCACTGAGAATATCATGCATGAGGCTGGCGTCATAGAAGTGTGTCAACACTACTGTCTTCCCAAGTGGTGCAGGAGCGTCGCTGGGTAGCTCTTCAGAATGCTCCCAATAGACAGTGTTGGACCAATCGATGGTGGCTGGTTTAGTCAATATAAAATCTGGGGGTTCCACGCGGAATCTGATTTTAAAATGTCTAAACTTGGAGATATATCCGTAGATACGTTTGGCACGTTCAAGGTGCCCATCTCGTGGTTGGGCTCTGAAACTTGAGAGTGTCATCACGGCTGTTTGGACATCAAAACGTCCAATGGCGATGATCCATTGGAGTAAACTGATCATGCTTTGGTATTTCTGTATACCAGTTTCTTTGAGAAAGGCTGAGGAGTCCAATTCAGGATGATCGTTTTCCGCAATGGGTGACTGGTGCTTGGTGCTAGGTTTGCATCTGAACATCTGTTCATAAGACGCTTCCATCTTTTCGATGAACTTGATGGGATTCATACAGAGAACACCATGCGCGTTGCGCTCAAATCCACAACCTAGATGAAAATTCATAGGTCCGGATCCCTTTAGTTTGAAGTTATATGGTGACAATTGTAATATTTCCAAGAAGGAATTGGGATCTGCCATGCAAAGACATAGATCATCGACATATGTGCATATGAGTTCATATACACGTTCCCCATGTATGTTTATTCCAGGCTTGAGGAAGATTCATGGCTCCGCGTGGGATCTTTCAAAACCGAGTTCAATAAGACAAGCTGCTAGTAAATCACCAAAACACTTACCTGAGGATCTGAGGCCATATAGGGCTTTGTAGATGATCAATAGATGACCTTCCAACGATCCGAATTTGGGACCTGCCTTGATGCAGACTTTCTCGCAGGTAACTGCTTCCAGGTAGGCATTACCTATGTCGGTACCCCTTGCTTCTAGGTTGTTCAGTTCAGCTAGGAATAGGCACATACGTAGGCCGCGGAGAGATATGACACCTGCATAAACACTGTGGATAGGGGCCTCAGTGAGATTGCCGTTAGCAACGAGACGAGCCTTGTGTCTACCGTCATGCTTGACAGCATATATCATGTGTACCTTGATCTGTTGGAATCCCGGAGGAATGGAGCTCGTCTTGTACACGCCTTTATCAATGAATGTATTGTACTCATTGAGTTGTGCCATTTCCAGAGTGGTGGCATCTTCCCATTTGGTGTTTCCGTTGGCTTGATCAAATCGGAGGGCTTCTTCGTGGTTACGAGGTACTTTGAATCCATATTGGTACTGTGGAGTGGTACGGAAAGAACGTAGTTTGGCTTGGTGCACGAGTCGATCGAGTTTCTTGGTTCGTCGTGCTAGGCTGGTGATTCGCTTGAGGCGTTTCCATCCTGGGAGGTCAAGCAAGTTGTTGTCCTTCCCATATTTTGCAACGGTAACAGGGTCATCAGCCGCAATGTTGGCTAAAGGTTCATACGTTCGTTCCATATTTTCCCATTCAATCCAGAGGTTATACTTGGAACCTTTGTATTGAGGATGCTTGTTATCCAGCGGACCTTGGTGTCCTAGGATTCGGCAAAACGACCAAAGTTTTCCGTCTTCTTGGGTTGAATCACGATGGATGTAGTTCATGACATCATTGTATGCAATGATATTGTCAAGTTCGTCGTCAGAGTGTTTGCACTTGAACTTGATGAAGTCTTTATTGCGTTCAAGACTGTCTTCTACACCGACGATGGTAACACGCTTCCGAGTGCCATCGAGGTTGGTTACAAGGAAGGATCGTCCTTGTAGATTGGCAATCGGGACCGTAGGAATGGTAATTGGTTTACCATCATCGTCAAATTGTGCATTGCCTTCTTTGTCGGTAACAACTACCTGTGACGGGTCTACAGAAGGAGTAGCGGGGTTGGTGTGTGGAGTTGTGACGTCACTAACATCAAAGTATGCTAGCTCTGGTGGATCAAAATCATCTTCAGTAAGAAGAACGCCATCGGAGGTCTTGCTGAAGATGTGTGTCATAGGAGGACCATCAAAACTCTCCCCATAGTTGTTAGGGAGTGGAGAAGGGGACCAGCTTGGGCTGTCATCGACCTTCTTATAGAGAAAGCTCGGTAAGGAGGGGTGGGCGGGTGGTAGAAGAATAGCTTGATGACCAGATGCGGTAGGCGTTATATCTGGTTGCTCGGTAGGTACAGACGGCGTTGTGTCGTCATGTTCCGCAGGAGTGGTGTCGGAATCAGTAGTTGAGACTCCAGGAGGGGGAGTAACTAAGATGCCCTGTGGTGTAGAATCTTCAGTGGGGCTACTCATAGTGATATGCTCCCCATGTTGTGTGAATGAAGGAGAGTCACCAGTGGCGTATAGTCGGGGCAAGGAATCCTTGGCCTTACGCCATTTGATGAAACCATCATCAGTAAAGCGGCCCGCGCGTTTGTTGCGAGACTCAGGCGTAAGAGCAGAGCGTACACCAGACGGGTCAAGCAATTTGTTGGTGACTGGATCCCAGATTCGGAAACAAAGTCCATTGCCAACATGTTTGGCAATGCCGACGAAATTACTGAGACGTTCGGTAGACTGGGTACCGAAAGGGGAGTCATTGGTCTTGAAATAAACAGGTTTGAACCAGAAGAAACTGGTGTCTGCGCTGATATCGCCAAGTGTACCAGTAGCAATGAAGACCGGTTGTTTGTCTGACAGAGTAGGATCAGAAATAACATTGAGGAGTCCGGCAACGTATGTCATGCACAGCAGCCAGAGATGTGATGGTGTGCCTGTACAATCCATGACGCGATTGACAATGCGTTTGAACGTTTGATATCGCCGTTCAAATTGATTCTGGTGTTGGTGGTAAGGTTCACTTTGCCAGAGTCCAATCCATAACATTTTGAGATAGTCAGTGACTTTCTTACTAGATTGGTAGTTCCCATGATCGCATAGGAGGCGAAGGGGCCTGCCCCATTTTCGAACGAAGTTCTGAAAGCATGATAGAAAGTCGCCGGTGGTACACATTTCCTCAACATGTATGATATGTGACTTTCGGCCGAAGAAGATCTGAGCAAGTTTGGAGCCACCATCAATTGCTGGGACATCTGAATAGACAGCATCAGACAGGACGTCGTCATTGAAGGGTCGAACGTTCATTGCTGGTTGGGGGGAATGGAAACGTTTGAAAATGTTTTCATCAGGACTAATCGCTAACGAACCATATTGCGTTGAGTTTTCAAAAGTAGCTTTGATGCGATCTGTGGAAACCCAACAAAAGAAAGGTTTCAGAGATAAGTAATCATGTTCGTTGGGATATCGTTCACGGGGTGTAGTTGCAATACGTGTAATATCACTAGCAGTACAGTCCGTTGGAAACGCAGTGACTGTCCCAGAGATTGGAGGGGAAGTACAGCATGCGAGGCGTTCCTGGTGAACGTAGTCGGTAGGAGTAAGCCGGAATGAGCAATCGCTGGTTCTATGATCATCAATAGGAAGGAAGGGAGACCGAGTGGAGTGGCTGGAATATGAGCTGAGAGACGTGACCGTGGAAGAGCCAGGGGACACAGAGATATCTAACCCTTCAAGGCAACATGGGTTTCCGTATTCGTCGTATTCGGTATATGGAAGTTGCTGTGGCTGAGGAGGATATTTCTGAAGAAATTGTTCATCTTTAGCACTGATTGTGGTATCAAGAACAGATGGGTCCCAGTGCTTATCAGATGTCATGATAACATGTGGGAGCGTGTCAAATTCAATAGTCATGTACTTTCGCATGGCAAGGTATGGTAAACCATGCTGTTTGGAGGGCTCTGAAAATGGAGGTGAACAGTCGGTATTTGGTAGTTTAACTTGTTGGTTATTACATGAAATTGTTACTTGAAATTGTGAGCAGAAAATTGCTCTTTTACTAAAATCACCATGTTGGTGCATTGGCCCGCTAATACTCCAATGCACACACTAAATCACTAATAATCACATCGGCCCGCTAATACTCCGATGCGCTGCACGTGTCCTTGTACCAATGGGCTGTAGGGATCTACCTTGCGCCCAGTAGATTCGGTACATAAGGACCTATTTTTAGTAAGAAGAACCGGAATCGGTAAGTGGTAAACTCTCATTCCCGCTTCCATTCCCATCTCCAATCATGTTGGTCCATTCCTGTAGAAGCAAGATGACTCATACGATCGATCACGTGACTCATTCATTCATTCATTCGCGTCTCATTCATTCACTCGTGTCTCATTCGCGTCTCATTCCACTCATTCGTGTCTCATTCATTCACAGCGCGCGCTCGTTCGATCGACTTCAAACACACTCCCCTGCTTCAAAGGATAGATGGACTCGTCACTCAATGAGACTGCTCCAGAACTCGCTGTAGGCCGAAAATGCTTCCTCTGTGTCTACAGTAGAGAAGCTCGTATCCTTGTTGCTTTTGGCCTTCGTGGAGTACTCATCTTTTCCATAGAATTTGGAGCCATGCTTTTCAAATAGGACTCCGGTAAGATTCTTGGTGAAGAGGTCACTTGTCATTTCATCGCCTGTCTTCCACATCACCTTGATGATGCCCATTTTCTTCAGCTCTCGCAGAAAATACTGTTTCACTTCAATATGTCTGGTCCGACCTGCTATGGACCAATTGTTGCAAAAATCGACTGCACCCTTGTTGTCCACATATATCACCATGGGTAGCTTGATTTGCAATCCGAGACACATCATGACTCTCCAAATGTACAGCATGTCTTGGACACATAGTGCAGCTGCATACAGTTCGGCTTCCATCACTGACAGTGCAATGATTGGCATCATCCTTGATCTTGCTGTGACATTGGCACCATTCAGCCAGGTCGACCAGCCATTGACGCTGTGACGTGACTCATCTTTGGCGTACTCTGAGTCACTGAATCCAATCAGCTCAAAAACGAAATCCTTGGTGCCATCCCACACTGCATTTGGGGCTAATGTGAGACCTCTCTTGGGTGTTCCAGCACAATACTTCATCACTCGCTTCAGTGCCTTCATGTGGGACTTCCTTGCGTCAGTCATGAACCTAGAGAGCTCCCGGACAGCATTCTGTGTTTCGATGCGTGACCATCTCATCATGTGCAGTAGGATGGCTGTTCTGGACCTGTACTTGGTTTGTGCTTCCTTGGTGAGAACAGTATCGGTGGGTCCTTCACCTTCTTTCTTCAACACTGATCCTGGCTCTGCTGGAGTTGTGGGATTGCCTCTGCATTCATCAAGCTCAAACTCGTCGACAAATCTTTTGATCTTGACTGGTTGGGTCATCCGAAGGATTCTGTTCTTCTTGTCTCGCTCGATGTGGCATCCGACATACTCATCCATCTCTCCAACATCCTTGCATTCAAATAGGGACTTGAGTTGCTCCTTGTGCTTCAAAACTTCTGCTTCTTCACCTATGATGCAAAAATCATCAACCCATAGCAACATCAAGAGTAGCTTGTTGTTGATCCACTTGAAAAATAGGCATGGGTCGGCCTTGCATCTTTCCATCTGCATGGTATGCATTGCTCGTCGCGCTTCTCTCCAGAATTGTATGGCAGCTTGAATTGTTCCATAAAGTGTTTTCTGCAATTGGAGGAGCACATATGATGGATAGAATTTCTGATATCCCTCTGGAATCTTGGTGAAAATCTTCTCTCCATTCTGAAATTTGCCGTTCAGAAAAGCTCCTTCCACATCCACAATGTAGGCCATAAAATTTGCCATGACCATCAGTATCATTGCAATTCGGATGGAGATATTGCTAACAACAGGTGAAGACTTGTCTTGGCCATCGTAGTGCTCACCGTCTAGCTGCTTGAATTCACGGACGGCATTTCTGCATCTTACTGTGCCATCAGGTTTCATCTTGTTGGCCCAAGTGGTATCCATGATTTTGGTGCCCGGTGGGATATTGGCTTCATCAATCTCTTCAAAAACGCCGTACTTGACCATCTTCTCATGTTCAGCATCAACACCCTTGGTAAACTTGTCGCGCATTGGACTGGCCATAGATTCTTTGCAGTTCATGGTCTTCAGTTCATTGGTGTTGTCAAAGGCACTCCCAGCTGCGCCAACCAGACTGAGTTCGTTCATGGCGCCTTCCTGAGATGGGATAGAGACTGACAGAAGATTGAATTCTTTCAGCGCAGTCATCGCCTTGTGGAACTGGATTTCAGCATCGGTGAATTGAGCTGCATAGCTTGCCATATCCCCATAGCGAATATCCGGATTGAGATGAGAGTTTCTCACGACACGGCCATACCTTGTAGTTGTGACAACATGGGGATCCTCTGCTTCAGTGTCGTCATTGCTGTCGTAGTCCTCATCATCGCTTTCATATTCAATCTTGGTTTCTTCAATATCATCGGAGTAGTATTCATCGTGACTATCGAAAACGGTTGGGTCCTCTGGTGCGGGTTCAGATTCAGGTTCAGGTTGGAAGGGAATTGCTGGTGTTGTGGCTTCCCCACTTGCATCCTGAAACTGCACTCGGCGAGGTCTGGTGGTGCGCAAGATGGAAACAGGTTGAGGAGGCGGGGCATTGATTGGGAGATCCATATGCCCGCCTTCAAGGAAATCAGCATGAAAATTAATAGCTTCACCCGCTGGTGCAGTGGGTGGAAAATACATACGCCTCAGCCAGTAGATGTCCCTGGTAACTGTAAAAGTGTTCTTCAAGGGATCATACATCACATAGCAATCTCCAGGCCGGTCGGTGCAATATCCAGCAAAGAAAGCTGGATTGCCGCGATAATTGAGTTTTGGACTTGTGGACCGTTTGACACGGACTACTCCAGCCTCACCAAAGGTTCTGAGGTGGGCGCTGAAAGCAGGGACCTTGCCAGAGAAATGTTGGATCTTGGGCATAGTATTGCCATTCACGGTCACAGCCTCCAACCAATCCAACTGAACACCACATCTCATTGCTAATGGGAAGAATCTAAACCTGTATTCGCGGGGCACATTGGCTTGGGAGCAAAGCGCCATGGCGCGGCAAACTGATCGATAGATTGCTGTTTCGACCAAGCTATTCTGCTGTGGAGTATCCACCGGGGTATACTCGAACTTGCAAGAAAATTTCCAATCTGCTGAGGCCAGTCGAGCTTCAAGTGCTGTATTTTCACCGGCCTTATCACATCGAATTTGCTTCAGATGTTGTCCTTTGGATCTCCATTGGTTGAGCAATGCGCAAGTTGGTTCAACCATTCCATCCTTGGTGGCAAAGAAATTGACGAATCGGCAAGAGGAGTACTCATCAACAATCATGCGAAAATGGGGCTTGGTAATGAATGGGGCCGTTATCTTGTTGCTTTTGGCAGCTTTGGGTGCCTTGACTGAGGACATATCCACAAAGAGTCTTTCTCCAGGCTTGGTAGCGGCTACATGCTCGCTGTCGGTAGGAATCACTTTCCTTTTCGCTTTGGCTTTGGCACAATCTTCACATGGGAGCAGTGGACCTCGAGTAATGGTCCAGCCAAGCGTTGCAGCCGTCCGACGCGTCCTGATCTCATTCATGTGTCCCAAGAGCTTGTGGGCTTTGTTGATGTTCATCTTGGTCCCTTCATCCGTAGTGGTGGTAGCAGTGGTTGCATTGATGTCGATGGTGTTGGTAGGATTTGCAATGCGATCAAAATAGCCAACCCACACACAGCTCGTGTAGGTGGGGATCTGAATATCAAAATTGGTGGAGTTGTTAGTTGAACGTTTAACACTAACCCTAAGAGTTGACAACGTAACCTTCTAGACGGAGTTTATGTGGGGGGGGTTGGGGGGGGGGAAATACGTAGAAATATTTAAAAAATCTGTTTTTAACAAGTAGACTTGGTACAAACGCTACGACTAAAAATCATTAAAAACAGTACCCAAATAATTATTTACAGAAATGAGATGCTTCTTCTAAAAGCAATAGTAATATCTAGTGGTGCGCGTTCATTTTTATGGTAGCAAACTCTCATTTTTTTGGTTGCAAGTAACCATAAAATTTAACCTCAATTGGTGGAGTTGTTAGTTGAACGTTTAACACTAACCCTAGGAGTTGACAACGTAACCTTGTAGACGGAGTTTATGTGGGGGGGGTTTGGGGGGGGGAAAATACGTAAAAATATTAAAAAAATCTGTTTTTAACAAGTAGACTTGGTACAAACGCTACGACTAAAAATCGCTAAAAAGCTTAGCCAAACATTTATTTACGGAAATGAGATGCTTCTTCTAAAAGCAATAGTAATATCTAGTGGCGCGCGCTCATTTTTATGGTAGCAAACTCTCATTTTTTTGGTTGCAAGTAACCATAAGATTTAACCTGAATAAAGAAAAAATCATAGGATTAAAATCTGTCTTGGATGAAGTTAGTCCTTGTCGTCATCGTCATCTTTGCCAGATGAGAGAGTTGGTGAATATACAATCGAACTTTTTAGATTTGGTACAATTTGTACATGAATGAGTCCGACTACGGTACATTCGAATTTTTCCCTGTTGTCGTCGTTCGCCCTTTCTTGAGAGTTTGGTAGAGGTGCAAAATATACGGTCGTTGTCGGCAGCAAATTAATATTTGCACTGTGTTCAAATTCGGTTGGTTTTTGGGTTCACGATTGAAATATATTTTGGTTAATGACTGGAAAGATTTGCACTGTGTTCAAATCTGGTGGGTTTTTGGATTGATGACTGAGTTATATTTTAGTCGGGAATTGGTGGGATTTGCACTGTGCTAAAATTCGGTTGGTTTTTGGGTTCACGATTGAAATATATTTTGGTTAATGACTGGAAAGATTTGCACTGTGTTCAAATCTGGTGGGTTTTTGGGTTGATGACTGACTTATATTTTAGTTAGGGACTGGAAACTAAGTTATATTTTGGTCGGGATATTGTACGGTACGTACGGTGAGTAGGGACTGGAAAGATTTGCACTGTGTTCAAATCTTGTGAGTTTGTGGGTTGACGATTGAATCATATTTTGGTTAGGGACTGGAAAGATTTGCATTGTGTTCAAATCTGGTGGGTTTTTGGGTTCACGATTGAATTATATTTCGGTTGGTGACTGGAAATATTTGCATTAGGGACTGGAAAGATTTGCACTGTGTTCAAATCTTGTGAGTTTGTGGGTTGACGATTGAATCATACCTCAATTTCACTTAGGTTCCCTCCGTTTCGGGAATGCCAATTTTTGCAGGAGTTGATCTCAAGAACCAGACATCGCCTGGTAATTCTGAAAATATCCCCAAACAGCTGAAAGTCTCTATTGTTACGAGTTTGCTTCAGAATGACCATGCAATGTCTGGTTCTCCAGATCAACTCCTGCAAAAAAAGAGGCTTATCTAAACACCCCAAAAAAAACTTTGGAGAACCAGATGTTTTTAATGTAATTAAAATAACAGCTTTTTACCTGATTCTTCTGGCTATGCCTGCGCGCGCACGCTCGCGCATGCCAGCCCCGGATAAGGGACAGACCATAAAAACAAAAAAAAAGGGGTAAAGGACGGACCAAAAAAACGGAAAAAGAAAAGGACAGACCGTAAAAAAGGAAAAAGGACAGACCATCAAAACGGAAAAAGGACAGACCATCAAAACGGAAAAAGGACAGACCATCAAAACGGAAAAAGGACAGACCATCAAGTACATGCCAAGCAGTACAAGTACTACTACAGGTACGGTACTACTATCAGTAGTAATGCAAGTGAATATACAGTAATGAAGATAAAGTTTTCTATATATCATGTCCCTTTGACTTCGAAAGAAACAGAAACAAACAGCAGATTCATGTTCGTCTTCTCATAAGCTTTCCAACGGTATATAGGTTAATAGGGGTTGCACACGTTCTTCAAAATGTGGTTTCCCGGACGGAGGGAACCAAAGTGAAATTGAGGTATTTTGGTTAGGGACTGGAAAGATTTGCATTGTGTTCAAATCTGGTGGGTTTTTGGGTTCACGATTGAATTATATTTCGGTTGGTGACTGGAAATATTTGCACTGTGTTCAAATTCGGTTGGTTTTTGGGTTCACGATTGAAATATAGATTAGTCTTTAGATAGTCAACATAGATTTTCCCGTTAGCAAAGTTGTACTCTTGTTTTTGTACTGGTGTTGAGATAACATGAGAGTATTTTGCCATCCTATACCATCGTTCCTTTTTTGTCGGACGTCTGACAACATAAGTCCATCCATTGTTGGTGTTTGGTGTTGGCATTTGATGTGTAGAGTACACCAGTCCTGAAACATAATGATTTCCTTTTGCAGCACTTGGTTTGGCTGTGTTCAACATTTCAAATGACTTCTCCTTGCTTATTGTTTCATTCATGTACAACAAAGGAACAACAATCTCTTCCAGACCCAACACTTTCTTGATTTCCAACTTTTTTGCTTTCTCACTCATGATGATGAAGACACCGGTTGAATGCTGGTTGGTTGAAACGTTGGTTGCCAATATGAGATTTCAACAAACAAACAAAAATTAGAGACACTGAAAACAGTTAATCATTGTTTTTCACCATTCAGATTCCAAAGAGTTGGCTTGAGGAAAACAATGCTTGAGTGTAAGCTCATATTATTCCAATGACATCAAGAATACATAATTGCTGACAGAGGATGTGTCTTACCCACAAGACTATAGTCAAGTGTGCACACCATGTATTATTCAGCAAACTGTAATTAATGCCACTTGTAATGCAACAAGCTTAAAATTCAAGATTGAATTCATCATTGCAAGACAACAGTACCATTTCAGATTATACTTATGGAGAAAGCCTCAGCACCTTAAAGTACACCACTGTGAAACGATCTGCAAAGCAGATTTTCGCACGCACAATGTACAAGTGGGCTTTGTCTCCAAAAAGCGACATTCTATCCTCCCCTTGAAGAAGGTGAAGGATGGTAATGACATCTTACTATGGCTGTTGATTTGTCTGCAAATTTGCATTCTCCAAGAACACTACTACTTCCATGCTACAACACAATGCACTTCACACAATTCAAAAACTGTACCTGGTATCAGAATCCGTATCGTCCCTGCTATCCTCACTGCTGCCGTCACACCAACTATCGCTTGAGCTGCTGCTGCTGTTGCTAATACTCGAATCCTCGTTTTAGTCCCTTCACCGGATGCTCGTGGATTGTCCTTGCTTGAAAACGGGTTCAATGAAAACGCCGGTTGAAACGCCGGTTGAAACGCCGCTGAAAATGCCGGTTGAATGGAAACGCCGGTTGAAACGCCCCTTGAAAAACGCCGGTTCAATAGAAACGCCGGTTAGAACGCTGCTTGAATGGATACGCCGCTAGAACGCCTGTTGAAAACGCCGCTGATAACAGCCGCTGATAACAGCCGCTGGAAACAGCCGGTTGAAACGCCGGTTGAAACGCCGCTGAAAAGGCCGGTTGAATGGAAACGCCGGCTGAAACGCCCCTTGAAAAACGCTGGTTCAATAGAAACGCCGGTTAAAACGCTGCTTGAATGGATACGCCGGTTGAAAGGCCGGTTGAAAACGCCGCTGGAAACAGCCGGTTGAAACGCCGGTTGAAACGCCGCTTCACTACTGAGTTCTGGCTGGTAGGTGTTGTGGATGTTTTCCGTTTTGCTCTCGACCGTAGTTCAGTAATATTTCCAATCCAACTTGTGCAGAATGGTATGATTTGTACACAGCGCCGTCAGAACTGAAATGCTTTTGACAGCCGGTCCGATCGATCCAGTTCCAATCCGACGTGTGCAGAATGGTACGATTTGTACACAGCGTCGTCAGAACTGAAAAACTTGTGACAGTCGGTCCAATCAATCCGGTTTTTGGTTAACGGTGTCCCTTTGTTGCCCGTGTCTGCCGCCGACGGCAATTTCAGTATGCCCGATTACACTTCCTACTGAGTTCTGGTAGGTGTTGTGGATGTTTTCCGACCGGTCGACGTTTTAGTCCGTTTGTTTGGTCCTTCAGATATTTTGTGTCCCTTTGTTGCTCGTGTCTGCCGCCGACGGCAATTTCCGTATGCCCGATTACACTTCCTACGGAGTTCTGGTAGGTGTTGTGAATGTTTTCCGACCGGTCGACGTTTTAGTCCGTTTGTTTGGTCCTGCAGATATTTTGTGTCCGTTTGTTGCTCGTGTCTGCCGCCGACGGCAATTTCCGTATGCCCGATTACACTTCCTACGGAGTTCTGGTAGGTGTTGTGAATGTTTTCCGACCGGTCGACGTTTTAGTCCGTTTGTTTGGTCCTTCAGATATTTTGTGTCCGTTTGTTGCTCGTGTCTGCCCCCGACAGCAATTTCCGTATGCCCGATTACACTTCCTACGGAGTTCTGGTAGGTGTTGTGAATGTTTTCCGACCGGTCGACGTTTTAGTCTGTTTGTTTGGTCCTTCAGATATTTTGTGTCCGTTTGTTGCTCGTGTCTGCCCCCGACAGCAATTTCCGTATGCCCGATTACACTTCCTACTGAGTTCTGGTAGGTGTTGTGGATGTATTCTGACCGGTCGACGTTTTCGTCCTTCAAAGATTACGTCGGCAATTTCCGTATGCCCGATTACACTTCCTACTGAGTTCTGGTAGGTGTTGTGGATGTATTCTGACCGGTCAACGTTTTTGTCCTTAAGATATTTTGTTCCTTTGTTGCTCTTGTCAGCCGACGGCAATTTCCATATGCCCGATTACACTTCCTAATGAGTTCTGGTAGGTGTTGTGGATGTTTTCTGACCGGTCGGCGTTTAATTTTTTCCGTCTTCGTTGTCGTCTTTGCCAGATGAGAAAGTTGGTGAGAAATACAATCGGACTTGTTAAATTTGGTACAATTTGTACATGAATGAGTCGGACTTGATGTACTTACAGCTACTATCTACTCTCATACAAATCGATTTTTTGTCGTCGTTCTTGTCGCCTTTGCCAAATGAGAGAGTTTAACTTGCGACAGTTGGTGATCCCTATTTCGATTGCTCGTTTTTGATTGCTCGTTCCGATTGCTCGCTTGACCGAAGTTCGATAGTATTTCCAATCCAACTTCTCGTTAATGGTAGGATTTGTACACAGCGACGTCGGAAAAGAAAAAATTGCGACAGTCGATCAATGGACTCGCGCTGCAAGAAGTCTCTGTTTTTATTGCTTGTTAGGATTGCTCGCTTGACCGAAGTTCGATAGAATTTCCAATCCAACTTCTCGTTAATGGTAGGATTTGTACACAGCAACGTCGGAAAAGAAAAACTAGCGACAGTCGGTCAATGGACTCGTCGCGCTGGAAGAGATCTCTGTTTCGATTGCTCCTTTCGATTGCTCGCTTGACCGAAGTTCGATAGAATTTCCAATCCAACTTCTTGTTAATGGTAGGATTTGTACACAGCGACGTCGGAAAAGGAAAACTTGCGACAGTTGGTCAATGGACTCGCGCTGCAAGAGATCCTGTTTTGATTGCTCGTTCCGTTCGGATTGCTCGCTTAACCGAAGTTCGATAGAATTTCCAATCCAACTTCTTGTTAATGGTAGGATTTGTACACAGCGACGTCGGAAAAGAAAAACTTGCGACAGTCGGTCAATGGACTCGCGCTGCAAGAGATCCTGTTTCAATTGCTCGTTGCGATTGCTCGCTTGACCGAGGTTCGATAGTATTTCCAATCGGACTTGTGGTGGATAGTAGGATTTGTACACAGCGTCGTCGGAACTGAAAAACTTGTGATAGTCGGTCCGCTTGCTTGCTTCTGCCTCTGAAGTACCGTAGGTCAACCGGAAGTTCGATATTATTTCCAATCCAACTTGTAGAGAATAATAAGATTTGTACACAGCGCCGCCGGAACTGAAATGCTTGTGACAGTCGGTCCGATCGATCCGTTTTTTGGTTGCTCTTTGTTTTGCTCTCGACCGAAGTTCAGTAGTATTTCCAATCCAACTTGTGCAGAATGGTATGATTTGTACACAGCGCCGTCAGAACTGAAATGCTTGTGACAGTCGGTCCAATCCACTTGCTTGTTTCTACCTTTAAAACTAGCTCGACCGGAAGTTCGATAGTATTTCCAATCGGGCTTTTGCTGAGTAGTACAGAATGTACAGAAACGAGCCGGAAATGAAATACTTGTGACAGGTTGGTGAGAAATATAATCGGACTTTTTACAATTGGTACAATTTGTACATGAATGAGTCGGACATGATGTACTTACAGCCATCTACTCTGTATGCGTCGTCAACAGATTGTTCGACGGCAGTTTCCGTATGCCCGATTACACTTCCTACTGAGTTCTGGTAGGTGTTGTGGATGTATTCTGACTGGTCGACGTTTGTGTCCTTCAAAGTTTTTGTTGTTTCTTGCTCGTGTCGGCCGACTGCAATTTCCGTATGCTCGATTGCACTTCCTACTAACAGATTGATCGACGGCAATTTCCGTATGCCCGATTACACTTCCTACTCAGTTCTGGTAGGTGTTGTGGATGTATTCTGACCGGTCGACGTTTTCGTCCTTCAAAGATTACGTTGGCAATTTCCGTATGCCCGATTACACTTCCTACTGAGTTCTGGTAGGTGTTGTGGATGTATTCTGACTCGTCGACGTCGTCATCCGTTTCTTTGGTCTTCTTTATTTATTTGCCGTCGTTGCCGTTCAGAAATACAATCAGACTTTTTTGAATTGGTACAATTTCTACATGAATGAGCTGGACTTGATGTACTCACGGTCACAGCCATCTACTCTGATACGATTGTGGTCGTTGTTGAACTGTGAATAGGATATCTCGTAATTACCAGTAGCTCGTACACTTCTTGCTTGTTCTTTCGAATTTGCAATAGAACTCGTGCAAATGACGTCACTTGAATAGTAGTATAGATTGATTGGTAGGATAGGTATGCAAGTGGTAGATTGTTTGTAGTTCTGGTAGCTCGTAATTACCAGTAGCTCGTACACTTGCTTGTTCCAATTTAAAAAAGAGCTTGCGCAAATGACGTCACTTGAATAGTAATATAAATTGATTGGTATGATTGGTATGAACGTAGATAGCTTGCTTGTAGATCTGGTAGCTCGTAATTACCTGTAGCTCGTACAGCTTGCTTGCTCCAATTTAAAATAGAACTCGCGCGAATCACTCACTTGATTGGTAGTATAGATCAATTGGTATGATCAATATGAAGGTAGGTAGCTTGCTTGTAGATCTGGTAGCTCGTAATTACCTGTAGCTCGTACAGCTTGCTTGCTCCAATTTAAAAAAGAGCTCGCGTTTTTGGGTTGATGACTGCGTTGTATTTTAGTCGGGGATTGGCAGGATTTACACAATATAATCTGGTGAGTTTTTGAGTTATTGACTGAGTTATATTTTAGTAGGGAATTGGCAGGATTTGCACTGTGCTAAAATCTGGTTGGTTTTTGAATTGATGACTGAATTATATTTTGGTTAGGGACTAAAAAGATTTGCATTGTGTTCAAATCTGGTGGATTTTTGGATTGATGACTGAGTTATATTTTAGTCGGGGATTGGCAGGATTTGCACTGTGCTAAAATCTGGTTGGTTTTTGAATTGATGACTGAATTATATTTTGGTTAGGGACTGAAAGATTTGCACTGTGTTCAAATCAGGTTGGTTTTTGGGTTGATGACTGAGTTATATTTTAGTCGGGAATTGGCAGGATTTGCACTGTGCTAAAATCTGGTGGGTTTTTGGGTTGATGACTGAGTTGTATTTTAGTGGGGAATTGGCAGGATTTGCACTGTGCTAAAATCTGGTTTGTTTTTGGGTTGATGACTGTGTTATATTTTAGTCGGGGATTGGCAGGATTTGCACTGTGCTAAAATCTGGTGGGTTTTTGTGTTATTGACTGAGTTATATTTTGGTTAGGGACTGGAAAGATTTGCATTGTGTCTAAATCAAGTAGGTTTTAGGGTTGAGGATTTAATAATATTTTGGTTAGGGACAGAAAAGATTTGCACTGTGTTCAAATCGGGTTGGTTTTTGGGTTGATGACTGAGTTATATTTTAGTCGGGGATTGGCAGGATTTGCACTGTGCTAAAATCTGGTGGGTTTTTGGGTTGATGACTGAGTTATATTTTAGTCGGGAATTGGCAGGATTTGCACTGTGTTCAAATCTGGTTGGTTTTTAGGTTGATGACTGTGTTATATTTTAGTCGGGGATTGGAAAGATTTGCACAATGCTAACATCTGGTTGGTTTTTGGGTTGATGACTGAGTTATATTTTAGTCGGGAATTGGCAGGATTTGCACTGTGCTAAAATCTGGTTGGTTTTTGAATTGATGACTTTTAGTCGGGAATTGGCAGGATTTGCACTGTGCTAAAATCTGGTTGGTTTTTGGGTTGATGTCTGAGTTATATTTTAGTCGGGAATTGGCAGGATTTGCACTGTGCTAAAATCTTGTGTGTTTTTTAATTATATTTTGGTTCGGGACTGAAAAGATTTGCACTGTGTTCAAATCTGGTTGGTATTCGGGTTGATTACTGAGTTATATTTTAGTCGGGGATTGGCAGGATTTGGAATGTGCTAAAATCTGGTTGGTTTTTGGGTTGATGACTGCGTTATATTTTAGTACAATGCTAAAATCTGGTGGGTTTTTGAGTTATTGACTGAGTTATATTTTAGTCCGGGATAGCAGGATTTGCACTGTGCTAAAATCTGGTTGGTTTTTGAATTGATGACTGAATTATATTTTGGTTAGGGACTGAAAGATTTGCACTGTGTTCAAATCAGGTTGGTTTTTGGGTTGATGACTGTGTTATATTTTAGTCGGGAATTGTCAGGATTTGCACTGTGCTAAAATCTGGTTGGTTTTTGAATTGATGACTTTTAGTCGGGAATTGGCAGGATTTGCACTGTGCTAAAATCTGGTTGGTTTTTGGGTTGATGTCTGAGTTATATTTTAGTCGGGAATTGGCAGGATTTGCACTGTGCTAAAATCTTGTGTGTTTTTTAATTATATTTTGGTTCGGGACTGAAAAGATTTGCACTGTGTTCAAATCTGGTTGGTTTTTGGGTTGATGACTGAGTTATATTTTAGTCGGGGATTGGCAGGATTTGCAGTGTGCTAAAATCTGGTGGGTTTTTGAGTTATTGACTGAGTTATATTTTAGTCGGGAATTGGCAGGATTTGCACTGTGCTAAAATCTGGTTTGTTTTTGGGTTGATGACTGTGTTATATTTTAGTCGGGGATTGGCAGGATTTGCACTGTGCTAAAATCTGGTGGGTTTTAGGGTTGATGACTGAGTTATATTTTAGTCGGGGATAGACAGAATTTGCACTGTGTTCAAATCTGGTTGGTTTTTGGGTTGATGACTGTGTTATATTTTAGTCGGGGATTGGAAAGATTTGCACAATGCTAACATCTGGTTGGTTTTTGGGTTGATGACTGTGTTATATTTTAGTCGGGAATTGGCAGGATTTGCACTGTGCTAAAATCTGGTTGGTTTTTGAATTGATGACTTTTAGTCGGGAATTGGCAGGATTTGCACTGTGCTAAAATCTGGTTGGTTTTTGAATTGATGACTGAGTTATATTTTAGTCGGGAATTGGCAGGATTTGCACTGTGCTAAAATCTTGTGTGTTTTTTAATTATATTTTGGTTTGGGACTGAAAAGATTTGCACTGTGTTCAAATCTGGTTGGTTTTTGGGTTGATGACTGAGTTATATTTTAGTCGGGGATTGGCAGGATTTGCAGTGTGCTAAAATCTGGTGGGTTTTAGGGTTGATGACTGAGTTGTATTTTAGTGGGGAATTGGCAGGATTTGCACTGTGCTAAAATCTGGTTTGTTTTTGGGTTGATGACTGTGTTATATTTTAGTCGGGGATTGGCAGGATTTGCACTGTGCTAAAATCTGGTGGGTTTTAGGGTTGATGACTGAGTTATATTTTAGTCGGGAATTGGCAGGATTTGCACTGTGTTCAAATCTGGTTGGTTTTTGGGTTGATGACTGTGTTATATTTTAGTCGGGGATTGGAAAGATTTGCACAATGCTAACATCTGGTTGGTTTTTGGGTTGATGACTGTGTTATATTTTAGTCGGGAATTGGCAGGATTTGCACTGTGCTAAAATCTGGTTGGTTTTTGAATTGATGACTTTTAGTCGGGAATTGGCAGGATTTGCACTGTGCTAAAATCTGGTTGGTTTTTGAATTGATGACTGAGTTATATTTTAGTCGGGAATTGGCAGGATTTGCACTGTGCTAAAATCTTGTGTGTTTTTTAATTATATTTTGGTTCGGGACTGAAAAGATTTGCACTGTGTTCAAATCTGG
Source organism: Pseudo-nitzschia multiseries (assembly GCA_037355745.1). Lineage (NCBI taxonomy): Eukaryota > Bacillariophyta > Bacillariophyceae > Bacillariales > Bacillariaceae > Pseudo-nitzschia > Pseudo-nitzschia multiseries. Next base: position 28,391,956 of record CM074781.1, read on the forward strand.
TTGGTTTTGGGGTTGATGACTGAGTTATATTTTAGTCGGGGATTGGCAGGATTTGCACTGTGCTAAAATCTGGTGGGTTTTAGGGTTGATGACTGAGTTGTATTTTAGTGGGGAATTGGCAGGATTTGCACTGTGCTAAAATCTGGTTTGTTTTTGGGTTGATGACTGTGTTATATTTTAGTCGGGGATTGGCAGGATTTGCACTGTGCTAAAATCTGGTGGGTTATTTTAGTCGGAATTGGCAGGATTTGCACTGTGTTCAAATCTGGTTGGTTTTTGGGTTGATGACTGTGTTATATTTTAGTCGGGGATTGGAAAGATTTGCACAATGCTAACATCTGGTTGGTTTTTGGGTTGATGACTGTGTTATATTTTAGTCGGGAATTGGCAGGATTTGCACTGTGCTAAAATCTGGTTGGTTTTTGAATTGATGACTTTTAGTCGGGAATTGGCAGGATTTGCACTGTGCTAAAATCTGGTTGGTTTTTGGGTTGATGTCTAAGTTATATTTTAGTCGGGAATTGGCAGGATTTGCACTGTGCTAAAATCTTGTGTGTTTTTTAATTATATTTTGGTTCGGGACTGAAAAGATTTGCACTGTGTTCAAATCTGGTTGGTATTCGGGTTGATTACTGAGTTATATTTTAGTCGGGGATTGGCAGGATTTGGAATGTGCTAAAATCTGGTTGGTTTTTGGGTTGATGACTGCGTTATATTTTAGTACAATGCTAAAATCTGGTGGGTTTTTGAGTTATTGACTGAGTTATATTTTAGTCGGGAATTGGCAGGATTTGCACTGTGCTAAAATCTGGTTGGTTTTTGAATTGATGACTGAATTATATTTTGGTTAGAGACTGATAAGATTTGCATTGTGTTCAAATCTGGTTGGTTTTTAGGTTGATGACTGAGTTATATTTTAGTCGGGGATTAGCAGGATTTGCACTGTGCTAAAATCTGGTTGGTTTTTGAATTGATGACTGAATTATATTTTGGTTAGGGACTGAAAAGATTTGCACTGTGTTCAAATCAGGTTGGTTTTTGGGTTGATGACTGAGTTATATTTTAGTCGGGAATTGGCAGGATTTGCACTGTGCTAAAATCTGGTTGGTTTTTGAATTGATGACTAAATTATATTTTGGTTAGGGACTGAAAGATTTGCACTGTGTTCAAATCAGGTTGGTTTTTGGGTTGATGACTGTGTTATATTTTAGTAGGGAATTGGCAGGATTTGCACTGTGCTAAAATCTGGTTGGTTTTTGAATTGATGACTGAATTATATTTTGGTTAGGGACTGAAAAGATTTGCACTGTGTTCAAATCTGGTTGGTTTTTGGGTTGATGACTGAGTTATATTTTAGTCGGGGATTGGCAGGATTTGCACTGTGCTAAAATCTGGTGGGTTTTTGAGTTATTGACTGAGTTATATTATAGTCGGGAATTGGCAGGATTTGCACTGTGCTAAAATCTGGTTGGTTTTTGAATTGATGACTGAATTATATTTTGGTTAGGGACTGAAAAGATTTGCATTGTGTTCAAATCTGGTTGGTTTTTAGGTTGATGACTGAGTTATATTTTAGTCGGGGATTGGCAGGATTTGCACTGTGCTAAAATCTGGTTGGTTTTTGAATTGATGACTGAATTATATTTTGGTCAGGGACTGCAAAGATTTGCACTGTGTTCAAATCTGGTGGGTTTTGGGGTTGATGACTGAGTTATATTTTAGTCGGGAATTGGCAGGATTTGCACTGTGCTAAAATCTTGTGTGTTTTTTAATTATATTTTGGTTCGGGACTGAAAAGATTTGCACTGTGTTCAAATCTGGTTGGTTTTGGGGTTGATGACTGAGTTATATTTTAGTCGGGGATTGGCAGGATTTGCACTGTGCTAAAATCTGGTGGGTTTTAGGGTTGATGACTGAGTTGTATTTTAGTGGGGAATTGGCAGGATTTGCACTGTGCTAAAATCTGGTTTGTTTTTGGGTTGATGACTGTGTTATATTTTAGTCGGGGATTGGCAGGATTTGCACTGTGCTAAAATCTGGTGGGTTATTTTAGTCGGAATTGGCAGGATTTGCACTGTGTTCAAATCTGGTTGGTTTTTGGGTTGATGACTGTGTTATATTTTAGTCGGGGATTGGAAAGATTTGCACAATGCTAACATCTGGTTGGTTTTTGGGTTGATGACTGTGTTATATTTTAGTCGGGAATTGGCAGGATTTGCACTGTGCTAAAATCTGGTTGGTTTTTGAATTGATGACTTTTAGTCGGGAATTGGCAGGATTTGCACTGTGCTAAAATCTGGTTGGTTTTTGGGTTGATGTCTAAGTTATATTTTAGTCGGGAATTGGCAGGATTTGCACTGTGCTAAAATCTTGTGTGTTTTTTAATTATATTTTGGTTCGGGACTGAAAAGATTTGCACTGTGTTCAAATCTGGTTGGTATTCGGGTTGATTACTGAGTTATATTTTAGTCGGGGATTGGCAGGATTTGGAATGTGCTAAAATCTGGTTGGTTTTTGGGTTGATGACTGCGTTATATTTTAGTACAATGCTAAAATCTGGTGGGTTTTTGAGTTATTGACTGAGTTATATTTTAGTCGGGAATTGGCAGGATTTGCACTGTGCTAAAATCTGGTTGGTTTTTGAATTGATGACTGAATTATATTTTGGTTAGAGACTGATAAGATTTGCATTGTGTTCAAATCTGGTTGGTTTTTAGGTTGATGACTGAGTTATATTTTAGTCGGGGATTAGCAGGATTTGCACTGTGCTAAAATCTGGTTGGTTTTTGAATTGATGACTGAATTATATTTTGGTTAGGGACTGAAAAGATTTGCACTGTGTTCAAATCAGGTTGGTTTTTGGGTTGATGACTGAGTTATATTTTAGTCGGGAATTGGCAGGATTTGCACTGTGCTAAAATCTGGTTGGTTTTTGAATTGATGACTAAATTATATTTTGGTTAGGGACTGAAAGATTTGCACTGTGTTCAAATCAGGTTGGTTTTTGGGTTGATGACTGTGTTATATTTTAGTAGGGAATTGGCAGGATTTGCACTGTGCTAAAATCTGGTTGGTTTTTGAATTGATGACTGAATTATATTTTGGTTAGGGACTGAAAAGATTTGCACTGTGTTCAAATCTGGTTGGTTTTTGGGTTGATGACTGAGTTATATTTTAGTCGGGGATTGGCAGGATTTGCACTGTGCTAAAATCTGGTGGGTTTTTGAGTTATTGACTGAGTTATATTATAGTCGGGAATTGGCAGGATTTGCACTGTGCTAAAATCTGGTTGGTTTTTGAATTGATGACTGAATTATATTTTGGTTAGGGACTGAAAAGATTTGCATTGTGTTCAAATCTGGTTGGTTTTTAGGTTGATGACTGAGTTATATTTTAGTCGGGGATTGGCAGGATTTGCACTGTGCTAAAATCTGGTTGGTTTTTGAATTGATGACTGAATTATATTTGTGTTAGGGACTGAAAGATTTGCACTGTGTTCAAATCAGGTTGGTTTTTGGGTTGATGACTGAGTTATATTTTAGTCGGGAATTGGCAGGATTTGCACTGTGCTAAAATCTTGTTGGTTTTTGAATTGATGACTGAATTATATTTTGGTTAGGGACTGAAAAGATTTGCACTGTGTTCAAATCTGGTTGGTTTTTGGGTTGATGACTGTGTTATATTTTAGTCGGGGATTGGAAAGATTTGCACAATGCTAACATCTGGTTGGTTTTTGGGTTGATGACTGAGTTATATTTTAGTCGGGAATTGGCAGGATTTGCACTGTGCTAAAATCTGGTTGGTTTTTGAATTGATGACTTTTAGTCGAGAATTGGCAGGATTTGCACTGTGTTCAAATCAGGTTGGTTTTTGGGTTGATGTCTGAGTTATATTTTAGTCGGGAATTGGCAGGATTTGCACTGTGCTAAAATCTTGTGTGTTTTTTAATTATAGTTTGGTTAGGGACTGAAAAGATTTACACTGTGTTCAAATCTGGTTGGTATTCGGGTTGATTACTGAGTTATATTTTAGTCGGGGATTGGCAGGATTTGGAATGTGCTAAAATCTGGTTGGTTTTTGGGTTGATGACTGAGTTATATTTTAGTCGGGAATTGGCAGGATTTACACAATGCTAAAATCTGGTGGGTTTTTGAGTTATTGAATGAGTTATATTTTAGTCGGGAATTGGCAGGATTTGCACTGTGCTAAAATCTGGTTGGTTTTTGAATTGATGACTGAATTATATTTTGGTTAGGGACTGAAAAGATTTGCATTGTGTTCAAATCTGGTTGGATTTTGATTGATGACTGAGTTATATTTTAGTCAGGGATTGGCAGGATTTGCACTGTGCTAAAATCTGGTTGGTTTTTGAATTGATGACTGAATTATATTTTGGTTAGGGACTGAAAGATTTGCACTGTGTTCAAATCAGGTTGGTTTTTGGGTTGATGACTGAGTTATATTTTAGTCGGGAATTGGCAGGATTTGCACTGTGCTAAAATCTGGTTGGTTTTTGAATTGATGACTTTTAGTCGGGAATTGGCAGGATTTGCACTGTGCTAAAATCTGGTTGGTTTTTGGGTTGATGTCTGGGTTATATTTTAGTCGGGGATTGGCAGGATTTGCAGTGTGCTAAAATCTGGTGGGTTTTTGGGTTGATGACTGAGTTGTATTTTAGTGGGGAATTGGCAGGATTTGCACTGTGCTAAAATCTGGTTTGTTTTTGGGTTGATGACTGCGTTATATTTTAGTCGGGGATTGGCAGGATTTTCACTGTGCTAAAATCTGGTGGGTTTTAGGGTTGATGACTGACTTATATTTTAGTCGGGAATTGGCAGGATTTGCACTGTGTTCAAATCTGGTTGGTTTTTGGGTTGATGACTGCGTTATATTTTAGTCAGGGATTGGCAGAATTTGCACTGTGCTAAAATCTGGTTGGTTTTTGAATTGATGACTGAATTATATTTTCGTTAGGGACTGAAAAGATTTGCATTGTGTTCAAATCAGGTTGGTTTTTGGGTTGATGACTGCGTTATATTTTAGTACAATGCTAAAATCTGGTGGGTTTTTGAGTTATTGACTGAGTTATATTTTATTCCGGGATTGGCAGGATTTGCACTGTGCTAAAATCTGGTTGGTTTTTGAATTGATGACTGAGTTATATTTTGGTTAGGGACTCAAAAGATTTGCACTGTGTTCAAATCTGGTTGGTTTTTGGGTTGATGACTGTGTTATATTTTAGTCGGGGATTGGAAAGATTTGCACAATGCTAAAATCTGGTGGGTTTTTGGGTTGATGACTGAGTTATATTTTAGTCGGGAATTGGCAGGATTTGCACTGTGCTAAAATTTGGTTGGTTTTTGTTGAATTGATGACTGAGTTAAATTTTGGTTAGGGACTGAATATATTTGCACTGTGTCTAAATCTGGTTGGTTTTAGGGTTGACGATTTAATTATATTTTGGTTAAGGACTGGAAAGATTTGCACAGTGCTAAAATCTGGTAGGTTTTTGGGTTCATGACTGAGTTATATTTTAGTCGGGAATTGGCAGGATTTGCACTGTGCTAAAATCTGGTTGGTTTTTGAATTGATGACTGAGTTATATTTTAGTTAGGGACTGGAAAGATTTGCACTGAATTCAAATCAGGTTGGTTTTTGGGTTGATGACTGAGTTATATTTTAGTCGGGAATTGCAGGATTTGCACTGTGCTAAAATCTGGTGGGTTTTTGTGTTGATGACTGAGTTGTATTTTAGTGGAGAATTGGCAGGATTTGCACTGTGCTAAAATCTGGTTGGTTTTTGGGTTGATGACTGAGTTATATTTTAGTCGGGAATTGGCAGGATTTGCACTGTGCTAAAATCTGGTTGGTTTTTGTTGAATTGATGACTGAGTTAAATTTTGGTTAGGGACTGGAAAGATTTGCACTGTGTCTAAATCTGGTGGGTTTTAGGGTTGACGATTTAATTATATTTTGGTTCGGGACTGAAAAGATTTGCACTTTGTTCAAATCTGGTTGGTTTTCGGGTTGATGACTGAGTTATATTTTAGTCGGGGATTGGCAGGATTTGGAATGTGCTAAAATATGGTGGGTTTTTGGGTTGATGACTGTGTTATATTTTAGTCGGGGACTGGCAGGATTTGCACAGTGCTAAAATCTGGTAGGTTTTTGGGTTGATGACTGAGTTATATTTTAGTCGGGAATTGGCAGGATTTGCGCTGTGCTAAAATCTGGTTGGTTTTTGAATTGATGACTGAGTTATATTTTAGTTAGGGACTGGAAAGATTTGCACTGTGTCTAAATCTTGTGGGTTTTTAGGCTTGACGATTTAATCATGTTGGTTTTTGGGTTTATTACTTAGTTATATTTTGGTCGGGGATTGGCAGGATTTGGACTGTGCTTAATTATGGTGATTTTTTGTTGATGACTGAGTTATATTTTGGTTAGGGACTGGACAGATTTGCACTGTGCGAAAATAGGGTGGGTTTTTGTATTGATGACTAAGTTTTATTTTGGTCGTGGACTTGCAGGATTTGCACAGTGCTCAAACCTAGTGGATTTTTGGGTTCGTGACTGAGTTATATTTTAATCGTAGAATTTCTTACCATAGCTTTACTGACACATACTTAAAATACATACAAACACTATGTACTCAACAACTCCACAGGGCCCCTGCAAAGCACTAATATAGATAAAAAATCATACGACTAAAATCTGTCTTAGATCAAGTTAACTTTACCAGATGAGAGAGCTCGGTAGAGGTGCACCATATACGGTCGTTGTCGGCAGCAGTCGGCAGCAAATTCGTCGGCAAATCGTCGTCGTCGACACTGCGTTTCGCCCTTTCTTGTTCTTTCGCCCCTTCTTCAACGACGACGACGATGTGATGGTTGAATCGCGTCACACACACACACACACACACACACACAGGGTGGAATAATTGAATTAGTTAATTTAGTATCTGTTATTTGTTTGTTATTCAGTTGCAATTAGATGAGATTAGGAAGGAAAAAAGTGAGAAGGATTCTTTTCTGCAATAGAGGTGCAAAAGATCGTCTCGGAAATTTTGATTCGAAGCGAAATTTGTTTGAAGTCGATCGAACAAGGGTTTCGATCATACTAGTCATCTTGCTTCTACAGGAATCTTCTCGCACGAATGAATGAATGAATGAGACATGAATGAATGAATGAGACACGAACGAATGAATGAGACACGAATGAAGTAGAATGAAACACGAATGAGACGCGAGTGAATGAATGAGACGCGAGTGAATGAATGAGTCTCGTGATCGATCGTACGAGTCATCCTGTTTCTACAGGAATGGACCAACATGAATGGAAGATGGGAATGGAAGCGGGAATGTGAGTTTACCACTTACCGATTCCGGTTCTCCTTCTTACTAAAAATAGACCCTTATGTACCAATTATACAGGGCGCAAGGTAGAGGCCTACAGCCCATTGGTACAAGGGCACGTGCAACACATCGAAGTATTAGCGGGTCGATGTGATTATTAGTGATTTAGTGTGTGCATTGGAGTATTAACAGACCGATGCACCAATTCTAGTGATCTTAGGAAAGAGTGGATTCGTCCGCTCATAATTTTAGTGTTAAGACAATGTAATAACCAACAAGTTAACTACCAAATACCGACAGTTCACTTCCATATTTCAGAGCCCTCCAAACAAAATTTCGATTCGGAGTCGAAATTTCGAACGGATAGAGGTGCAGAAATCAGTCATGAGACCAATTTTGATCATGAGTGTTATGTTTAACAAATCGCTCTAGTACAAATTCTACGTAGCCCTACTTTGTCTCTTTGTCATTAACACACATACTCGTACCGGTACCGTACGATCGAAAGATGTCGGCGGCAAATTCTATCGAAAAAGAAAAACAAGGCGACCGAGGTGTGAAAACCCCAATCATCACTTAAAATCAAATCAGATGAGAGTTCGAATTTAAAATAGAGCTCGCGCGAAGAATGACGTCACTTGATTGGTAGTATAGATCAATTGGTAGGATCAGTATGAAGGAAGCTAAATACAGCATGAGTATGTACTGGATGAGGGGGGGGGGGGGCGCGCGGGGGGGGGGGGGGGGGGGTGTTGTCCAAATTTGAAAAACTAAAAATTAAAAAAAATAGTTTTTTTCACCCTCTGAAAAATGGGACTGGAAAGATTTGCACTGTGTTCAAATCTGGTGGGTTTGGGGGTTGATGACTGAGTTATGACTGAGTTATAGTTTGGTTGGGGACTGGAAAGATTTGCACTGTGTTCAAATCTGGTGTGACTGAGTTATATTTTGGTGGGTGATAGGCAGGATTTGCACTGTCTTCAAATCTGGTGAGTTTTTGGTTGATGATTGAGTTATATTTTGGTCTGGGATGGGCAGGATTTGCACTATCTTCAAATCTGGTGAGTTTTTGGATTGATGACTGAGTTATATTTTGGTCCCGGATTGGCAGGATTTGCACTGTGTTCAAATCTGGTGAGTCTTTGGATTGATGACTGAGTTATATTTTGGTCGGGGATAGGCAGAATTTGCACTGTCTTCAAATCTGGTGAGTTTTTGGATTGATGACTGAGTTATATTTTGGTCCGGGATGGGCAGGATTTGCACTGTCTGCAAATCTGGTGAGTTTTTGGGTTGATGATTGAGTTATATTTTGGTCGGGGACTGGCAAGATTTGCACTGTCTTCAAATCTGTTGAGTTTTTGGGTTGATGACTGAGTTATATTTTGGTCCTGTATTGGCAAGAATTGCACTGTGTTCATTTCTGGCTATTTTGGGGTTGAGTATTGAGTTATATTCTTTAAATCTGGTGTGTTTATGGGTTGATGACTGAGTGATATTGTGGCTGTGAACGGGCAGGATTTACTATTGTTAGAAACTATTGGTAACTTTTTCAATCAACACTGATGGTGGTTGTTTTTCCTTCTGGAATTCATCATAGAAATCTTTAATTTCCTTACACATTCCCTTGACTTTGGTATGATCTATCTCATCCCTCAAGTACAATCCGTTTAATGTTTTACACCTTGACAAAACAACATATATCCAATGTTGCATCCTATAGTTCCAACTCGAAACCAAAATATTGTCTATGGAACGCCCTTGTAATTTATGCACAGTTCTAGCATGGGAAATGTTGAGAGGGAATTGTTTGAGTTTGACGCTCAAATTCTGTCTTGATGATTTGTGACTGATGTGCTCACTAAACAGAGAAGGATACTTGCACAAGGCATAAATATCTTTTTCGGGCAATTTGAGGTTGTATATGGGTTGTTCTTCTGGAGTATTGGTATCTGTAAGAATAACTTGTATAGATTCAATTTTATCAGCATCAATGCAATTGACATAATAGCCATTGATCACAACACTCTCAAGGGCTTCAAACATGTTCATCTCTTGTTTCAAAATCAAACCTTTAAATTCACACATTGAACCATTAGCTATAGATTCTTCAACAGATATATTGCTTGTTATCATGATGGGACAACCAATATATAGCTTTAGAAATGGATCAACATGTGTACTTCCTCTTCTTTCTGTAACATCTGCATCAGAGCAACAACTGTAAAATATATCTCCTTTATCTGGAAAGGCCTTGTAATCTTTTCTGCTTTGGGCATATTTGTATTCAACATTGGATGCTTGTATGCATATGGTGTGCACGGGAATAGGGTCTTGAATGTTCTTGGAATGGGTTTGTTGTAAATGAAGGGCAAAAATTGCATCATTGATTGCACACCTGTCTTTGTTTGTTGCTGCAGCATAAGATATTGCCATTGGTAAAGAATCACTCTCAATCACCTTCCTTGAGTTGATAAGCTTAGCATCTTCTTCACTAAGCCCAATTTTAAAAATTCTTTCTAACAATTTTCCATATGATGCATCTTCCTGAAACCTGTGGTTTGTTTTTAATTCCAGCATCACATTGACAGCATCCCTGAACATTGTTGTATATTGCTCATCATATATTTTGGTTCCATTTATGGGAGGTAGCTGATTGAAATCTCCAGCAAAGAGTACATTGATACCACCGTACAATGTATTTGTTCTTGGAGCATCTTTCAATTCATTTAATGTTTTATGCAGCCTGTTTAACAATGAATAATTTGCAAAGGATATTTCATCAATAATGATCATTTCTGTGTCAACCCAATCTTCTTTGAATTCACTTAATTTTTCAAGGGATGAATTGTTCTCTTTCACTGGAATGTGGCAAGCACTATGAAGAGTGCTACCATGAATTGACACTGCTGCACATCCAGTTAAAGCTGTAACAACAATTGTTTGCCTTGTAAACTTGATGTTTAAATTTTCACAGAATTCCTTGCAATAAGACAGAATTGCTCTGATCACGCGACTTTTCCCTGTACCACCTGCACCTGATAGAAATGCTATGGATTGTTGTCTATGTTCATGCATTTCTTTCAACATCTGAACTGTTGTACTGAAGTTGATCTTGTCACGCCTTGAAATAGATGAGTCAAAACCATCGTTCTCTTCCTCCTCACCAAATTCATTGAATGGTGCAAGTCTTCCCAATTCACCAGATAATCTTCTCCTTGTGTTTCTTGTTTTTTGCATTCCATTTTTCTTTTGTTTTTCATAAACTCTCAGTACAAATCCAGAGACAATGTATACAAATGCTATCATTTGATGTTTGTCACCATTGAATATCTCTTTACCATATGCAATCATGTTTTCACAAGTACCCGTGGCAGATAAGTTTGTGATCTCTTCATTTGTAACAACAGTATGGTGTGTTACCATCACTTTAATCATGTTTGTGATGTCAAGCTCATGCCAATCCCTGCCCATATCTGTATCTTCACCATCTTCCATTAATGATACTCTAGAAGCTGAACAAAATATTGTTTTTGTTTGGTCAATATTTGGTGCCTTAATCAAATTGTGTCCACAATGATTGCTTCCTGCCTTAGTAATGATTGATGTGTTGAAGGAAAATAGATTATGACTCGTTCTAAAACAGTTGTCATCATCTAATCCTAAAACTGTGTTCCCAAAAAGATCCAATTCATCCAAGATGTTGATATTATTTCTGTTGTTGTCTTCTGCATTTGATTCATCATGTGTCCACCTAGTATCTGGTGGTAAGGTCACTCTCTCTAGTGCATCTTTTGCACGTCCACCCATCAAGCTGTTATGTGTCCTTTGAATATTCTTCAAAATATTCTGATGCTCTTGTTTTAGCAAACGATTTGCTAAAAAAGATTGAAAATAGGGAAGATATTTGGAATTCAATTGCAGGTCAGAAAGCTTTCTGAATGGTGAAAATAACACACTTGCTCTTTTAGCATAATCTTCCATTGCTAAAGCAATTTCCTGGTGTTCTTCATTTTCATGCTGTGGGACAAAATCCATAATTTGTTTGTTCCTAAAGTTTGACGTCGATTTGAAATCATAGTGACAGATACCTGGAAGTTTAGGTTTTTTGTATTCATCACAAAATGAATGGTTTTTTGAAGGATGGTTATCCGTAAAGTCCAGTGATGTCTTACTTCTTCTCATTTTTGTATAATACTTTGATGCAAAATCATAAAGACACACACCCTCTAGTTCTGTTGGTCTGCAAATATAATTTGCAACTTTTGATAAATAAACTGGCAAGTCTTCCTCATTGTCACTTTCATTGGCTTCTTTCAGTTTTAGAACACCATCAACAACATGATCATTCTCAATATAATTGCTCAACACCAATGTTGAAAACTCTTCGGAGAACCTAAATCTTGTATGGTTTCTTGTCAGGTAGGCAGCCATTGGCGCTGAAGTGATGTTATCTTGTGTCACTTTGAACAATGCATTTAGAATAGCTCTTATTCCAACCTTTTCCCTCATCAGATCATCTTCTTCATTTGTTTCATTTAGTTGTGCTGTAGAGTCATTTCTGTGGTTTACTGTGTTTGGTTCATCATGTTCTTCATCATTCATTGTGACATTTTCATTTTCTTGTCTCTGTTGTTCACCAAGTTGTTTGATTACTTTTTCTGCAACTGCACTGATCTTTTCTTTATCATCCTTTTGTGTACTTTTTGAGGCATAACATGTAAGGTAATAAATCCCTGCACCATCCACCCCCCAAATAACATTGTTGTTGCATTGAAAAATACAACTTACAATACTATTGTTTGAATTGGCAAAACAATCCTGATGTGTTCTCTCATGTTCCCAGACAAACAATTGTTTCTTGTTGCATTTGCCTGTCCAATCAAATGATGTTAATTCTTCATCTTCAAAATGTATCTTTGTTTCATCACAAGCAGGAAGCGGGAGCTTGAACCTACATTCACCATTTTTGTCCTTTTTGTGACATGAGCTTGCATGTGTTGAGGCATGCAAATTGCGTAACAAATTAACAATGTGAAGGTTTTTTTGGTATTTCATTGATCCAAGGCGCGGGAAAAGACCACTTTTAATTTGGGCAGCAGTTTCTTTATGCAATGCCATTTCCATTGTCACCTGACATTTTGATTGCTTAGTCACACCATTCCAAAACTTGTGATACATGAAATATTGTTCTCCAGTTTCATTTGATGTTGGTATACTTTTGAGGAAATCTAAACTTTCACGCGCCAAATCTTCACTTGTGTAAAGTTTAGAGCAGGCTCTGCATTTAAAAATTGCTTTGTCACCCAGTGATGTGTGACCATGTTTAAGTCTCAATCTCCTTAAATCCTGTTCTGTGCATTTCTCAAAAGATTCTGAAACCAAACACAAACACTCAGGATTCCTGCACTGAATAGAATCAAAGTTCTGAAACAATTTTGTTGTCAGTATGTTTTGTGCATAGTGTTTCATGGTCTCTATTGCCCCATCTTGCTTGTCTTCCGTATGCAAATCTTGTACCAGGTCATTCCATTTATTTATCCACAAAACAAAATGTGCATGCAGAGTGCCACGTCCTTGTTCTTCAACTGCAACACTATATGCTTCTAAATCTCCAAATAAACCCATATCTTTGATGTTACCTTCCTTGTTATCCCATCCCAATATGAACTTGATGGTTATTTCCAAAATATTTTCAAATTCAATAGCACAAATACCTGGATATGTTGTTCTTATCGATGAGCACTCTGTCACAAACTGAAAAAGATCACAATCATCAATGGGTGGTTGTTCTCGCTTTAAAAGATCTGGGAAATCCTCAGAAGTAACTTCTTCATCCTTGGATTTTGACATCACTCTAATCCTAAAATTGATTGAATCATTTGGAGTGATGGTGAATAGAATGCAAGGCAATCCATAATGTGCCATCAGTTGAAACATTTTCTTTCTAGCAAGATCAGAAGCTGCATTTGTATTTCCCATTGAACTTGTTACTCCCCTTATTTTAGATAGAAAAAAATCTTCATTTGTTTCTGGCACCACATTTCCATCTAGAAAATTGATTGATGCTTGTTTGAGTTGAACTGGGTCAAGCTGTGAAAAGTTGCACCTCAGGTTTTTTGTTGTTTTTTATTTTTAAATAGGAATGTTTCACCATTTTGACTCTTTGTACAAAATTGTACATAACTGCTACAAATTCACCCTGATGAAAGCATGGTGATGATAACTCTGATAAATATTTCAGATAATCAGGACTCATTCTCTCTACTCCATCCACATCAACAGATCCAATGCCATATGGAAATTGAAGTGGGAAAGAACGCAAGAAATTCTTGTTCCCTTCATAATCTTTCAGTATGTTGTTGGATGTTCTACAGATCATGGTGGCATTCTTGTCAATGAGATCTTCTATACAGTGGTCCTTGAAATGTTTATCTGTGTCAAATCCTCCATTGGTTGTGCTATGTAGATTCTCATCAGGAAAGATGACATGCATTTCAAATTGTTGTTCAATGTTTGAGTTCGAAGATGGTATTTGATTGGTCTTGTCAACAAAAAGAGGTAAAATGATATGAGTATCATTTATGTTTTCATTCTCAAGGTAACCCATATTTTGTTTCATCCAATGCAAGGCTTTTTTCACTTTTTGTATTCTGAACTCCATTTTCTTTTTTACTGCCAGTTTTTGTTGGTTAGTGAATGATCCTGTTAGGATCACTTGGATTTGATTCTTCCCAATTGATTCCAGATAGTTGATAACGCCACTTGTATATTCCAAATTGTTTCTTCTCAAAAAGTGATACCCTTTAATCATTTGATGCTGTCCAGCATGGAAATGAAATATGTGTTGGCTGATTCTCACATCTGAGATAATGGCAAGTTCTGTTGCTGTCAAATCTAATAGTTCGTTAGGAGGATATCCATGCAAGAGTCCATTTGCTATAGCATATTTTGGAAGCTTGGCTTGTTTATTATTGTTCTTTTTCATGCTCTCAATACCATTATAGCATTGGCTGCAGCACCCAAATTGGGAGATAGCTTCTCTATCACTAGAAGGCTTGATCGCATATGTCTTTGGTGACAAAATGAAATCATTGAATAAAATTTGTTGATTGTGGATTATTCTTCTCCCATTGATACATTTTTGTGTGTATTGCTTCAGAACTTGGTTCCTAACTGACACAGAAGCAAATTTAAACGGCATATTGTCCCACTTGATTTTCTTCTTGTGAAAATAATCTCTAACATATGGATGTGCTAGAGAACTAAAGTCAAGTTTTTTTTCATCACCTGTTCTTATGAATCTGTCACAGATACAGCAAACTTTTGCTTTGAACTTTCCCTGAGAAAAAGTAATCAATTTATTTTTTGCTTTAAATGCCTCTTCATAGGCTTTTTGAATGGCATGAGTTGTCACAAGCATTATCAACCTGTTTCAAAATATTGTAGTGAAAATGATCAATAATATTAGGTAAAAAAATGGATATTCAGAGCCATGTAGATTTGAAATTGTTGAAAACATTTCCAATTTGCTTGCCTAACGTACCTGTGACATAAATTTGGGCCAAATCTGGTCAATACTTTAATAAAAACTTAGTTAATGTTAGGTGGAGGATTGGCAAAATCTGCACTTGGGTTGATGATTGGCAGGATTTGCACCGTGTTCAAATCTGGTGGGTTTTGGGGTTGATGACTGAGTTATATTATGGTCGGAGATTGGCAAGATTTGCACTGTCTTCAAATCTGGGGAGTTTTTGGATTGATGATTGAGTTATATTTTGGTCGGAGATGGGCAAGATTTGCACTGTGTTCAAATCAGGTGGGTTTTTTGGTTGATGATTGAATTATATTTTGGTTAGGGACTGGAAAGATTTGCACTGTCTTCAAATCTAGTGAGTTTTTGGGTTTATGATTGAGTTATATTTTGGTCGTGGATTGGAAAGATTTGCACTGCCTTCAAATCTAGTGAGTTTTTGGATTGATGACTGACTTATATTTTGGTCGGGGATGGGCAGGATTTGCACTATGTTCAAATCTGTTGAGTTTTTGGATTGATGACTGAGCTATATTTTGGTCCGGGATTGACAGGATTTGCACTGTCTTCAAATCTCTATAATTTTGGTATGGGAATGGACTTATTATTTTTTGTTTTTGTACACAAATGTTATGCTTTGCTGATTTAGATTTTTCAATTTATGACAGTTGAGAAAAAGATGATGAATAATATGTTTTTTTTGTATTTGTTATGTAATTGCTTTTGGGATGGTATGCGATTATGTCAATTGTTTTTGATGCGATAATTCTTTTTGGTTAAATCTGATAATCTTCTGATAAGGTGGCATTGACCCTTTGTAATTGACATGATTTCTGTTAATCTGGAGATGATACTTCAATCCTGATAGTTCTGTCCTACAGGAAAGCCAACAAAGCGTGTTGCATAGTAGCTGTATTCACCATTGTTTTTGCGTGTGAAGATGTCCCACAAATCATTCTCACGGATGTATGAATATTTCTCTTCTGGAGTCTTCACCTCTTCTGGACAATGATAGGTTTCAAATATTGCATGTGTACTATCATCCTTGAATATTTTGTCAATGGAACTATTAGGAGGGGCATTGTTTGGGATTTTGATATGAGTTGGAGAAAATGGAAGAAATGTTTTTTCGGCATTTTTCTGTTCTTCACTACAAAAAATCTTGACGATCAAATCTCTGAATTCTTCCATAGTCTGTGTTTCAATGATAGGGTATCTGTCAGGATTAGGGAAGGCAACAAAAGCAACATGTCCATATTTGCTGGTGGGTGTGTCTTTTAGAGCTTTGTTAGTGTCATGTGATTCCCTCAGAATAAGAGTTTCCGTGCATCTCACATCAAAATGATCAGGACCTAGCTCAGGATACTTGTTCAAATTACCTTCTCTGATTGCTTTCAACACAGGAAACGCAAAACCAGCTTCACCCATAACATTAAGAAGCTGTGCACCCATCATTCTATCATCCGTGCAAAATTTGAACACTTCTACCACATTCTGCTGATACTTTCGTGGGCTGCTCAACTTTCTAGGTTTAATGATTTTCTCTTTTTTAACTGGAGATGGAGGTTTTCTGGTGACAGTGGTAGTCTTTTTCTTAGAGTCATCAATGGAGTTTACAGCCTTTCTCATTGGCGCCATATTGAAAAGAATGATTGATTAGATGCTGCTGTATTTGAAGTGTTTATTTTATCGTGATTAGGATGAGTTTTTCAACTTGAAAAAAGTGTGCAAAAATTGCAGTGGTAATGCAGGGACCAAAATACCTTCAAAATCCACACAGTAGTGTGTGAAGTAATTCCAAATTGATTGTTTGCCTGCTAATTCTACGTTATCCTGTCAAACGATTTTGAGAACCTGGGACTTAACACTGTTGTGATAGATTAAAAACAATGAAACAAGATTGCCTTGGAATTTGCAATAGGTCAATTGGATTAATCATTGATAATAAAATAAAGATTTTTTCACAAACCTGGGACTTCATAGTAATGGAATTGATTAAGATGATCGAATTGAAGATACTATGATGTGAAAAGTACTCTAAAAACTATTCAACATGTGTCTTCCAATTATACCATGCGTGGGGCACGTGTCATGTATGTGCATGTGATGTATGTGTGAGCATGTCTCGCGCACAAAATGAATTCAAAGCATAGAGGGAATGAGAAATTAACATCTAACAAACAAATTTTAATTTTTTTAATGTAATCTGTCTTTTGCACGTATTAGACCCCCCAAAAAGGGGGTCGTGGGGAAAATAACTTAATTTTCCTTATAGTTTCTTTTATGTTTTTTTGCTTCACGGTGATATTGAACCTTGAACAAACGTTTAGTATAGGTGGAAAGCAATTCAGTCATTTTTTGATTCTTCTCTGCATCTGATTCACATTCACATATAATGTGAAATTTTGAAACAAGTGTGTGCACTTCAGAAAAATTGCCTTGACTTGTAAACATTCCAGAGGCTGTAGGCTTGTAAGCTTCTGCTGAAACGTAATATGCATAGTAGAGTAGATGAATCATATATTCTTTGTCCAAATCATCAATATGTTTCCAAACAGACTCTGCAATCATAACCATATTCTGCAGAAGTGTAACCTGTAAACCAGCATCATACTGTTTTGTTTTTGTCTTGTTATATGCAACGGATCGTGTTTATGGATGAACCACTACCAGCGTGGATTACTCCTCCCGGAATTTCAGAAAAAGACAGCAAAGGACACCGTACAAGTCTGGCTGCTTTGAATTCAAAATTTTTGAGCAGATTGGGTGTAATCGATTCATTTTTTGTCGCATTGGACATGATGTTCACCATGAATAATCCTGAATAAATCACCAAATGCTGTTTGAAAATATTCATCCAAGGCTTCTTCCGTTTCTCCCATATTTTTGATTCTCTGAAAAAATGAATCTGGAATATTTATCCAATTCAAAGCCCGAACAGATGATAAACCTTTCTGAATGAGATCAATCGCTGTTCTATAACCAACCTTTTCTTTTTGACTTGGTTCAACCACTTTTGTTGTACTCTGCCCTCCTGTAAGCAGCATTCCAAATTGTTTTTCAAAATCATGTCCCATCAAATCTAAGTGCATGGCCTGATCACCACGTACTTCAGTGATTATTAGGCTTGGTGTAGCAACCTTCCAATATTGAATTTCTTCTTTTGGAATTGTTCGTGGTAAACACATATTCATAGTGGTTTCTTCAATAAATTTTAACAAAGAAACCATATGACGCATTTCAAAACCAGTTTTATCACAAAACTTTTTCCATGCCGGTTTAAGTGCTAGGTGCGTTGGACTGAAAGACAGATGCATTTCATATCTGAATGCTTGTATTGGTTGTGCGGAAGGATCTGCTTTCCTTGCCTTAGAAACAACTGACTTGAAAAAATCCCAATGTTTCATAATTTTGGCTTGGATGCTATCAACAATTTGCAACTGTGTAGCAAACAATGGATCTTCAAGTTTTGGCACATAAAACACAGCTCTTTCAAACGTCATAGTAACAAATGGGTGATCTATCATTTCTTCACATTTCATGCGTTTGTAAGAATTTGAATGATTGGGTTGAGAAATTTCAAGCAAAACATCATTAGAAAAAGATCCATTTGTCATAGATTTCAATGGTTGAGGAGTAGCATTCCTTAATTCAAATTCCTTGATGCACTCTGCAGCAAATTGACAGGCATTAGCATGAGTGGAAAAAGCTGTTATTCCATGCATCTCACCACAGATACAGGCAAATGTTTTTTGTTTAAGACTCAATTTCAACTGAAGCTTGTTCTGATACCATGCATATTTAGATTCAGCTCTATAATTCATTTCATCTGGTATGCATTTTGGGACAGTGTCTTCCATGGATTGGCAGTTTTGTAAGTGTTTACTTGCTTTTTTTGCATGGCCCATAACTTGCCCACATTTACATATGAAACCCATCACCGAAGTTGGCATCGCATATGGTATTTCCTTGTCATTATCATGAAAGATAAAACTGCATGATCCAGACATCATGTCGATTGCTTTTTCTTTAGATAGTTTTCTAATTTCCACTAGATTGGGTTTGTTGTATTTTGATAGAGGATCATTTTTTTCTTTGAACCGATTGGCTTCCCTTTATTCTTTGTCTCTTGATTATCTGACATCCTTTTAACAATCTCGTGATCGTCCGGTGGGGTTGTCTCATTTGCCGTCACATCTATTTCTGTTGTTGTTGCTGTTGCGTCATTACCAGAAATTGTTGTCGTCTCTGTCCCTGCAACCGTTTTGTAATTCACCGTGTCCTGTCCAATATTTTCTAAACTTGTTTCCTTAACAATGCCGACATTCACATTGGCATTACCATTGTCATCGATTGCTGCTTCTAGCATGACAGAAATTGTTTTTGACTCCATTTTTCCTTCAAGTGTCTTCTCCGTACCCACAGTTATATTGGCATTGTCATTACTTTCTTTACCCTCTAAATCCATGGGAGTTAGTGTCGTCAAAGCAGGATTGTTGGTGGGCGATAAATTGCTGTTCATGATGGGATTTTTCCTGTCGGGTGCTGTATCGCTTGCTGCGTTGGCGGGCGATAAATTGCTGTTCATGATAGGATTGTTCCTGTCGGGTGCTGTATCGATTGCTGCTTCTAGCATGACAGAAATTGTTTTTGACTCTGTTTTTCCTTCTAGTGTCTTCTCTGTACCCACAGTTGTATTGGCATTGTTATTGATTTCCTGATCATCCAAATCCACGGGAGGTATATTGCTTTTCATGATGGTTTGTTATTATTTTCCTTCTGAATCCGATTCGTTGAGAGTCTGATTCAAAGGCTTCTGACGAACAGCAACGCTGTGTTAGTGTCTTAGTAGACGAACAATTGTACTCTACGTGTGACAATTATGTTTGGATACTTTCGACAACGGATAATCGGACTACAGGCGAAGCTAGGGAGACGCCAGATCTCTCCTTGCTGTGACTTATTCAGATTGCAGCGAGACAGACCTTAATAATGTAGATTACAAGTAGTTGATAGCAACTAGTGTGAAGTTTGGGATGTAAATCAGTTGAATGTTAAAAGTATGAGATAAAGTGAAAATCTTGCCGAAATGCAAGATCTCTCTTTTATTGAGATGAATACGTTGCAACTGCTGTTGCATAGTGCTGAGATTACTCGCTGATTATTTCCGTACATGTATTAGTCGTTGACCATATATATCTGTATGCATGTATATGTATTGTGTGAGAATCACACGCCAACGGTTTTCTTCTCTTGTTCCGTTATGAAGACGTCATGATATGTTTATCATTAAGGTCAGGAATTGCTCCCGTAGCTCGTGTGATATTTTATGAAATCAGAGTTTGCTCACCGAAGAATAATGGCAATACTGTAAAACAGGGATTGCTCACCGTTGATGCGCGATGGGAATCGATGCGCCGTGGGAATCGATATGCCGTGGGAATCGATTACTTAGAATGATACGGGACTCATTGATTTGTACGAATGGGATATCTACCATCTAGTAGCTTTGGTACTTCTGGTCACGAAAGGAATTTAATACTTCCCATGTCTCCTTGTGAAGGGTCATCACGCTCTACATGATGCTTCCATCGTCTTGAAGGAGGTCGCCGGTATTACCACAGAAGTGGAAGATGGGCCTGAGCAGTGGATACACAACTGAGTGTCCCCAATGCTTGGTGAGGATGTCTGCACAGTTATCCTTACCTGGGATGTGCATCATTAAAATGAAACCTCTCGCTATCATACTTCATACATAGTGAAACGACAAAATATTATGACGCTTGTGCAACCTTGCGTAAGGGAAGGTTGACGTTTGGATCATCTTTTCGTTGTCACCCCAAGAGTAGGAGATATCATGGACTCGTGTTCCTAGGTATCGGAATGAGTGGCGTAAATCGACGATCTGTTCGATGCAAGTCCTTCCTGCAACAAATTCAGCTCCAAAGGTGGCTGTTTCCGTAGTAGACTGCTTCTTCGAGAACCACATCATGGGAGTCTTGTTCGCGAAATGAAGAATGCCGGTTACAGCCTTACCACTGAGAATATCATGCATGAGGTTGGCATTATAGAAATGTGTCAACACTACTGTCTTTCCAAGCGGTGTAGGAGCGTCGTCGGGTAGCTCTTCAGAATGCTCCCCATAGACGGTGTTGGACCAGTCAATGGTGTCGGGTTTAGTCAATATAA
This sequence comes from Pseudo-nitzschia multiseries, assembly GCA_037355745.1. Taxonomy (NCBI): domain Eukaryota; phylum Bacillariophyta; class Bacillariophyceae; order Bacillariales; family Bacillariaceae; genus Pseudo-nitzschia; species Pseudo-nitzschia multiseries. Next base: position 28,413,034 of record CM074781.1, read on the forward strand.
AATCGGGTGGTTCCACGCGGAATCTGATTTTAAAATGTCTAAACTTGGAGATATATCCATAGATACGTTTTGCACGTTCGAGATGCCCATCTCGTGGTTGAGCTCTGAAACTTGAGAGCGTCATCACGGCTGTTTGTACATCGAAACGGCAAATAGCGATGATCCATTGGAGTGAACCGATCATACTTTGGTATTTCTGTATACCAGTTTCTTCGAGAAAGGCTGAGGAGTCCAATTTGGGATGATCGTTCTCCGCGATGGGTGATTGGAACCTAGTGTTAGGTTTGCATCCGAACATTTGTTCGTAAGACGCTTCCATCTTTTCGATGAACTTTATGGGATTCATGCATAGAACACCATGCTCGTCGCGCTCAAATCCACAACCTAAGTGAAAGTTCATATTTCCGGATCCCTTCAATTTGAAGCTATATGGTGACAACTGCAATATCTTCAAGAAGGAATTGGGATCTGCCATGCAGAGACATAGGTCATCGACATATGTGCATAAAAGCTCATATACACGTTCACCATGCTTGTTCGTTCCAGGCTTGAGGAATATTTCCGGTTCTGCGCGGGATCTTTCGAAGCCGAGTTTGATGAGACAAGCCGCGAGTAAGTCTCCAAAGCACTTGCCTGAAGACCTGAGACCGTATAGGGCTTTGTAAATGATCAACAGGTGACCTTCCAGCGATCCGAATTCGGGACCTGCCTTGATGCATACTTTCTCGCAGGTAACTGCTTCTAAGTAGGCGTTACCTATGTCGGTACCCCATGCTTTCAAGTCGTTGAGTTCAGCTAGGAATAGGCACATGCGCAGGCCGCGGAGAGATACGACACCTGCATAAACACTGTGGATAGGGGCCTCAGTGAGATTGCCGTTAGCAACGAGGCGAGCCTTGTTTCTACCGTCGTGCTTGACAGCGTATATCATGTGTACCTTGATCTGTTGGAATCCCGGAGGAATGGAGCTCGTCTTGTACACGCCTTTATCAATGAATGTATTGTACTCATTGAGTTGTGCCATTTCCAGAGTGGTGGCATCTTCCCATTTGGTGTTTCCGTTGGCTTGATCAAATCGGAGGGCTTCTTCGTGGTTACGAGGTACTTTGAATCCATATTGGTACTGTGGAGTGGTACGGAAAGAACGTAGTTTGGCTTGGTGCACGAGTCGATCAAGTTTCTTGGTTCATCGTGCTAGGTTGGTGATTCGCTTGAGGGGTTTCCATCCTGGGAGGTCAAGCAAGTTGTTGTCTTTCCCATATTTTGCAACGGTGACCGGGTCATCAGCCGCAATGTTGGCCAGAGGTTCATATGTTCGTTCCATATTCTCCCACTCAATCCAAAGGTTATACTTGGAACCTTTGTATTGAGGATGCTTGTTATCCAGAGGACCTTGGTGTCCTAGGATGCGGCGAAATGACCAAAGTTTGCCGTCTTCTTGTGTTGAATCACGATGGATGTAATTCATGACATCATTGTATGCAATGATATCATTGAGTTTGTCATCGGAGTGTTTGCACTTAAACTTGATGAAATCGTTGTTGCGTTCAAGACTGTCTTCAACATCGACGATGGTAAGGCGTTTCCGAGTGCCATCTGGATTGGTTACAAGGAAGGATCGTCCTTGTAGATCGGCAATCAGGACCGCAGGAATGGTAATGGGTTTACCATCAGCATCAAATTGTGCGTTACCTTCTTTGTCGGTAACAACTACCTGTGATGGGTCTACTGAAGGAGTAGCGGGGTTGGTGTGTGGAGTTGTGACGTCACTAACATCAAAGTATGCTAATTCTGGTGGGTCAAAATCATCTTCAGTAAGGAGAACGCCATCGGAGGTCTTGCTGAAGATGTGTGTCGTAGGAGGACCATCAAGACTCTCCCCATAGTTGTTAGGGAGTGGAGAAGGTGACCAGCTTGGGCTGTCATCGACCTTCTTATATAGAAAGCTCGGTAACAAGGGGTGGGCGGGTGGTTGAAGAATTGGTTGAGTGCCAGATGCGTGGGGCGTAGTATCTGGATGTGTATTGGGTACAGATGGGATGGTGTCATCGGCAGTGTCAGAATCAGCGGGTGAAACGCTGGGGGGAACTGAGTTGTTTGGTTGTGTAGACTCGTCAATGAGTTTATTCTGATTGGTATGCTCCCCATGTTTGAATGCTGGAGCTTCTCCAGTGGCGTATAAACGGGGCAAGGAATCCTTTGCGTTACGCCATTTGATGAAACCATCATCAGTAAATAGGCCCGCGCGTTTGTTACGTGATTCAGGCGTAAGAGCAGATCGAACACCAGAACGGTCAAGTAACGTGTTGGTAACGGGATCCCAGATTCGGAAGCAGAGTCCATTGCCAACATGTTCGGCGATGCCGACGAAGTGACCTAGGCGTTCGGTAGACTCGGTACCGAAAGGAGAGTCATTGGTTTTGAAATACACAGGTTCAATCCAGAAGAAACTGGTGTATGCGCTGATGGATTGGACTCTGGCAAAGTGAACCATATCTCCAACATCAGAATCAATTCGAACGACGATACCAAACGTTCAAACGCATTGTCAATCGCGTCATGGATCGTACCGGCACACCACCACACCTATGGCTACTGTGCATGACATACGTCGCGGGTCTCCTCAATGTTGTTTCTGATCCTACGCTGTCCGATAAACAACCGATCTTCATTGCCACCGGTACACTTGGCGACATCAGCGCATACACCAGTTTCTTCTGGATTGAACCTGTGTATTTCAAAACCAATGACTCTCCTTTCGGTACCGAGTCTACCGAACGCCTAGGTCACTTCGTCGGCATCGCCGAACATGTTGGCAATGGACTCTGCTTCCGAATCTGGGATCCCGTTACCAACACATTACTTGACCGTTCTGGTGTTCGATCTGCTCTTACGCCTGAATCACGTAACAAACGCGCGGGCCTATTTACTGATGATGGTTTCATCAAATGGCGTAACGCAAAGGATTCCTTGCCCCGTTTATACGCCACTGGAGAAGCTCCAGCATTCAAACATGGGGAGCATACCAATCAGAATAAACTCATTGACGAGTCTACACAACCAAACAACTCAGTTCCCCCCAGCGTTTCACCCGCTGATTCTGACACTGCCGATGACACCATCCCATCTGTACCCAATACACATCCAGATACTACGCCCCACGCATCTGGCACTCAACCAATTCTTCAACCACCCGCCCACCCCTTGTTACCGAGCTTTCTATATAAGAAGGTCGATGACAGCCCAAGCTGGTCACCTTCTCCACTCCCTAACAACTATGGGGAGAGTCTTGATGGTCCTCCTACGACACACATCTTCAGCAAGACCTCCGATGGCGTTCTCCTTACTGAAGATGATTTTGACCCACCAGAATTAGCATACTTTGATGTTAGTGACGTCACAACTCCACACACCAACCCCGCTACTCCTTCAGTAGACCCATCACAGGTAGTTGTTACCGACAAAGAAGGTAACGCACAATTTGACGATGACGGTAAACCCATTACCATTCCTACGATCCCGATTGCCGATCTACAAGGACGATCCTTCCTTGTAACCAATCCAGATGGCACTCGGAAACGCCTTACCATCGTCGATGTTGAAGACAGTCTTGAACGCAACAACGATTTCATCAAGTTTAAGTGCAAACACTCCGATGACAAACTCAATGATATCATTGCATACAATGATGTCATGAATTACATACATCGTGATTCAACACAAGAAGACGGCAAACTCTGGTCGTTTCGCCGCATCCTAGGACACCAAGGTCCTCTGGATAACAAGCATCCTCAATACAAAGGTTCCAAGTATAACCTTTGGATTGAGTGGGAGAATATGGAACGAACATATGAACCTCTGGCCAACATTGCGGCTGATGACCCGGTCACCGTTGCAAAATATGGGAAAGACAACAACTTGCTTGACCTCCCAGGATGGAAACCCCTCAAGCGAATCACCAACCTAGCGCGATGAACCAAGAAACTTGATCGACTCGTGCACCAAGCCAAACTACGTTCTTTCCGTACCACTCCACAGTACCAATATGGATTCAAAGTACCTCGTAACCACGAAGAAGCCCTCCGATTTGATCAAGCCAACGGAAACACCAAATGGGAAGATGCCACCACTCTGGAAATGGCACAACTCAATGAGTACAATACATTCATTGATAAAGGCGTGTACAAGACGAGCTCCATTCCTCCGGGATTCCAACAGATCAAGGTACACATGATATACGCTGTCAAGCACGACGGTAGAAACAAGGCTCGCCTCGTTGCTAACGGCAATCTCACTGAGGCCCCTATCCACAGTGTTTACGCAGGTGTCGTATCTCTCCGCGGCCTGCGCATGTGCCTATTCCTAGCTGAACTCAACGACCTAGAAGCATGGGGCACCGACATAGGTAACGCCTACTTAGAAGCAGTCACCTGCGAGAAAGTATGCATCAAGGCAGGTCCCGAATTCGGATCGCTGGAGGGTCACCTGCTGATCATTTACAAAGCCCTATACGGTCTCAGGTCTTCAGGCAAGTGCTTTGGAGACTTACTCGCGGCTTGTCTCATCAAACTCGGCTTCGAAAGATCCCGCGCAGAACCGGAAATATTCCTCAAGCCTGGAACGAACAAGCATGGTGAACGTGTATATGAGCTCATATGCACATATGTCGATGACGTATGTCTCTGCATGGCAGATCCCAATTCCTTCTTGAAGATATTGCAGTCGTCACCATATAACTTCAAACTGAAGGGATCCGGAAATATGAACTTTCACTTAGGTTGTGGATTTGAGCGCGACGAACATGGTGTTCTATGCATGAATCCCATAAAGTTCATCGAAAAGATGGAAGCGTCTTACGAACAAATGTTCGGATGCAAACCTAACACTAGGTTCCAATCACCCATCGCGGAGAACGATCATCCCAAATTGGACTCCTCAGCCTTTCTCGAAGAAACTGGTATACAGAAATACCAAAGTATGATCGGTTCACTCCAATGGATCATCGCTATTTGCCGTTTCGATGTACAAACAGCCGTGATGACGCTCTCAAGTTTCAGAGCTCAACCACGAGATGGGCATCTCGAACGTGCAAAACGTATCTATGGATATATCTCCAAGTTTAGACATTTTAAAATCAGATTCCGCGTGGAACCACCCGATTTTATATTGACTAAACCCGACACCATTGACTGGTCCAACACCGTCTATGGGGAGCATTCTGAAGAGCTACCCGACGACGCTCCTGCACCGCTTGGAAAGACAGTAGTGTTGACACATTTCTATGATGCCAGCCTCATGCATGATATTCTCAGTGGTAAGGCTGTAACCGGCATTCTTCATTTCGCGAACAAGACTCCCATGATGTGGTTCTCGAAGAAGCAGTCTACTACGGAAACAGCCACCTTTGGAGCTGAATTTGTTGCAGGAAGGACTTGCATCGAACAGATCGTCGATTTACGCCACTCATTCCGATACCTAGGAACACGAGTCCATGATATCTCCTACTCTTGGGGTGACAACGAAAAGATGATCCAAACGTCAACCTTCCCTTACGCAAGGTTGCACAAGCGTCATAATATTTTGTCGTTTCACTACGTACGAAGCATGATAGCGAGAGGTTTCATTTTAATGATGCACATCCCAGGTAAGGATAACTGTGCAGACATTCTCACCAAGCATTGGGGACACTCAGTTGTGTATCCACTGCTCAGGCCCATCTTCCACTTCTGTGGTAATACCGGCGACCTCCTTCAAGACGATGGAAGCATCATGTAGAACGTGATGACCCTTCACAAGGAGACATGGTGAGTATTAAATTCCTTTCGTGACCAGAAGTACCAAAGCTACCAAAGGGTAGATTTCCTATTCGTACGAATCAATGAGTCCCGTATCATTCTAAGTAATCGATTCCCACGGCATATCGATTCCCACGGCGCATCGATTCCCATCGCGCATCAACGGTGAGCAATCCCTGTCTTACGATATTGCCATTATTCTTCGGTGAGCAAACTCTGATTTCATAAAATATCACACGAGCTACGGGAGCAATTCCTGACCTTAATGATAAACATATCATGGAGTCTTCCTAACGGAACAAGAGAAGAAAACCGTTGGCGTGTGATTCTCACACAATACATATACATGCATACAAATATATATGGTCAACGACTAATACATGTACGGAAATAATCAGCGAGTAATCTCATCACTACGCAACAGCAGTTGCAACGTATTCATCTCAATAAAAGAGATATCTTGCATTTCGGCAAGATTTCACTTTATCTCATACTTTTAACATTCAACTGATTTATATCCCAAAATTCACACTAGTTGCTACCAACTACTTGTAATCTACATACTAAGGTCTGTCTCGCTGCAATCTGAATAAGTCACAGCAAGAAGAGGTCTGGCGTTTCCCTAGTCTCGCCTGTAGTCCGATTATCCGTTGCTGAAAGTATCCAACCACAATTGTCACGCGTAGAGTACAATTGTTCGTCTACTAACACACTAACGCAGCGTTGCTGTTCGTCAGAAGCCTTTGAATCAGACTCTCAACAAATCGGATTCAGAAGGAAAATAATACTTGTGGTAGGGTCAGGGGTACGTCCAGCCTTAAATACAGCATAATCTTGATAGTCTCCTTCAAATTCGATAGGGAGAGCATAGTCATCATGGTTTTGGCTTTGTTCAGGAGAAAAATCATGAATGTGTGCACGTACGGTCGACCGAGGAGCGGACATCGTGGACTGGGAATCAAGTCGAGTTGCTTCGAGTAAAAGCGTGATTTTAAGATTGTGGATAGCAGCGGCTTCGGCGACCGCATCCGTCACGGTGCTATTCGTCCCACCTGGATCCTTAACTTTGGCAAACTGTTCACTTAGCTGAAAGCTGGAATAGCATGCTTGACATAGTGCCGATTTTACGGTATGGTATTCAAGGGGCTTGTTGGGAGGACGAAATTTATTGAGGTGATTTAATTCATCAAACCAATGTGTAATGAACTTCACTTTGGATTCCTTCCAATTGTTGAGATTCAACTTTAGCAACGCTTGTAGCTGAGTCGAATTGTCATATACCTTGGCTTTTGATTTGCTGTGAAGGTTTACGAAATCGAAGTATGCCTTGCGTCCATCACGAGTGGTAGAATGACTGTGTACACACAATGCAGAAATGTCACTTTTGAAGACTTCCAACATGAGTACCCAGAAGAAGGCACATTGTTTGACGAAGAGATCACGGGTGTAACCCACAAGCGTAGCTGGAGGCCAAGTTTCATCAAGGAATGTCTCGGTGTTGATGTCGTACGCCTCGAGTTTAGCCTTGAAACCAACGAGCCAGTGTTCGAATCTTGAGTCATTCGTGAGGGGCGTAAAGGACTTTTCATCCCATGCTTTTCGGCACCAAGATTCGTACTTTACCTGCTGAGGTGACTTTTTGCTACTTCCCGCCGGAGGAGGTGGTGGGTTCAGAGCGGATTCGTTACGCATGCGTTGGGCACGTTCTTTGCGGAATGGCTGGAATTCCTTGTATGTATATGATTTCACATCCTTCCAAGTTCTCAAGTCTTCTGCTAGAGCGGCATCATTTTCTTGTAAATCGATCGCGAAATCCGCAAGTGCTTCTACGTTCCTTTGAACGGATCGAGGGATATGCGTTGGTAGCCCTCCTTCAGTGTAGGTAAGCTTGCGTGCAAAATCCGGTTCGATAAGTGTGTCAAGGAATGCATTCCACTGGCATAATCCGCCTTCCTTGAGGGCTAAGCACAGTTTACTATTGGCTTCACTTGTTACGCTGAGTAGGGATACGAGTATCTTCTTCATATCAGTATCGAAACTGGGAAAGTGGTTGACAACAGCGACTTCTGCGTCATTCTTCTCTTCGCTGCCGGGCATCGTCGGTATGTTCGGCATCTGTGACGTTTCCGATCCTCGGAGAGAATTGCGCGGTGACTGGGAATGAGAGCTACTTCATGTACGCATATGCCAGCGTAGAGATTGAATTCAGGTCCGTTCTTGTCCCTCTTTGAGTCCAAGCCTTCTTAGAGCTTGCGACTGTTAATCTATTATTTTCCTTCTGAATCCGATTCGTTGAGAGTCTGATTCAAAGGCTTCTGACGAACAGCAACGCTGCGTTAGTGTGTTAGTAGACGAACGATTGTACTCTACGCGTGACAATTATGTTTGGATACTTTCGGCAATGGATAATCGGACTACAGGCAAAGCTAGGGAGACGCCAGATCTCCTCTTGCTGTGACTTATTCAGATTGCAGCGAGACAGACCTTAGTATGTAGATTACAAGTAGTTGGTAGCAACTAGTGTGAATTTTGGGATATAAATCAGTTGAATGTTAAAAGTATGAGATAAAGTGAAATCTTGCCAAAATGCAAAATCTCTCTTTTATTGAGATGAATACGTTGCAACTGCTGTTGCGTAGTGATGAGATTACTCGCTGATTATTTCCGTACATGTATTGGTCGTTGACCATATATATCTGTATGCATGTATATGTATTGTGTGAGAATCACACGCCAACGGTTTTCTTCTCTTGTTCCGTTAGGAAGACTCCATGATATGTTTATCATTAAGGTCAGGAATTGCTCCCGTAGCTCGTGTGATATTTTATGAAATCAGAGTTTGCTCACCGAAGAATAATGGCAATACTGTAAAACAGGGATTGCTCACCGTTGATGCGCGATGGGAATTGACGCGCCGTGGGAATCGATATGCCGTGGGAATCGATTACTTAGAATGATACGGGACTCATTGATTTGTACGAATAGGATATCTACCATCTGGTAGCTTTGGTACTTCTGGTCACGAAAGGAATTTAATATTTGTTCCTGTCGGGTACTGTGAAGTTATGTGCCTGTTTTCGTCTTTTCTTCTTTGTAGTTCAGTATTCTTATGTTTTGTGTCTCCCAACAGCTGAAAAACCCACGAGATTTGAGCACAGTGCAAATTATTTCAATCCCTGACTAAAAAATAACTCAGTCATCAGTTCAAAAATTGAACAGATTTGAAGCCAGTGCAAATCTTTCCAATCCCAACTCAGTCATCAATCCAAAAACCCACCAGATTTGAACACAGTGCAAATCTTTCCAGTCCCTAACCAAAATAAAACTCAGTCATCAACCCTAAAACCCACCAGATTTGAACACAGTGCAAATCCTGCCAGTCCCCGACCAAAATATAAAGCATTCATCAACCCAAAAACCCACCAGATTTGAGCACAGTGCAAATCCTGCCCATCCCCGACCAAAATATAAAACATTCATCAACCCAAAAACCCACCAGATTTGAAGACAGCTCAAATCCTGTCAATCCCCGACCAAAATATAACTCAGTCATCACCCCAGAAACCCACCAGATTTGAACACAGTGCGAATCTTTCCAGTCCCTAATCAAAATATAATTCAGTCATCAATCCAAAACCCACCAGATTTGAAGACAGTGCAAATCCTGCCCATCCCCGACTAAAATATAACTCATTCATCAGCCCAAAAACCCACCAGATTTGAACACAGTGCAAATCTTTCCAGTCCCTAATCAAAATATAACTCATTCATCAACCCAAAAACCCACCTGATTGAAAGACAACAAGCGTGTATTAATCATCTCACGTAGAATCCTACACCCTAACCCTAAACCCTAACCCAAACCCTAACGAATCCTGCCAATCCCCAACCTTAAACGAATTTGAGTATTTTTTTTTTCGTACGTACGAGATTGATTTTTTTTTCGTACGTACGAGATTGATTTTTTTTTCGTAAGTATGGATTTTTTTTCGAACGTACGTACGAGATTTTTTTTCCGTACGTACGAGATTTTTTTTCTTCGAACGTATGTATCTAGTACGAAAAGCGTGTACGAATCTACAGGCAATTTTTTTCTACCTCGCAACGAAAAAAAAAAACTCTCTCCCACACAGACAGTAATAATCTTTTCTTACCTTGCGCCAGACAAAAAAATCACTTTTTCTATCTCGCAACAAAAAAAAACATCACTTCATAATCAGCCTTCTGACATCCAACTTATTTGAGTAGAGTTGCTATTTGGCACTCCGTCGGTGAACGTGGGATTCCACCTTATACTTCTTTATCAGTATTCGGCAGGTTATCCGTGCTCTTATATTTTAGTCTGAAATAACAGCCTTGTACTGGAAAAAGAATTAGCTCACATTGGACAAGAGGTGGTTTGCTGATAGATATTGTTTGAATTGGCCCCCAAACATATATGTCTTGAAAGCAATAAATCTCTATCCATTGCTTCTATATCAACAGGCACGAGGTACTGTTTTTCGTGACAGAGGAAAAAGAAGGCTGCAAATCAACGGCAGCAGCAACAACAACAATTTCATTGGGACGATTGTCGGAACAACGTATCAGCAACACCAAGTGGAAGGCAACAACGTGAGATAGATCATAGATGCACAATGATGCCTACATCCTACATTGCTGATGATGTATTCCTCAATTCAATTTTTTTTCTTATTTTCATAGGTACGGATCGGATCCACGGATCGGAGTGTGACAAATCTTTCCTTTCCTTGAGGTGCGGCGTTTCCCCTGGAGGAGCATCGGAACATTGGACCGGAATGGCTTGGCACCACGAATTGGCGGCAACACAAATCATCACGGCAACAGCAAATCATCCGGCACCAGCAAGAGCAACAGCAGCAACAGCAACAGCATCGTCAGAGGCAAGCGGACGGGAGAAACCGCAACGGTAACAACGAACGCGAACAGTGTAGGTTAGCATGTAAATTCTATTATTGTTTTTATCATGTACTCTACATCAATAGATACTCACCTCATTTCTTTTAATTATTATATCATTATAGGATACTACAATAGACATCGACTTCACTAGACACCAAAAGCAACAGCAACCGTCAACACCAATCAACCCAACGCCGACAGCGAGCAAGCAACAGCGAGAGCAGTACAACAACGACGATTCGTCTCCTCCTCCAACCGTCTCATCCTCCAACACGTGTCGCGGCAGGGTACGACCCAACACATCGATCCAACCCATCGATCTAACCCATCGATCCAACCCAGCTATTGCTTTCCCCATACAGTTCCTTGGTTAATTCTTCTGAACAGCAACAGCAGCAGCGGCGACAGTGATATCAGCGACAGAGAGCAAGCAACAGCACAACGGCAACGAATTGACGAATCAGATCCGCCACAGCAAGAGCAACGGCGAGAGCAACGGCGAGAGCAACGGCGAGAGCAACGGCGAGAGCCACTTCGATCCGTCACAGCGAGAGCAACAGCAAGAGCGACAGCGAGAGTAGCTGGGTTAGCGATCGTTGACACCAATCGATCCGCAACAAAATCGATCCGCAACACCAATCGATCCAACAGCAATCGATCTGCAACACCAATTGATCTGCAACACCAATCGATCCAGCAGCAATCGATCCGCAACAGCAACACCACCAATCGATCCGCAACACCAATCAATCCGCAACACACAGATCGATCCGCAACACCAATCGATCCGCAACACCAATCGATCTGCAACAGCAATTGATCCAACAGCAATTGATCCAACAGCAATCAATCCAACAGCAATCGATCCAACAGCAATCGATCCAAAAGCAATCGATCCAACAGCAATTGATCCAACAGCAATCGATCCGCAACAGCAACACCAAACGATCCGCAACACACAGATCTATCTGCAACACCAATTGATCTGCAACACCAATCGATCCGCAACAGAAATCGCCGGCAACAGCAACACCAATTGATCCGCAACGTCCAATCGATCCAACACCAATCGATCTGCAACGGCAAATCGATCCGCAACGGAAAATCGATCCAACACCAATCGATCCGCAACGGAAAATCGATTCGCAGCGGCAAATCGATCCAACACCAATCGATCCAACACCAATCGATCCGCAACGGAAAATCGTTCCAACACCAATCGATCCGCAACGGCAAATCGATCCAACAACAATCGATCCGCAACGGCAAATCGATCCAACACGAATCGATCCAATCAATCCAACACCAACCGATCTGCAACACCAATCGATCCAACACCAATTATAATCGATCCAACACAATCAATCTACAAAACGAATCGATCCAACACAAATCAATCTGCAAAACAAATCGATCCAATCAATCCAACACCAATTGATCCAACACCAATCGATCCAACCGATCCAACACCAAGCGATCCAACACCAATCGATCCAACACCAATTGATCCAATCGATCCAACACCAAGCGATCTGCAAAACAAATCGATCCAACACCAATCACGAATCGATCTGCAAAACGAATCGATCCAACAGCAACACCAATCGATCCGAAACACCAATTGATCCAACAACAATGGGATTCAAATCAACAACAAAGCAATTGCCAGCAAAAGCAATCAAGCAAAAATCCAAGAGGAAACGCGGGAAGACTGAGAGAAAGAAAACGACTTCAAATTTTCTCAAAAACGCAGCACCATCCTCATCAACAATCCACCAGACTTACAAACACTTGTCGGAGATCAAACCTAACGAGACAGCAGAAGGGGACAGGAATCGAGATACAAAAGCAATTTTCAAACATGTCGAGGAAATAGCATTGAAAACAGTTAACAAAAATGGGTTTAAAGGAAAATTCCTGGATACGAATTGGGGCCGGACAACAGTTGAAGAGAAGAAATATTCTTTGGCACAAGCAGTGTCTATAGACAGTTTCAAGACATTGGATAGTACCAACGAGAAGTTTGTTCTAGCATTTGCAGAATCAGAACCATCATTGAGAATCTTTGCAAAAGCTTCCACACAATTTGCAAAACAACGCTTGGGTACTCCCAAAAATATAGAAATCACAAGAACATTTGCTGGGCAGATTGTTGAATCTAAACCCAAAATAGGTCGAGGAACCAAATATGACAGTGTAAACAGTGGATATGCTATTATTGGGATGAGACCAAATCGATTGAAATCAGGAAATGGTGTGTACGTTTTCAAAAACAATGTGGACTCGACAACAAAAGACAACCTTGAACAGAAAGCCCTACACATTGTGAAGGAAATGCAGCTTAGTTTAACTCCAATGTCCAAATTTGTCAACCTTGAAACGACTGTGATGAATGAGGTTGTTAATCGTACAACGTTGAATGCAATCGGCCATCACGCAACGGCCTTTGCTATTGGAAAGGATTATCACTCAAAATGCCATACCGATGCCGATATGTTCTATACAAGGCTGACAGTTATTGCTCCAAAACATGTAAGTGATGAAGAGGTGATTTATTACTTTGTCTTCCCCACGTATGGAGTGAAAGTGCCAAATCCAAAATACGAAGGCTGTTATATTATGAGCGCATATGTATCTCGCAAAACTGTACTTAGAGCTAACCCTCTATAGTAATATTAAACAATTATTTTAAGTTAGTCGTTACATTAACCCTTGCTACTCAATTGGAACTGCTGTCAGAACTATCGCTGTCTGAACTGGATACATAATATGAATAGATAATCAAGTTCATTTAAGGTTGGGGATGGGCAGGATTTGTAAGTTCGGTCTTTAAATCTGGTGGGTTTTTGGGTTGACGAACGAGTTATATTTTGATTAGGGACTGGAAAGATTTGCACTGTGCCAAAATTGGTGGGTTTTTGCGTTGACGATTGAATTATATTTTGGTCGGTGATCGGCAGGATTTGCACTGTCTTCAAATCAGGTGGGGTTTTTGGTTGATTACTGAGTTATATTTTGGTCGGGGATCGGCAGGATTTGCACTGTGTTCAAATATGATTGGTTTTTTGGTTCACGATTGAATTATATTTTGGTAAGAGACTGGAAAGATTTGCACAGTGTTCAAATATGGTGGGTTTTTGCGGTGATTATTGAATTATATTTTGGTTAAGGACTGGAAAGATTTGAAATGTGTTCAAATCTGGTGGGTGTTTTTGGTTGATGACTGAGTTATATTTTTGTCAGGGACTGGCAGGATTTGCACAGTGTTCAAATCTGGTGGGTTTTTGGGTTGTTGAATTAGTTTTTGGTTAGGGACTGGAAAGATTTGCACTGTGTTCAAATCTGATCATAGATCTGGTAGTTTGAAATTACCTGTACCTCGTACAGCTTGTTTGCTTCAATTTAAAATAAAACTCGAACGAATGACTCACTTCATTGGTACTATAGATCATTTGCTATGATCAATATGAATATTTTGGTTAGGGACGGGAAAGATTTGCACTGTGTTCAAATCTGGTGGGTTTTTGGGTTGATGACTGAGTTATATTTTGGTTAGGGATTGGCAGGATTTGCACTGTGTTCAAATATGGTGGAATTTTGGGTTGATGACTGACTTATATTTTAGTCGGGGATTGGCAGGATTTGCACTGTGCTAAAATCTGGTGGGTTTTTGGGTTGATGACTGAGTTATATTGTAGTCGGGAATTGGCAGGATTTGCACTGTGCTAAAATCTGGTTGGTTTTTGGGTTGATGACTGAGTTATATTTTGGTTAGGGACTGGAAAGATTTGCACTGTGTTCAAATCTGGTGGGTTTTTGGGTTGACTATTTAATTATATTTTGGTTAGGGGCTGAAAAGATTTGAAATGTGTTCAAATCTGGTTGGTTTTTGGGTTGATGACTGAGTTAAATTTTAGTCGGGGATTGGCAGGATTTGCACTGTGCTAAACTCTGGTGGGTTTTTGGGTTGATGACTGAGTTATATTTTAGTCGGGAATTGGCAGGATTTGCACTGTGCTAAAATCTAGTCGGTTTTTGGGTTGATGACTGAATTATATTTTGGTTAGGGACTGGAAAGATTTGCACTGTGTTCAAATCTGGTGAATTTTTAGGTTGATGACTAATTTACATTTTGGTTGGGGATCGGCAGAATGTGCACTGTCTTTAAATCAGGTGGGTTTTTGGGTTGATGAACGCATTATATTTTGGTCGGGGACTGGCAGGATTTGCACTGTGTTCAAATTTGGTTTATTTTTGGGTTGATGACTGAGTTATATTTTGGTTAGGGACTGGAAAGATTTGCACTGTGTTCAAATATGGCAGGTTTTTGGGTTGATGACTGAATTATATTTCGGTTGGGGATTGGCAGGATTTGAACTGTGATCAAATCTGGTGGATTTTTTGGTTGATGACTGACTTATATTTTGGTGGGGGACTGGAAGACTGAGTTATATTTTGGTCAGGGACTGCAAAGATTTGCACTGTGTTCAAATCTGGTGGGTTTTGGGGTTGATGACTGAGTTATGTTTTAGTCGGGGATTGGCAGGATTTGCAGTGTGCTAAAATCTGTTGGGTTTTTGGGTTGATGACTGCGTTATATTTTGGTCGGAGACTGGCAGGATTTGCACATTGATAAAATCTGGTGAGTTTTTGGGTTGATGACTGAGTTATATTTTAGTCGGGAATTGGCAGGATTTGCACTGTGCTAAAATCTGGTGGGTTTTTGGGTTGATGACTGAGTTATATTTTGGTTAGGGACTGGAAATATTTGCACTGTGTTCAAATCTGGTGAGTTTTAGGGTTGACGATCTAATTATATTTTGGTTAGGGACTGAAAAGATTTGCACTGTGTTCAAATCTGGTTGGTTTTTGGGTTGATGGCTGAGTTATATTTTAGTCGGGGATTGGCAGGATTTGCACTGTGCTAAAATCTGGTGGGTTTTTGGGTTGATGACTGCGTTATATTTTAGTCGGGGACTGGCAGGATTTGCACTGTGTTCAAATCTTGTGGGTTTTGGGGTTGATGACTGAGTTATATTTTAGTCAGGAATTGGATTTGCACTATGCTAAAATCTGGTTGGTTTTTGGGTTGATGACTGAGTTATATTTTAGTCGGGAATTGGCAGGATTTGCACTGTTCTACAATTTTGTGGGTTTTTGGGTGGATGACTGAGTTATATTTTGGTTAGGGACTGGAAAGATTTGCATTGTGTTCAAATCTGGTGAGTTTTATGATTGACGATTTAGTTATATTTTGGTTCGGGACTGAAAAGATTTGCACTGTTTTCAAATCTGGTTGGTTTTTGGGTTGATGACTGAATTATATTTCGGTTGGGGATTGGCAGGATTTGCACTGTTCTAAAATCTGGTGGGTTTTTGGGTTGATGACTGCCCTATATTTTGGTTAGGGACTGGAAAGATTTGCACTGTGTTCAAATCTGGTGAGTTTTAGGGTTCACGATTTCATTATATTTTGGTAAGGGACTGAAAAGGTTTGCACTGTGTTCAAATCTGGTTGGTTTTTGGGTTGATGGATGAGTAATATTTTAGTCGGGGATTGGCAGGATTTGCACTGTGCTAAAATCTAGTCGGTTTTTGGGTTGATGACTGAGTTATATTTTAGTCGGGAATTGGCAGGATTTGCACTTGTCTAAAAAAAAGGTGGGTTTTTGGGTTGATGACTGAGTTATATTTTGGTTAGGGACTGGAAAGATTTGCACTGTCTTCAAATCTTGTGGGTTTTAGGGTTGACGATTTAGTTATATTTTGGTTCGGGACTGAAAAGATTTGCACTGTGTTCAAATCTGGTTGGTTTTTTGGTTGATGGCTGAATTATATTTTAGTCAGGGATTGGCAGGATTTGTACTGTGCTAAAATCTGGTGGGTTTTTGGGTTGATGACTGCGTTATATTTTGGTCGGGTACTGGCAGGATTTGCACAGTGATAAAATCTGGTGGGTTTTTGGGTTGATGACTGAGTTATATTTTAGTCGGGAATTGGCAGGATTTGCACTGTGCTAAAATCTGGTTGGTTTTTGGGTTGATGACTGAGTTATATTTTGGTTAGGGACTGGAAAGATTTGCACTGTGTTCAAATCTGGTGAGTTTTAGGGTTAATGATTTAATTATATTTTGGTTAGGGAATGGAAAGATTTGCACTGTGTTCAAATCTTGTGGGTTTTTGGGTTTATGACTTAGTTATATTTTGGTCGGGGATTGGCAGGATTTGCACTGTGCTAAAATCTTGTGAATTTTTGGTTGATGACTGAGTTATATTTTGGTCGGGAATTGGCAGGATTTGCACTGTGCGAAAATTAGGTGGGTTTTTGTGTTGATGACTGAGTTTTATTTTGGTCGTGGACTTGCAGGATTTGCACAGTGCTCAAACCTAGTGGGTTTTTGGGTTCATGACTGAGTTATATTTTGGTCGTAGAACTTCTTACCATAACTTTACTGACACATACTTACAATACATAAAATAACTACGTACGCAACAACTCCACAGGGCCCCTGCAAAGCACTAATTAATTTTGTTGGGGTTTGACAAGATTTGCACTGTCTTCAAATCAGTTGAGTTTTTGGGTTGATGACTGAGTTGTAGTTTGGATGGGGATTGGTAGGATTTGAACTGTCTTCAAATCTGGTGGGTTTCTGGGTTGACGATTGAATTCTATTTTGGTCGGGGATCGGCAGGATTTGCACTGTCTTCAAATCAGGTGGGTTTTTGGGTTGACGATTGAGTTATATTTTGGTCAGGAACTGGCAGGATTTGCACTGTGTTCAAATCTGGTTAGTTTTTGGGTTGATGATTGAGTTTTTTTGGTCGTGGATTGGAAAGATTTGCACTGCCTTCAAATCTAGTGAGTTTTTGGATTGATGACTGACTTATATTTTGGTCGGGGATGGGCAGGATTTGCACTATGTTCAAATCTGTTGAGTTTTTGGATTGATGACTGAGTTATATTTTGGTCCGGGATTGACAGGATTTGCACTGTCTTCAGATCTCTATAATTTTGGTACGGGAATGGACTTATTATTTTTTGTTTTTGTACACAAATGTTATGCTTTGCTGATTTAGATTTTTCAATTTATGCCAGTTGCGAAAAAGATGATGAATAATATGTTTTTTTGTATTTGTTATGTAATTGCTTTTGAGATGGTATGCGATTATGTCAATTGTTTTTGATGCGATAATTCTTTTTGGTTAAATCTGATAATCTTCTGTTAAGGTGGCATGGACCCTTTGTAATTGACATGATTTCTGTTAATCTGGAGACGATACTTTAATCCTGATAGTTCTGTCCTACAGGAAAGCCAACAAAGCGTGTTGCATAGTAGCTGTATTCACCATTGTTTTTGCGTGTGAAGATGTCCCACAAATCATTCTCACGGATGTATGAATATTTCTCTTCTGGAGTATTCACCTCTTCTGGACAATGATAAGTTTCAAATATTGCATGCGTACTATCATCCTTGAATATTTTGTCAATGGAACTATTAGGAGGGGCATTGTTTGGGATTTTGATATGAGTTGAAGAAAATGGAAGAAATGTTTTTTCGGCATTTTTCTGTTCTTCACTACAAAAAATCTTGACGATCAAATCTCTGAATTCTTCCATAGTCTGTGTTTCAATGATAGGGTATCTGTCAGGATTAGGGAAGGCAACAAAAGCAACATGTCCATATTTGCTGGTGGGTGTGTCTTTTAGAGCTTTGTTAGTGTCATGTGATTCCCTCAGAATAAGAGTTTCCGTGCATCTCACATCAAAATGATCAGGACCTAGCTCAGGATACTTGTTCAAATTACCTTCTCTGATTGCTTTCAACACAGGAAACGCAAAACCAGCTTCACCCATAACATTAAGAAGCTGTGCACCCATCATTCTATCATCCGTGCAAAATTTGAACACTTCTACCACATTCTGCTGATACTTTCGTGGGCTGCTCAACTTTCTAGGTTTAATGATTTTCTCTTTTTTAACTGGAGATGGAGGTTTTCTGGTGACAGTGGTAGTCTTTTTCTTAGAGTCATCAATGGAGTTTACAGCCTTTCTCATTGGCGCCATATTGAAAAGAATGATTGATTAGATGCTGCTGTATTTGAAGTGTTTATTTTATCGTGATTAGGATGAGTTTTTCAACTTGAAAAAAGTGTGCAAAAATTGCAGTGGTAATGCAGGGACCAAAATACCTTCAAAATCCACACAGTAGTGTGTGAAGTAATTCCAAATTGATTGTTTGCCTGCTAATTCTACGTTATCCTGTCAAACGATTTTGAGAACCTGGGACTTAACACTGTTGTGATAGATTAAAAACAATGAAACAAGATTGCCTTGGAATTTGCAATAGGTCAATTGGATTAATCATAGATAATAAAATAAAGATTTTTTCACAAACCTGGGACTTCATAGTAATGGAATTGATTAAGATGATCGAATTGAAGATACTATGATGTGAAAAGTACTCTAAAAACTATTCAACATGTGTCTTCCAATTATACCATGCGTGGGGCACGTGTCATGTATGTGCATGTGATGTATGTGTGAGCATGTCTCGCGCACAAAATGAATTCAAAGCATAGAGGGAATGAGAAATTAACATCTAACAAACAAATTTTAATTTTTTTAATGTAATCTGTCCTTTGCACGTATTAGACCCCCCAAAAAGGGGGTCGTGGGGAAAAAACTTAATTTTCCTTATAGTTTCTTTTATGTTTTTTTGCTTCACAGTGATATTGAACCTTGAACAAACGTTTAGTATAGGTGGAAAGCAATTCAGTCATTTTTTGATTCTTCTCTGCATCTGATTCACATTCACATATAATGTGAAATTTTGAAACAAGTGTGTGCACCTCAGAAAAATTGCCTTGACTTGAAAACATTCCAGAGGCTGTAGGCTTGTAAGCTTCTGCTGAAACGTAATATGCATAGTAGAGTAGATGAATCATATATTCTTTGTCCAAATCATCAATATGTTTCCAAACAGACTCTGCAATCATAACCATATTCTGCAGAAGTGTAACCTGTAAACCAGCATCATACTGTTTTGTTTTTGTCTTGTTATATGCAGTCCAAAATAGCAAAATACGGATCGTGTTTATGGATGAACCACTACCAGCGTGGATTACTCCTCCTGGAATTTCAGAAAAAGACAGCAAAGGACACCGTACAAGTCTGGCTGCTTTGAATTCAAAATTTTTGAGCAGATTGGGTGTAATCGATTCATTTTTTGTCGCATTTAACATGATGTTCACCATGAATAATCCTGAATAAATCACCAAATGCTGTTTGAAAATATTCATCCAAGGCTTCTTCCGTTTCTCCCATATTTTTGATTTTCTGAAAAAATGAATCTGGAATATTTATCCAATTCAAAGCCCGAACAGATGATAAACCCTTCTGAATGAGATCAATCGCTGTTCTATAACCAACCTTTTCTTTTTGATTTGGTTCAACCACATTTGTTGTACTCTGCCCTCCTGTAAGCAGCATTCCGAATTGTTTTTCAAAATCATGTCCCATCAAATCTAAGTGCATGGCCTGATCACCACGTACTTCAGTGATTATTAGGCTTGGTGTAGCAACCTTCCAATATTGAATTTCTTCTTTTGGAATTGTTCGTGGTAAACACATATTCAAAGTGGTTTCTTCAATAAATTTTAACAAAGAAACCATATGACGCATTTCAAAACCAGTTTTATCACAAAACTTTTTCCATGCCGGTTTCTGTGCAAGGTGCTTTGGACTGAAAGACAGATGCATTTCATATCTGAATGCTTGTATTGGTTGTGCGGAAGGATCTGCTTTCCTTGCCTTAGAAACAACTGACTTGAAAAAATCCCAATGTTTCATAATTTTGGCTTGGATGCTATCAACAATTTGCAACTGTGTAGCAAACAATGGATCTTCAAGTTTTGGCACATAAAACACAGCTCTTTCAAACGTCATAGTAACAAATGGGTGATCTATCATTTCTTCACATTTCATGCGTTTGTAAGAATTTGAATGATTGGGTTGAGAAATTTCAAGCAAAACATCATTAGAAAAAGATCCATTTGTCATAGATTTCAATGGTTGAGGAGTAGCATTCCTTAATTCAAATTCCTTGATGCACTCTGCAGCAAATTGACAGGCATTAGCATGAGTGGAAAAAGCTGTTATTCCATGCATCTCACCACAGATACAGGCAAATGTTTTTTGTTTAAGACTCAATTTCAACTGAAGCTTGTTCTGATACCATGCATATTTAGATTCAGCTCTATAATTCATTTCATCTGGTATGCATTTTGGGACAGTGTCTTCCATGGATTGGCAGTTTTGTAAGTGTTTACTTGCTTTTTTTGCATGGCCCATAACTTGCCCACATTTACATATGAAACCCATCACCGAAGTTGGCATCGCATATGGTATTTCCTTGTCATTATCATGAAAGATAAAACTGCATGATCCAGACATCATGTCGATTGCTTTTTCTTTAGATAGTTTTCCAATTTCCACTAGATTGGGTTTGTTGTATTTTGATAGAGGATCATTTTTTTTCTTTGAACCGATTGGCTTCCCTTTATTCTTTGTCTCTTGATTATCTGACATCCTTTTAACAATCTGGTGGTCGTCCGGTGGGGTTGTCTCATTTGTCGTCACATCTATTTCTGTTGTTGTTGTTGTTGCGTCATTACCAGAAATTGTTGTCGTCTCTGTCCCTGCAACCGTTTTGAAATTCACCGTGTCCTGTCCAATATTTTCTAAACTTGTTTCCTTAACAATGCCAACATTCACATTGTCATTACCACTGTCATCGATTGCTGCTTCTAGCATGACAGAAATTGTTTTTGACTCCATTTTTCCTTCAAGTGTCTTCTCCGTACCCACAGTTATATTGGCATTGTCATTACTTTCTTTACCCTCTAAATCCATGGGAGTTAGTGTCGTCAAAGCAGGATTGTTGGTGGGCGATAAATTGCTGTTCATGATGGGATTTTTCCTGTCGGGTGCTGTATCGCTTGCTGCGTTGGCGGGCGATAAATTGCTGTTTATGATAGGATTGTTCCTGTCGGGTGCTGTATCGATTGCTGCTTCTAGCATGACAGAAATTGTTTTTGACTCTGTTTTTCCTTCTAGTGTCTTCTCTGTACCCACAGTTGTATTGGCATTGTCATTGATTTCCTGACCATCCAAATCCATGGGAGGTATATTGCTTTTCATGATGGTTTGTTCCTGTCGGGTACTGTGAAGTTATGTGCTTGTTTTCGTCTTTTCTTCTTTGTAGATCAGTATTCTTATGGTTTGGGTCTCCCAACAACCCAAAAACTCACGAGATTTGAGCACAGTGCAAATTATTTCAATCCCTGACTAAAAAGTAACTCAGTCATCAGTTCAAAAATTGAACAGATTTGAAGCCAGTGCAAATCTTGCCAATCCCCGACCAAAATATAACTCAATCCTCTTCCCTAAAACATAACAGATTTGAACACAGTGTAAATCCTGTCAATCCCCGACTAAAATATAACTCAGTCATCAATCCAAAAACCCACCAGATTTGAACACAGTGCAAATCTTTCCAGTCCCTAACCAAAATATAATTCAATCATCAACCCTAAAACATAACAGATTTGAACACAGTGCAAATTCTGTCAATCCCCGACTAAAATATAACTCAGTCATCAATCCAAAAACCCACCAAATTTGAACACAGTGCAAATCTTTCCAGTCCCTAACCAAAATATAATTCAGTCATCAACCCAAAAACCCACCAGATTTTAGCACAGTGCAAATCCTGCCATTCCCCGACCAAAATAACTCAGTCATCAACCCAAAAACCCACCAGATTTGAACACAGTGCAAATCTTTCCAGTCCCTAACCAAAATATAATTGAATCGTCAACCCAAAAACCCACCAGATTTGAACACAGTGCAAATCCTACCAATCCCAGTCCAAACAATAACTCAGTCATCAACCCATCAACCCACCAGATTTGAACACGGTGCAAATCCCGCCATTCCCCGACCAAAATATAACTCAGTCATCAACCCAAAAACCCACCATATTTGAAGACAGTGCAAATCCTGCCAGTCCCCGACCAGAACATAACTCAGTCATCAACCCAAAAACCCACCAGATTTGAACACAGTGCAAATCTTTCCAGTCCCTAATCAAAATATAACTCATTCATAAACCAAAAAACCCACCTGATTTAAAGACAACAACGTCCGAGAACTGTTTCTCGACGCCCCGCGGGCTATCGCGCGCTATTTTTACAATTCTCGACCCTATTTTTTAAATTTCCTATCTTTTTAGGTCGCGTGTCTACTAAAATACCTCGCGCGTCGCACACCTTTACTTTTGAGACAATATCTTGTCACTCCTCAAATAAAATAACTATTTTAGGGTTAAGGATATCATATTCGTTTCGTGACAAGCACTATTTTGTTTACAACTTGTGCACAAATGACTTATTTCATTTTCTCAACATGTTTCCACCATACCGGTATAATGGGCTCCGACCCAAATCCTCCAATTCCAACTCAAATCCCAACTCCAACTCCATGTCAACTCCAAGTCGAATCCACCCCAGGCGGGCTATTGCACTCAAGGGTTTTGTTCCTGTTTAACGGCAGGAAGATCCGCTGTATTTTCAGAAGCTACACCGTCGGAATCGCCACTCAAATCTTGTTCGCTCTCAAATAACCCGTTTGGTGGATAGATGCTGCTGGTTACATTCGGAACGACTTGATGATTGCTAGTAGGATCGACGCTTTCAATTTTAACATTTGGATCATTTCTTTTTTCTGCACGAATCTTACGAATCATTTTTTGGTGTCGATTAATCTCTTTCTTGTGATAAACAATCATTTTCCAGTGTTCTTGTTCGAGATTGGCTGGGTGTTCCTGAATCACCTTTTGTAGTTTGTAAATTCCCTCCATGGTTGGTTCGACTGTCGATTGGATCATTAGTATTAGTAGTATCAGTAGAGTAGATTATCTATTCGAAGATTAGGTAGTAGTAACACCTAACACGTTGGTATTTGTTTTCCTCGTCGGAAAGATAATGAAATAATCAATTATAATGATGAAGTACTAGCAAAAATAATGTATTACTAGTATCTACTAGTAATAACTCATGCAAAATAGCGTACTAGTTGGTTTTACCGGTACATGAAAGTCGGAATCAACTCGATCGTAATCAACAAAACAATTGTCCACGATTTCCATTTCGATAATCAACAACGCAATTGTCCACGATTTCGTACTAGTATCTACTAGTAATAACTCATGCAAAATAGCGTACTACGGAGTAGTTGGTTTTATGGTTACATGAAAGTCGGAATCAACTTGATCGCAATCAACAAAACAATTCTCCACGATTTCCATTTCGATAATCAACAACGCAATTGTCCACGATTTCCATTTCGATTCACATTTCCGTGCACCTTATGGAAGAACTGACGCGCCTGCCAACAAATGTTTGGAATAACTGATGGGATTGACCCGTCCGGCGCTGTGTATTAACCCTCTTAAGGAGTTGACTGTACGTACTGTTCACTACTAAACATATTGTACGAGGAATGTTGCAATCATCACTAAGTAGTAATGCATTTACTTTACGGACCATTTTTGCAATCGAAGTATGGTAGTAAGGAAATCTACCGTACAAGAAAACACATCGCCCACAAAATAATACGCTTATTTAATTTTTTCCTTTCAACGATTCATCTTTTCGACCTCTGTCCTCTCAACCCATTCTACTGATATTTTCCTTCAAACAACTCAGCAACATCATGCCTCCTGCTATTAAAACCTCTCTTGTATTCTACTGCCGTGGTTGCTGGGATAAGAAAGGAAAAGATTCAAAGGATTTTTTAGGATATAAATCCATTTCAAATGGTAACTTGAAATACGTCTCCACCGGCCTAAGAAAACATCTCTGGCATAGAGATTCGTGCCGGGATTTCTACCATAGTCAGGGTCTAATTAAACGAAAGATCTATAACTTCTCCACCTCTATCAGAGTGCAGCCTACCTTGCCGTCTGTTCAACATTCTCCGTCAGATTTTGGGATGACTATGACACAAAACGATCCATCTGTTCCCCCTTCCTATCTCTCCCAGCAACACACCGTCACAAGTCAATCAGCCACGGGTCTTCATTCCGTTCTAAACCAACAGATTGTCCATGATGTCTTTTTACCGCCAATGGATCGGAACGCCATTGAATCTTACATGGCTGTTTCCACTGTTCAAGATGAAGATGCATTCCCGCTGAATAATGATATCGACAATTCCGATGACGAGGTTGACAAAGACGATGACGTAAATGAAAATAACGACAACAATTCTACCAACAACATAGATTGTGGAGACAACGAAGAAGATCCCACTAATCGTTCTGATGTTAACGTCGCTACTGCTCAGCAAGCCCCTACACCACCATCTTTTCATGAAATCATTAATCTGAACGAAAGAGAGGATGTGTTTCAAAGCCACACAAAACTACCGCCGCCCCATCATCTTCTTGCAGAATTGGAACTCATGAATTTAATGTCCCGACATAAGTTGCCACTGAACACATTCAAATCAATTTTCCAGTGGGCAAAGAACAGTCAAATGAGACCCGGTTTTGATTTTTGCGATGCCAAAATTAGATCTCGGAAAACAATTTTTGACAATCTCCAATCCAATCTGGGTCTCTCAGATATGAAATTTCATCCTCATATACTGAATTGGTTACCTGATAATAAGCCCACTCAGGTGTATGTCCGTTCTTTTAAGGATGCCATTTATTCTCTTCTTTCTGACCAGCAGCTAATGATAGAAGAAAACCTCTCCTTTCCCGACTATTCCACCCCTCTATCTCCCGACAATAATCCTGAGTTGAATCCTCATTCTGTAATCTCAGAATTGCATCACGGCTCGTGGTGGAAATCTTCTTGGAAAGAAATTTGCAATCCCAATTCGCAAGAAATTCTTGTTCCTATTATATTTTACATGGACGGCATATCTTTGGATGCGCACGGACGACTTACGTTAACACCATTGAACATGACACTCGGTATTTTTAATGTGGAGACCCGTTCTCGACCTGAAGCATGGACAACTATTTACTTCCATCCCGACCCTGAATGGGAGTCAACCAGACACTCTCGTCCTGCCAATTCGAAGGAAAAAATTCAGAATCTTCACAATGGTTTGGAAGTAGCGTTTCGTTCCTTCAAAGCCGCGTGCAACAAAGACGGTGGTATCGAATGGAATTATCTTCCGTACGCAAATCAACAGTGGAAGGTAAAAATGAAATTTGCCATTGCCTATGTTATTGGCGACACAGAACTTTACGATAAATTGTGTGGAAAATATGGCTCCTTCAATAAGGGCGTCATGCGGATGTGCCGTCACTGCAACTGTTATTCTCCGAACATAAACATTCCTTCTGTTCAACCTGCAACAAAGAAGTGGTCGCCTGCCAATTTTCATTGTTTTCCCGGCACAGATCTAAACGATATCAATAAGAACTTCAAAAACAACTCTCATCACAACATAAGGAATGTATTTCATGATTTATGCTTTGGTACCAATAAGAACAACATTCATTTTGCCACTCCCGGTGAATGTTTGCACATGCACCAGCTTGGCACTGCCAAACGGGCCGTTGAGTCAATTGAATTGTTGCTCCGTGGAAGTGTTCCATGTGTTTATGCCCCCAATTTGAATCACGGTGTGGCTGTTGCTAACAGTATTGGCCATTTAGCACAACGGTATGGTGGTTTGTTATCACGCCAGTCTGATAGAGATTTTCCTCGCACCAAATTTGGGACTCAGCTTTTATCAACCACGAAGAAAGAAGGGCATGATTTCTCTGGAATGCTTATTTCTCTTCTGATCGCTATTGTTTCCAAACCTGGATCTGACATTATTGGTGACCATCGTTTTGTAAAGAAACAGATAGAGGTAATTCAGCTCATTCTATCAATGGAAGAATTTCTTAAACACGGTCGAATGAAATATGGTTCCTTAAAGAATCTCCCAAAAACAATTGTTCACTTCATCAATTGTATAAACTCAACTTGTCACAGGAAAGGGATGGGAACAAAACTAATCAAGAATCACCTGTACTTTCACCTACCAGATTATATCTCTTTATGGGGAAGCCCTGCAGGCTGGGATAGTGCTCCCAATGAATCTCACCACAAAACTGAGATTAAAGCTCCTTTGAAGAACACTCAAGGTAATGCTGCATCACTAATCAATCAAACTGCCAATCGGAAGTCCGAGAAAATGATGCTAAGCCAGGCAACATATCACTACAACTTGAATCCACCTGATCCTCCTCCAATTGAACGCCCTGATGGAGGTGGTTCTCATTTTCAAATAATGAGAACCGAAAATGGGGAATCAACAATGAAGTGGCTTCGTTCTACTAACAAAAGCAAACCCTTTTTTCCTTCTGACATACTTGCCTTTGTTTGTGATTCTGTGCTACCTTTATTGGAGAATCCTTCGCACATTTGTGGAGTTACAGAGCACAATCGTTTCGATGTTGCTTGTGGTTCTAATTTTATATTTCGCTCGCATCCTTCATATAGATCGGATAGTTCTCTGCTGAACTCCGTATGGATGGATTGGTGTTTGATGAAATTGGACTTTGATTTAAATAACAATCCCAAGCTCATACCGTGCCATCTGGTATGCTTTTTAACTGTACATAGTTTGAAGCAGCCATACAGTAGTATTGGTGGCTATCCAATTGATACAAGCGGAATGTATGCTGTGGCTCGTCGGTTTCAAGATGTGCCTAAGAAAACAGCTTCTGAATTTGTCCAACGTGGTCGCCTGATGAATTCACTGTACCTATTTCATGTCGACACTATCCATTCCGAGCTGGCAGTTGTTCCAGAGCAAGGCCTTGATGGCTCCATAACCAATTGCGATTGGCTAGTGATATCGAATCGGATCTCCTGGCTACATTTTTTTGAAAGCAAAAATGCTGCTACACCACCGTCTTATGAATGTTTGTACAACGCATGCACACTACAGGACGACATCCAGTTGGAACCGTTTGAGATGGCATTGAATGATAACGAATCCAGTGATTCTCTATCCAGTTCAGAGAGCGAAAGCTCGGACAGCAGTTCCGATTGAGTAGCAAGGGTGAATGTACTGGCTAACTTTAAACTATTGTTTAATTTTACTATAGAGGGTTAGCTCTAAGCACAGTTTTGCGAGATACATAGGCGCTCATAATATAACACCCTTCGAATTTGGGATTCGAACAGCTATGTAATACTAATGGATTGAACAATAGAGTATCTCCCGACCTCAATGGAACTTTCACTCCATACGTGGGGAAGACAAAGTAATAAATCACCTCGTCAGCAGACACTTCCGCCGGAGCAATGACTGTCAAACGAGTGTAGTACATGTCATCGTCCACATGGCATCTAGAATGGTAGTTGCGACCGATCGAAAATGCTAAGGCCTGCTGCCCAATTGCATTTAGCTTTGTACGAGACAGAATCTGAGACAACACATCCATTTCCTCCGCAACAAATGGTTCGACGTCAATTAAACTATGATGCATATGCTTCACAATTTCAACTGTTGTCTCTTCTAGCTCTAGTTTGATGCTGGGATCGACATGACTTTTGAAAACATACTCACCAATATTTGAATCCAATCTTTCTGGTCGAATTCATCATTGATACTGCCGCGCTTAACCCCTCTTCCAACAGTTGGTTTTGCTTCAACAATGGCAGGAGCAAACTGTCTCAACAATTCGATATTATTCTTCGAAGCGAGGTGTCGTTCCGCAAAATGGCGTGAAACTTTGGCAAAAATTTGCAATGATGGTTTAGAATGATCAAACGCTAGAATATGCTCATCCTTCGTACTATCCAATGTATTGTAGTTTTCGATTGACAAAGCCTGTTCCGGTTGATACTTCTTTTTTCCTCCTATCTTGCCACCCCAATCTGTCTCCATGTATTTACCTTCCACCACAGTTGCTCGGCAATATTTTTTCAGGGCTATTGTACAGACGCCATCTTTGCAAGTTGAACGCCTATTCTTTTCCTTCTTCCTCGGTTTTATCAGAGACAAATTTGTATAAGTTTTGTGGCTTGTTGACACCGGTACAGCAACCTTAAGAAAATTTGAAGACGTTTTCCATTGACTTCTGTATTCCTGTTGTCTCTTTGCTCTTTGTTTTTGGGCTCTTGCTGCAATGTTCTCTGGTGATCTTTCGAATCCCATTGTTGTTGGAGGAGATGAATTGCCGTTGTAAGATGACGACGAATCGATCTGCCGTTGGACGAGTGGAAGACCAATTGCCGTTGCTGTTGCCGACGATGCCGATGGATTGGTGTTGGATCGATTGGTGTGCAGATTGATTGGTGTTGCCGACGATTGGTGTTGCAGATCGATTGGTATTGCGGATCGATTGGTGTTGCAGATCGATTGGTTTTGCAGATCAATTGGAGCGCCGGTGCCGGTGGAGGAGGAGCGTTTCGCTGATTTGTTGCCGCTTGCCGTTGGAGGAGGAGGAGGAGCGTTTCGCTGATTCGTTGCCGAGCGCCGGTGGAGGAGGAGCGTTTCGCTGATTCGTTGCCGCTTACCGTTGGAGGAGGAGGAGGAGCGTTTCGCTGAATCGTTGCCGAGCGCCGGTGGAGGAGGAGGAGGAGGAGCGTTTCGCTGATTCGTTGCCGAGCGCCGGTGGAGGAGGAGGAGGAGGAGCGTTTCTATGCCGAAGATTCGTTGCTGAGCGCCTGTGGATTAGAATCGATTTGATGCCGGATCACCGGTGGAGGAGCTGTTTGATCGGATCGATTGGTGTTGGATCAATTCGTTTTGCAGATCGATTCGTGTTGGATCGATTGGATTGATTCGTTTTGCAGATCGATTCGTGTTGCAGATCGATTGGTGTTGGAGCGATTCGTGTTGCAGATCGATTGGTGTTGGATCGATTGGTGTTGGATCGATTCGTTTTGCAGATCGATTCGTGTTGGATCGATTCGTTTTGCAGATCGATTCGTGTTGGATTGGTGTTGGCTCGATTCGTTTTGCAGATCAATTCGTGTTGCAGATCGATTGGTGTTCGAGCGATTCGTGCTGCAGATCGATTCGTGTTGCAGATCGATTGGTGTTGGATCGATTGAAGTTGGATCGTTTCGAAGCAATTCGGTGCCAACAATTCGTTGCCGCTTGCCGGTGGAGGAGGAGCGATTCGATGCCAATGATTTGTTGCTGCTTGCCAGTGGAGGAGTAGGAGGAGCGATTCAATGCCAACGATTCGTTGCCGCTTGCCGGTGGAGGAGGAGGAGGAGGAGCGTTTCGCTGATTCGTTGCCGCTTGCCGGCGGAAGAGGAGGAGGAGCGTTTCGCTGATTTGTTGCCGCTTGCCGGTGGAGGAGGAGGAGGAGCGTTTCGCTGATTCGTTGCCGTGCGCCGGTGGAGGAGGAGGAGGAGGAGCGTTTCTATGCCAAAGATTCTCCGATTGGTGTTGGATCGATTCGTTTTGCAGATCGATTCGTGTTGGATCGATTGGTGTTTGATCGATTGGTGTTGCAGATCGATTGGTGTTGCAGATCGATTGGTGTTGGATCGATTGGATCGATTCGTTTTGCAGATCGATTCGTTTTGCAGATCGATTGGTGTTGGATCGATTAGATTGATTGGTGTTTGATCGATCCGTTTTGCAGACCGATTCGTGTTGGATCAATTGGTGTTGGATCGATTGGTGTTGGATCGATTCGTTTTGCAGATCAATTCGTGTTGGATTGATTGGTGTTGGATCGATTGGTGTTGGATCAACTGGTGTTGCAGATCGATTGGTGTTGGATCGATTGCCGTTCCTATTCGAATACATGATAATTGAACAAAATGGGTGAGTATCTATTGATGTACTACATAGAGTAAATAATAACAACAGAATAATATGACAATGTACATGCCGACCGATACGTAATTATCACCAACCAGGAAAATTCCCCGCACCTACAGGGAAGAAGACTAAAGATTTGCCAACGGATTCGTTGTTTCCCCCCCCCTCGACCTTCCGACGATCGCTGTTGATTCAGATCCGTTGATTCAGATCCGTTGATTCCAATCCGTTGGTTCCGATTTGTTGTTCCAATCCGGTCCTATGAAAATAAGAAGAAAAACAGAAGGGAGGAAATAAATTGAGTATCAGTAATGCCGGAGGCAGTATAATCATTGTCTTTCTCTTGTACTTACCTTTGCTTGTTCCGACGTTCCGTCGTTCCGACAATCGTCCCGATGAAATTGTAGTTGCTGCCGTAGAATACTTCTTACTCCATGTCACGAAAAACAGTATCTTGTTCCAGTTGATATATAGGCAAGGGATGCAGGTTCATTGATTTCAAGACGTATATGTAAGGCTGCAGTCCAAACAATATCTATCCATCAATTTCCCTCTCGTCCAATGCTTTCTATTGTCATGCAGTACAAGGCTGTTATTTCGGACTAAAATATCTGAGAACGGATCGTTGTGCTCAAAGAGGGTCGGATCCCACGTTCTCGGACGGAGTGTTGATTGCAAGAACCAACACTCTACTCAAATAAGTCGGATGTAAGAAGGCAGATTATGAAGTGTATTTATTTTTTGTTGCGAGGTAGATTGTTTTTTTTGTTGCGAGGTAGAAAAAGTGATTTTTTTTGTCCCGAGGTAGAAAATAACATTACTGTGTGTTTGTGTGAGTGAGATTGTTTTTTGCGAGGTAGAAAAAAAAAGGATACTGCAACTCCTGTAGAATTCTACACGTTGTACGTACATACGGAAAAAAAAAAAAACAATCTCCGGTAGAATTCTACATGTTTTTTGTACTAGATAATTCGGAAGTACGAAAAAAAAGAACGGTCGAAAAAGAATCTCAAAGGATCTCGTACCGTTCGTACGTCGTTCGAAAAAGAATCTCAAAGGATCTCGTACCGTTCGTACGTCGTTCGAAAAAGAATCTCAAAGGATCTCGTACCGTACGTACGTCGTTCGAAAAAGAATCTCAAAGGATCTCGTACCGTTCGTACGTCGTTCGAAAAAGAATCTCAAAGGATCTCGTACCGTACATACGTCGTTTGAAAAAGAATCTCAAAGTATCTCGTACCGTTCGTACGTCGTTCGAAAAAGAATCTCAAAGGATCTCGTACCGTACATACGTGGTTTGAAAAAGAATCTCAAAGTATCTCGTACCGTTCGTACGTCGTTCGAAAAAGAATCTCAAAGGATCTCGTACGTACGTCGTTCGAAAAAGAATCTCGTCCGGTACGTCGTAATTTTCGAAAAGGATGTAACCCTAGTCTAACCATATTGGAAATAACTTTTCCACACAGAATTCCCAAAATATTGTGGTTTGACTCTCCAAATGGCAAACATGTTTGTATTTTTGGTGCAATTCTAGGGCACAAACTGAGTTATTGGGTAATGACTACTACAACAATATCTGGTCCAAGCCAGGAATACATTCATCATGACTCATCAAATGCATATTGGAAACAACTTTTTCACATACAATGCCCTAAATCTTAAGGTTTGACTCTACAAATGGCAATCATGGGGGTATTTTTGGTGCAATTCCAGGGCACAAACTAACTTATTGGGTAATGACTCAAAAAGTATCCGGTCCAAGCAATGAATACATTCATCATGACTCATCAAATGCATATTGGAAATAACTTAGTCACACAGAATGCCCAAAATGTTGTTGTTTGACTCTACAAATGGCAATCATGGGGGTATTTTTGGTGCAATTCCAGGGCACAAACTAACTTATTGGGTAATGACTCCAAAGGTATCCAGTACAAGCAATGAATACATTCCTAATGACTCATCAAATGCATATTGGAAACAACTTTTTCACATACAATGCCCAAAATGATGTGGTTGGACTCTACAAATGGAAAAACATGGGGGTATTTTTGGTGCAATTCCAGGGCACAAACTAACTTATTGGGTAATGACTCAAAAAGTATCCGGTACAAGCCATGAATACATTCCTCATGACTCATCAAATGCAGATTGGAAACAACTTTTTCACATACAATGCCCAAAATATTAAGGTTTGACTCTACAAATGGCAAACATGGGGGTATTGTTGGTGCAATTCCAGGGCACAAACTAACTTATTGGATAAGGACTCAAAAAGTATCTGGTCCAAGCCATGAATACATTCATCATGACTCATCAAATGCATATTGAGAACAACATTGTCACACAGGATGCCCAAAATCTTAATGTTTGACTCTACAAATGGCAAAACATGGGGGTATTTTTGGTGCAATTCCAGGGCAGCACAAACTAACTTATTGGGTAATGACTCAAAAAGTATCTGGTCCCAGCCATGAATACATTCATCATGAATCCTCAAATGCACATTGAGAACAACATTGTCACACAGGATGCCCAAAATCTTAATGTTTGACTCTCCAAATGGCAAAACATGGGGGTATTTTTTGTGCAATTCCAGGGCACAAACTAACTTATTGGGTAATGACTCAAAAAGTATCCGGTCCAAGCAATGAATACATTCATCATGACTCATCAAATGCATATTGGAAATAACTTTGTCACACAGAATGCCCAAAATGTTGTGGTTTGACTCTACAAATGGCAATCATGGGGGTATTTTTGGTGCAATTCCAGGGCACAAACTAACTTATTGGGTAATGACTCCAAAGGTATCCGGTACAAGCAATGAATACATTCCTAATGACTCATCAAATGCAGATTGGAAACAACTTTTTCACATACAATGCCCAAAATGTTGTGGTTGGACTCTACAAATGGAAAAACATGGGGGTATTTTTGGTGCAATTCCAGGGCACAAACTAACTTATTGGGTAATGACTCAAAAAGTATCCGGTACGAGCCATGAATACATTCCTCATGACTCATCAAATGCAGATTGGAAACAACTTTTTCACATACAATGCCCAAAATATTAAGGTTTGACTCTACAAATGGCAATCATGGGGGTATTTTTGGTGCAATTCCAGGGCACAAACTAACTTATTGGATAAGGACTCAAAAAGTATATGGTCCAAGCCATGAATACATTCATCATGACTCATCAAATGCATATTGGGAACAACTTTGTCACACAGAATGCCCTAAATGTTGTGGTTTGACTCTACAAATGGCAAACATGGGGGTATTTTTGGTGAAATTAGAGGGCACAAACTAACTTATTGGGTAATGACTCACAAAGTATCCGGTCCAAGCAATGAATACATTCATCATGACTCATCAAATGCATATTGGAAACCACTTTGTTACATATAATGCCCAAAATGTTGTGGTTTGACTCTACAAATGGCAATCATGGGGGTATTTTTGGTGCAATTCCAGGGCACAAACTAACTTATTGGGTAATGACTCAAAAAGTATCCGGTCCAAGCAATGAATACATTCATCATGACTCATCAAATGCATATTGGGAACAACTTTGTCACATACAATGCCCTAAATCTTAAGGTTTGACTCTACAAATGGCAATCATGGGGGTATTTTTTGTGCAATTCCAGGGCACAAACTAACTTATTGGATAAGGACTCAAAAAGTATATGGTCCAAGCCATGAATACATTCATCATGACTCATCAAATTCATAATGGGAACAACTTTGTCACACAGAATGCCCAAAATGTTGTGGTTTGACTATCCAAATGGCAAAAATGAAGGTATTTTTGGTGCAATTACAGGGCACAAACTAACTTATTGGGTAATGACTCCAAAAGTATCCGGTCCAAGCCATGAATACATTTATCAGGACTCATCAAATGCATATTGGGAACAACTTTGTCACACAGATGCTGGAAATGTTGTGGTTTGACTATCCATATGGCAAACATGAGGGTATTTTTGGTGAAATTCCAGGGCACAAACAGTCTCATTTGGTAAGGACTACCATAGTTTTTGTACCAGGCAATGAATGCATATCACATGACTTAAGAAATGCATGTTGGGAACAACTTTTAAAGGCATATTGGGAACAACTTTGCCACACACAGTACAGACAATGTTGTGGTTTGTAGATACAAATGGCACACAAGACAGTACGGTATGTTAGGTGCAGTCTACGAGATTCTACGTGTGACTAGAGGATTGAAATACATAACCTTAGTGTTATCAAAAGTTTCCCTTCTGAAAAAATTATGGCGCGGGAGGGCTGGCTGCAACAGGTACGTGATCTACTTCTACAAATATAACAGCGCGCCCAAGCAAGGGCAAACAACATAGTACAGAACCCACGGAAAAACTCTACACACAAAACATCGTACACATACTACACGAAACACCGTACACACACACAACACACAACACACACAACACAAAACACCATACACAACCCGACAAAATTATTAGTACACACACAAAACCACACAAAAAGAAACACATGATTCTTGATCGACACCATATGCAGAAAACAAGAAAAAAAATATGAATGCTATCAGAAAGACACGACGAAGCAAAAAATCCGAGGGGAAGACCCTTCGAAACAACAAAACCATCCGACCCGGTGATCATCAAAATACAGGGGACAACAACGGTAAGAAAAAGAGAGTGAAAACAAACACACCAATTACTAAAAAAGTGTGTAACAGTAATACCAAAACTATGAACGCATCAAAGGGCAACAGTAAAAAAAATGGTACCGACAACACAATTTCTACTACTACAAACACGGAAGAACAAAACACCATCAACCAGAGTAACGAAACAGCACTGAGCATTACCAGCACAACCACACCTACAGTAACAAACCAACAGAAAGAAGGAACAAAAACCAATGTGGTAGAGAAAACATCTAACGGAGAATGCTGTGATTTAGAGGATGTTGCGGAACGTATCATGAAAAAAATCCAATATGACAAATTGGCACAGGAACTGGCAAAACACATGCGGCAACAAAAGAGCGAACCACATATAGGGGTGGGAAAGGTAGTAATGGTACCTAAACAAACGGAGGCAACCATGCAGGGAGAGGGAACTGATAATGCCGGCGACACAAGAGAACGAGCAGTAAGTACAATTACAGACGAAT
Organism: Pseudo-nitzschia multiseries; assembly: GCA_037355745.1. Classification (NCBI taxonomy): domain Eukaryota; phylum Bacillariophyta; class Bacillariophyceae; order Bacillariales; family Bacillariaceae; genus Pseudo-nitzschia; species Pseudo-nitzschia multiseries. The sequence continues at coordinate 28,448,791 of CM074781.1, forward strand.
ATGGGCTTATAACAGACAACGATATGCTTAAGACTTTGAGTGATATGACTGAATCAGTGGACAAGCAGCTAAGGGATTACGTCAAAAAACATTGGTACCCCAACATGAAGTTCCCTATCAATGAAAAGGTAACGGCGCATGTAATACAAAGGGCTGTTGGAGCATGTGCGGTTATGAAGCCACCAAATATTCCACTTGCGTCATTCTGTTCCTTTTACAGGAAACGAGTAGGGACAGTACTGACCGCATTGAGGCACAACTCACAAACATTAGCGAGAAAAAACTGGATAGGTAAATACAGACAGGAGAATTGGTTGTTGAAATTAGGAATTTTGGAATCTATTTTTGGTCCGACAACACTAACATGCTGCCCGTTGATACTGATGATACTTCCGTACAGACGATTACAGAAAAGGTCGAGTCCCTATCACATTCCCTGGTACTGTTGCAGTTATTGAAGACACAGAATATGAGGACACAGGTAGTATTTTAAACCCTCAATACAGAACATACAAAGACGCGGAAGATGAAGATTTTTATTATTTTGTTACAAGAATCATGTCGGCAATCAATCCAACAAATTCCAATTTCAAACAACGGAAGGAGAGGCACTTGCTGAGTGATATATTTACTATAGCAGATGAAGCATTTGCATTGGTACTGATCTACAATGAGCATCATGTATGGGTGAACCAGCAGCGGCGAAAGGCTGATGCCACAATTCCGCAACAACAACAAAAATTCTGCGATTCAGACAGTGGAAGCAGAAATGGATGGATGGAAGAAGGACAAGAGTTGTTCAGTGACTTGTGCGACAAAATTGGCGAGATGCGAAAACACCCAGAAACAGGAAGGAAATTGGAAGAAATGATGAGGGATAGATTTAGGAACGAAAGTTCAACAGATTACACCAAGAAAAATAAGCATGGCGATGCAAATATTACTAGTAGCAGCTCCACTAATTGTAGTGGACCAAAAAGAAAAGAAACGTCTATATTGATCCAGCAATAACAGCATCGATGAATGAAAGTTTATCTATGGGTGAACTAATGTAGAAAATAACAGTACATACATAATACAAAACTACTAATCATCTTGAACTTAATTTTGAGAATATTAGAAATAATGGAGGATTTGTAATACGTTGCAATAAAGCATAATAGAATCTACATTTTAAAAAGGGAATATTGTAGTCGAGAAATATAATTCACAACTAGGGGAGCACTATCGAATTGTTATTTGGGAGATTAATATTTTAGAATTAATACTGAGTAAAGATTTCTTTTTTATTCGTGAAAAGAATTAAGTGTTGTTCGTACGGAATAATAATTGGGTTCTGCTAGAGACTGAAATAAATTATTTTTATTCGAGAGTAGAGTAATGTGCATCACGCGCACAGAAATAGTGCTCTGTTAATTTATAGCCCGCCACTTGCCCGCAAATTTCAGGGTGTCAAGAAATAGTGCCGTGTTAAAATCACGCACAAAATTTGTGCGCGAGAAGTAAATTCGAACCCCGCGAAACAGTTCTCGGACGACAGGGCTCAAGAAGGGCAATTCAATATTTTCTGGGAACCGGGAAAACATAATCTGGCTGATTACCCCACCAAGCACCATCCAGGGAGCCACCATAAAAAGGTAAGACCGATATATCTACATGAGCCGGATAGTCCAAGGACCATCCAAGGGTGTATTGGAATACTGAATCAAGCGTGAAGTTACGTACGCGCAAAATCGTTGTAACGTACGTGATACGTGATACGTAATCAGAAACGTATAATTTACGTATTACATATTACGTATTACGTTTTACGTATACATAATACGTATTACGTATAAGTAATACGTATACGGGATATAAAGCGAGACATACGATTCCAAGATCTTCTATCACAAGCTGAGCGCAATAAGTAAAAGTGAGACGCGACCAATGTGCTGAGTACGATAAGTAAATTATACATAAGCGCTCGTGAGTATCAAGAGATACTTAAAGCACTGAGTAGAGGTACGCGATATGAGGATCAAACTCTCGAGTATCCCCACACAAAGGAAAGACAAATTAGTAATTGAGAGAACAATATGGTCCAGAAACAATCCGATCATAATCTTATCGATAACTCTTTCCAACACAGTAAAAAGAGCAAATTAACGTAAATACTAAAAGTAACTAATCTAACCCAACGCCGTCTTACAGCTTTGGTCTTATTATTTCCCCATACCAAAACAGGCCCTGCAAGCAGACAAATCAACATATAGGCCCCAGCTCGCGTGCGGGGGGTCCATATGGGATGATGACTTGAACAAGTGGGCTGCATACCGAGATCTAATAAAGCACCCCAAAGCAGCGATACAGGAGTTATGGCTCAAGTCAGGTGAAGACGAGTTCGGCCGGCTATTTCAAGGGTTCCAACCCAACAATGTGGAGGGGATGGATGTATTGGGTTGGATCGATAGACATGCAGTGCCCGTACATAAGAGGGTCACTTATCCCCGATACACCGTCGCCATACGCCCCGAGAAAACCGACCCCTACAGAACACGCATCACAGCAGGGGGAGACCAACTGGAGTACCACGGCGATGTGTCCACCCGAACAGCAAGCATGGAAACCATAAAAACCCATTGGAACAGTGTGGTATCTACCCCAGGGGCTAGGTACTGTGCCAGTGGCATTTCTAACATGTACTTATGCTCCTCACTCGACGAGCCCGAATTCGTAAAATTCAGGTGGGACATGATTCCCCCTCGCATCAGGGCCGCTTACAGCCTAGAGGGGCTCAAGCGCGGTGACTATGTCTACGCCCGAATCAAAAAGGCGTGGTATGGGCTCAAGCAAAGCGGCAAAATTGCACATGATGACCTAGTAGCGCACCTACAATCATACGGATATCGAAAGGCACCCCATACAGAGGGACTATTCCTCCATGACGAGAGGGACATCAGCTTCACCCTAGTCGTGGATGACTTTGGGATAAAATACGTCTGTCAGGAAGATGTGGATCATCTAGTCGCAACAGTCGGGGCCAAGTACACCTTCAAGGTTGACTGGACAGGAAAACAATACGTGGGGGTCCACCTACATTGGGACTACAACAAACGCAAAGTCCAATTGTCCATGGATGGTTACGTGGAACAAGCATTAAAGGAATTTGAACACGTGCGCCCCACACGTACGTACGCGAGACCATCATGCGCGGACGTGCCTGTATACGGCAAGAAACTACAGTACGCAAAAATCGAGGATACGACCACTCTATCCAACAAAGAGATCAAATTCATACAACAAGTTACTGGAAAATTTCTATTCTATGCACGGGCAATCGACAGCACAATGTTACACGCACTCAACGATATAGCGTCAGCCAAGAACAACCAAACAGTATTAGCTGCCACAAAATATTTCCTCAACTATGCAGCATGCAATCCTGACGCCACCATCATCTACCGGGCCAGCGACATGATACTCCGGGTTGACAGTGACGCAGCATACCTTGTGTGTCCGGGCGCCAAGAGCCGAGCAGGAGGATACCACTTCCTCGGTGATGCCTCGGACAATACATTCAATGGACCGATCCTAGTGTTAGCCAAGATCATCAAGAATGTGATGGCGTCCGCAGCAGAGGCCAAAGTAGCGTCGTTATTCCTGAATGCAAGGGAAGCATTACCAATTCGTCAATGTCTGATTGAACTAGGCCACCCACAGCCGGCCACCCCACTGAAAATAGACAATAATACAGCGGAAGGCATATTAAATGGCACAATCAAACAAAAAAGGTCCAAAGCTATTGATATGCGATTCTATTGGTTAAAAGACAGGGCAAAACAAGGGCAATTCAATATTTTCTGGGAACCGGAAAAACATAATCTGGCTGATTACCCCACCAAACACCATCCTGGCAGCCACCATAAGAAGGTAAGACCGATATATCTGTACGAACCGGACAGTCCAAGGATCATCCAAGGGTGTATTGGAATACTAAATCAAGCGTGATGACGTGCACGTGAATATCCACGGATATATGCCGCGTGACGACGTACACGCAAATATCCGCGGATATAAGCCGGTGGTACAAAATGGTACAATTCCATGGTGAGCGCAATAAGTAAACGTGAGACGCGACCAATGGGATGAGGACCATAAGTAAATTATACATAAGCGCTGGTGAGTATCGATCGTTACTTAAAGCACTGAGCAGAGGTACACAATATGGGAATCAAACTCACGACAAAACCCGAGCGGTACGTGTATCACCACACAAAGAAACAACAAATTAGTAATTGGGAGATATGGTCCAGGAACAATCCGATCATCATAATCTTATCCATAACTCTTTCAAACACAGTAAAAGTTGAAATAACGTAAATACTCAAAGTAACAAACTAACCATACTACGATTGACAACTTTGGTCTTATTAGGTTGGCTAGGACAGCCAGGTAGCTTTTCAGCTGGGTGTATTATTTTCCTTCTGAATCCGATTCGTTGAGAGTCTGATTCAAAGGCTTCTGAAGAACAGCAACGCTGCGTTAGTGTGTTAGTAGACGAACAATTGTACTCTACGCGTGACAATTGTGTTTGGATACTTTCGGCAACGGATAATCGGACTACAGGCGAAGCTAGGGAAACGCCAGACCTCTTCTTGCTGTGACTTATTCAGATTGCAGCGAGACAGACCTTAGTATGTAGATTACAAGTAGTTGGTAGCAACTAGTGTGAATTTTGGGATATAAATCAGTTGAATGTTAAAAGTATGAGATAAAGTGAAATCTTGCCGAAATGCAAGATATCTCTTTTATTGAGATGAATACGTTGCAACTGCTGTTGCGTAGTGATGAGATTACTCGCTGATTATTTCTGTACATGTATTGGTCGTTGACCATATATATCTGTATGCATGTATATGTATTGTGTGAGAATCACACGCCAACGGTTTTCTTCTCTTGTTCCGTTAGGAAGACTTCATGATATGTTTATCATTAAGGTCAGGAATTGCTCCCTTAGCTTGTGTGATATTTTATGAAATCAGAGTTTGCTCACCGAAGAACAATGGCAATACTGTAAAACAGAGATTGCTCACCGTTGATGCGCGATGGGAATCGATATGCCGTGGGAATCGATTACTTAGATTGATACGGGACTCATTTATTCGTACGAATAGGATATCTACCATCTGGTAGCTTTGGTACTTCTGGTCACGAAAGGAATTTAATACTCCCCATGTCTCCTTGTGAAGGGCCATCACGCTCTACATGATGCTTCCATCATCTTGGAGAAGGTCGCCGGTATTACCACAGAAGTGGAAGATGGGCCTGAGCAGTGGATAACAACCGGCAAATCGTGTTGTTAAGTAAAAACAAGATATAACCGTTACGTGCGGTTAAATATGAACCAATAAGGAAACAGATCGACGCGCGCACTACATGAATGAGATGAGCGGCGAAATGAACAACATACGTTCTTACGAACAATGAATACATTGAGGAAGTGAGACGAAATTAATGATGGATCGACACTCAGGCATATGAAGACCAAACAAGGCAATATAGGCACCGAAGGAAATCTATCACAGAAAACAAACTGATGGTCACGATGACTGAATAAAAGAGTCACGATCGAATGAATAGATCATTGATAGAAGAATCGGACACAGCGAAATATCACAAGAAAGTAGTACACGAAAATTCAGAGGCTTAGGATCCAATACTAAGTATGTCAATGATATACATGTGTATGTCAGTGAAATATGGGAAATATCAATGACATGCGAAATGGATACGCGAAGCCCGAATATGTCAGAAACAAACAAAATGAGACATGTTACTCTGACAAATTCACTGAGGAAATATTAGTTAATCTACAACACGAGAATGCATGTGCAGTCTCAGGATGGAGAATCGCTTAACACAGGATTGCATGTGAAATCCGATTAAGTATTCGAAAAACAGAAAATAGATTAATTAACTTATAATCCGGAATTACAGTTGTTGATTAACAGTCGCAAGATTCATACGAAGTCTATATAACAAACATACCTACGAGTTACAATCCATTCCGGAGTACTTCTAGTACGAGCTTTATACGAGGAAATTCTCTCGAAGTTTCTACTAGAAATTTCCTACTAACAAAATCAATCTTAGAATTTATCGATCGCGAACTTCAGAAAATTCTATCCGATTGGTACCACTGACTCAAACCTAACACACTGGTACGAAACCACTGAAATAAGCAATTATCTCGGACGTGAGCTATCGAATACTACTGATATTTGGCTAGAACAACAAAGAAGAAGAACACCAAAATACAAATAAAATAAAAATAAAATAAAAATACATAACAAGAAACAAAAATAAAAATACGTAACAACCGAAAAGGAAAATACACGACAAAAAATACACAACAAAATGCAAACCTTTACAAACAGATTCTTTCAAACCCTGGGTGCAGTCACTTACCCGGCCTTCTATATTATGAGAAACAACGATTGGTGGAGACAAAATGAAGATGTATCACAGAATACATCCGAGGACGAGGATAACCAGATTTCATCGACAACAAACAGCTCCTCGACCCGACGCCAATGACAACGACGTTCAAGACGGGTCAACTACAATCAAGAATTATCATCATCGTCGCCATCTTCATCTTCATCATCTTCCTCATCATCAGAAAGTGATGAGGATGATAGTGGCTCAAGACCTGGCAGACGCAGAAATGCAGAACTGGTTAACCTCCGAAGACAAGCAGCAGAAGCTAAACGTCACATGGAAGAAATCAATGCCCTCAAGGAAGAGATGAGAGCTGCAAGAGCACGAGGACGAGAAAAAGAAAGAAGATATGAAGCGGAGATGAATGCTCTGAGACAAACAATTCAAGAATCACGCAACAAGGACGATGAGATGGAAGCGCTTAGACAAGAAGTTAGGTCGGCCAAAGAAAAAGCAACAGGCCAGCAGCTACTCAAGGCAAAACCAATCCATGACTTTGATGGCCAACAGGAAAACTGGACAAAGTGGAAATCCGATGCGATAGCTACGTTTGCGGCCACAGGACATGAGGAGATTATGAATGATGCAGAGGCGGCCCGGAATGCACCGAGCAAAAACAAGGCACTTTGGGGAACATTGTTGTCGGCGTGCAGCGGCGGTAGTGCTCATTCAAAAATCATCAAGCATGAAGATACATTTGATGGTCATGCGGCATGGCAAGAACTATTGGGCTGGTATGATTCTGACAACCGGCGCGAATCTTATGCTGAGACACTGAAGCTTCGACTACGATACAACCTGTTACATCCCAATGGTAATATTTCTGAGTATATCAACACGTTTGAATTGACCTATCATAAACTTCGAAAAATTCCACCATACCACATGACTGAATGGGATGCAAAAAGCATTTTTGCTCGAAATATTCGGGACCCCAACCTGGAGAGATTCAAAGAAGAGTTGCTGGAACACAAAACCGACAGGACCCTAGAAGAAATGATCATTAAGCTTCGCATCCATGATGAAGAACTTGCTCGCACTGCATTTGATAGCAACAGAGGGGGCCACAAACGAGTCCGCCGCACCCCTGATGGTCCTAACAAAAGACAACGTACGGGCTCCTATGGCACTGGCACTCTTACAGGGACTATTCACCCCAACCTCAAAGGTATCATCAGAATCCCTCCCGACACATGGCAAGAGCTTTCTCAACTGTATCGCGATTGGGTCCTCAAATACAACCAAGCTATCCGTCACAGTGATACTCCACCTCCCACTCCAGAGGGGGTTATTGTTGGGCCTCCACAAGATGATGGACTGAATCATTTTATTCCCAAATCCAGTCGTCAACGTCGCGTCCGTCGTGTGATGGCACCCAACGCACCGGCATCGCCGCCCACATCAGCAGAAAACACTGAGTCCCAAACTCCGGATGTTGATAGTGACCAGGATAGCATTGGAACGATTGATGAAACTGAATTATTCCCTCCCGGTTCCACTGCTCTCAAAACAGTACGATTTCATCTACATTCTGGGGGGGATGATGGTGCGGAGCAGGAAATGCAGAATGCAGCGAATTCTACACCAAGAAGAAATGCATCCTCCTATTTTTACACAACACGAAGAAACAAGATGCAAATAAAACCCGATGAAAGTGAAAATGAGGAAAATGAGGATTGTGATGGAGAAGATGTACCCGATCTTGTTGCAAGAACGGCGCCCGACTTGGACGATGAAAGTGAATCGAATGAGGAACGACGGGATCGAAGAACAGGAAACAGGAAAATACATCAAGAAAGAAGACCGCGAAGAGCATCAAGAAATCCAACAATTACCAATATACATCGATATAGAGAGGTTCAACAAAATGACAACATTGCAGTGATCGACAGTGGTGGAGGAAGAAGACCAACGGTTACAGAACAAGCATGGCTCCGAATTGGAGGAGAAACTGGAATGACGTCTGCAATGAGGCCGTACATGAGTAATGATACAAATGCCTATGTGGAGCATCCGGTTTGCAGTGCTGTAACGAAGGCTTTTATTCCAGGAAGAGAAGATCCAGTACTTCTAATGGTCCACTATGCAACTTTTGTGACCAAGGATAAAGACCAAACTGATGGTGAATCACTATTGACAACGATCGATATGGGTGATCATGGAGTGCTGGTGAATGGAGTGCAACCACAGTTGAGCAAATGTGGCATTACAATTGGAACGACATTCCTACCATTTTCATATGACGATGAAAAAGTTTATTTTCATATTACCAAACCAACAGAAGGAGAGGTTGATACATTGGAAAAATTTGAACTGAACAGTCCTGCACCTCCAGATATGCGCAAATATCCAATGTTGAGAAGGAAGAGAGCAAGAGAAACATTCAAATTTGCAAAACTCCCAATGCTGGAACTACGAAAACGATTTGCTATGTTACCAGAATTGACTGTTTTGAAAACATTGGAGAATACTACACAACACTACGAAGAAATAGAAGAAGAAAATCGAGAAGTCCCCAGGAAACATTACAGAAAAAGATTCAAGGCATTCCATTACAGAAGACAAAATGAAACAGTGAGCACTGATTACACATATTTTTCGAAGAAGACATCTCAAGGACATAACGGGGGACAATTCTTTAGTGGCACCAAGACAAAGCTTTGGTATTTCCATCCTCTGAAAACAGAATCACAATGTACCAATGCCCTACAGGATTATCTTCGCGAACATGGAGCACCGGATACTATTCTCAGTGATAATGCAAGATCTGAAACGGGGGTAAAGTGGACTCAAATTCTTCGAGAGAATATGATCAAAACAAGAACAAGTGAACCACACCACAGCCACCAGAACCTGTGTGAAGCAGAATGGGGAAGATTGTCCAAAATGGTACAAAACAGTCTACGTATGTTTCAGGCGCCAGTCAGTTTAGCACATTGGTGTGCAAAATGGTGCGTGTCAGTTAACAATTTGGCAGCCCGAAAGTCCCTGAATTGGAAAGTACCTCTTGAATTGCACCAAGGCTGGACACCTGATATTTCCCACCTGAGATTTCATTTTTATGAGCCAGTGTGGTATTTTGAGCCAAGATTCAAGAGTCCCAAAAACAACATGTTGAAAGGGAGATTCCTGGGTTTTGCGGAATCAACGGGTGATGCAATGACTTATTATATTCTGACTGAACCAGATACACAAAAGCAGAAACGACAAGTGTTGATGAGATCGGTAGTTAGAACAAGACGCAAGGAAATTGGCACCAAAGATGAATATGTGAACGACAACCCGGAGGCAGAGAAATTTATTCTTTCCTTGTCAGAACATCAGCAGAACATGGAAGATATCAAGAGTACTGACGAAGTCCCATTGTTATCTTCAGGGGAGAAATTTGTCGCGAGCTCTGAAGGAATGGAAAATTCTACTAGCACCAATCCAATGGAAGCCCGTGATGAAAATGACAATACAACTTCAGGGGAGATTGATGCTGATGAAGAGGAAAACACGTTAGACATGGAAGAAGAGATGTTACCAAGTGATATAGATGGATGCAACAATGCTGAAACACATCAGGATATCTTGGAAAGCACAGAAGTAAATTTGGATATGGATTTCCGAAAGATTTTGGACCATTTCTGGGAAAATGGGATTTTGGTATTCAAGGCGCAATACATCGATGAGCTGCAAGGAAATACAGTTTTGAATACCCCATTCCCACAATTGAAGAAAGATCAACCACTGGCATGTGCAAAGTATATCAAGGAGTACATTGTTGAAAGCAGGAGAGGAAATAACAGACCATTGAATGTATGGGCAGAGCAAGTCATAAAACAACAATCTAGCATTGTCAGAAGAATACGATTTATGAAGTCCTTGATACACAAGAGTGTTCAACGCGCAGTCAACAAGAAGAAACCATCCAGGAATCAACGAATGGCAAAGAAGAAGAATCGTGAAAAGTTTGGACAGAAGATTCCAAATACCTATGAAGAATGTATGCAATTCGATGCGGAAGCTGGCAATACAAAATGGAAAGATTCAATTCAGAAAGAGATGGATAATTTGGAACGACTAAAATGTTTCAAATATCACTCAGCAGAAAAAGAATTTCCAAAAGAAGAAGGTTGGCAACAAGCAAGATTGCAGATGATTTGGGACATCAAGAGCGAGGACGGCAGGTACAAGAGCCGATTAGTAGCAGGTGGCCACAGGGTTGACTCGAGTGAATACAACACATACTCCAGTCAGATCAATAGTTTATCGGTGTACTTACTATTTCTAATTGCACAACACCAACAACTGGATTTGATGACAGCAGATGTGGGAAATGCGTTCCCAACTGCGCCGGTTCAGGAAAAGGTATGGGTGTGGGCTGGAGACGAGTTTGGTGAAAAGAAAGGATGTAAAGTAGAAATACAAAGAGCGCTGTATGGACTGGCGGGTAGCGGTAGAGCTTTCATGGATTTTCTGGCTGATACACTCATGAATTTGGGTTTTCGACCGTCAAGAGCAGATCCAGATTTATGGTTACAGAAAGAAGGAGAAAGCTACACATATATTGGTACGCATGTTGATGACCTTATGGTAATAGGAAAGAAACCACAAGATTGGATCGCCAGAATTGAACAAGAATTTGCGCTGAGAAATGTTGAATCAGAACCTCAGTATTACCTTGGTACAAGTCTTACAAGAATCAAAGATGGACGATTGTTGATGAACTCTACAAAATATATCAGTGAGGTGATTCGGAAATATCAAGAGAAATACTCAGTGACACTCAAGAAAGAAAATCTGCCAATGAAAACCGATTGCCACCCTGAACTGGATGATTCGTCATTACTGTCAGTATCTGAACATAAGGAATTCCAACATATTATTGGTCTAGGACAGTGGTTGGTATTGTCTGGAAGAATTGATATTGCATTTGCAGTATCATCTCTCTCAAGATTTGCAGCCGGACCGCGAGAAGGTCATTTGCAGATGGCTAGACACATCTTGGGATATTTGAAGAAGTACAAGAAGAAAGGAATTCTAGTGGATTCAAGATCTCCAAGGATCAGTTCAAATGGTGATGTCAAGCTCAAATACGAAGAATTTACACATCACTACAAATATTACAAAGAAGAATTGGATCCAATGTTCCCCGTGCCTCTAATTCCTGAAATGGATTTGAACATATTCTGCGATAGTGACCATGCACACGACTTGGTTACTGGAAGGAGTATCACTGGATTGATTGCATTCGTTGGGTGTATGCCAGTATACTGGAAGTCTAAGAGACAGACATCAGTTCACACAAGTACATTTGGAGCTGAATTTACTGCTTTGAAAGACGCGGTTGCATTAGCCATCATGCTCAGATACCACCTTAGATCGATGGGAGTTGTAGTCACCAAACCAGCGGAGATCTATGTGGATAACAAAAGTGTAGTAATCAATTCCACTAACCCTGCAAGTTCACTCAACAAGAAATCAATCGCACTGGCCTACCATTTTGTCAGACAACACCAAGCTGGAAAAGTCGTATCTATCAGTCATATTAACTCACAGGACAACTATGCCGATATATTGACCAAGCCGCTAAACAGTAATGCATTCAGGAACCTTCTAAATGAATTCATGACAATGTAAAAACAAAGTTAAGTACCGCAATTCAGTAATAAAACAACCACACTAAAAATCCATGCCTAAAAAATTATGTTGTATGCTTCCCTCTACAAATCCGATAGGAATCTAAACCAAGAACATGGATTTAGGGGAGAACAACCGGCAAATCGTGTTGTTAAGTAAAAACAAGATATAACCGTTACGTGCGGTTAAATATGAACCAATAAGGAAACAGATCGACGCGCGCACTACATGAATGAGATGAGCGGCGAAATGAACAACATACGTTCTTACGAACAATGAATACATTGAGGAAGTGAGACGAAATTAATGATGGATCGACACTCAGGCATATGAAGACCAAACAAGGCAATATAGGCACCGAAGGAAATCTATCACAGAAAACAAACTGATGGTCACGATGACTGAATAAAAGAGTCACGATCGAATGAATAGATCATTGATAGAAGAATCGGACACAGCGAAATATCACAAGAAAGTAGTACACGAAAATTCAGAGGCTTAGGATCCAATACTAAGTATGTCAATGATATACATGTGTATGTCAGTGAAATATGGGAAATATCAATGACATGCGAAATGGATACGCGAAGCCCGAATATGTCAGAAACAAACAAAATGAGACATGTTACTCCGACAAATTCACTGAGGAAATATTAGTTAATCTACAACACGAGAATGCATGTGCAGTCTCAGGATGGAGAATCGCTTAACACAGGATTGCATGTGAAATCCGATTAAGTATTCGAAAAACAGAAAATAGATTAATTAACTTATAATCCGGAATTACAGTTGTTAGTGGATACACAACTGAGTGTCCCCAATGCTTGGTGAGAATGTCTGCACAGTTATCCTTACCTGGGATGTGCATCATTAAAATGAAACCTCTCGCTATCATGCTTCGTACGTAGTGAAACGATAAAATGTTATGACGCTTGTGCAACCTTGCGTAGGGGAAGGTTGACGTTTGGATCATCTTTTTGTTGTCACCCCAAGAGTAGGAGATATCGTGGACTCGTGTCCCTAGGTATCGGAATGAGTGGCGTAAATCGACAATCTGTTCGATGCAAGTCCTTCCTGCAACAAATTCAGCTCCAACGGTGGCTGTTTCTGTAGTGGACTGCTTCTTCGAGAACCACATCATGGGAGTCTTGTTCGCGAAATGAAGAATGCCGGTTACAGCCTTACCACTGAGAATATCATGCATGAGGTTGGCATCATAGAAATGTGTCAACACTACTGTCTTTCCAAGCGGTGTAGGAGCGTCGTCGGGTAGCTCTTCAGAATACTCCCCATAGACGGTGTTGGACCAGTCGATGGTGTCGGGTTTAGTCAATATAAAATTGGGTGGTTCCACGCGGAATCTGATTTTAAAATGTCTAAACTTGGAGATATATCCATAGATACGTTTTGCACGTTCGAGATGCCCATCTCGTGGCTGAGCTCTGAAACTCGAGAGTGTCATCACGGCTGTTTGAACATCGAAACGGCCAATAGCGATGATCCATTGGAGTGAACCGATCATACTTTGGTATTTCTGTATACCAGTTTCTTCGAGAAAGGCTGAGGAGTCCAATTCGGGATGATCGTTCTCTGCAATGGGTGATTGGAACCTAGTGCTAGGTTTGCATCCGAACATTTGTTCGTAAGACGCTTCCATCTTTTCGATGAACTTTATGGGATTCATGCATAGAACACCATGCTCGTCGCGCTCAAATCCACAACCTAAGTGAAAGTTCATAGGTCCGGATCCCTTCAATTTGAAGTTATATGGTGACGATTGCAATATCTTCAAGAAGGAATTGGGATCTGCCATGTAGAGACATAGGTCATCGACATATGTGCATATAAGTTCATATACACGTTCACCATGCTTGTTCATTCCAGGCTTGAGGAATATTTCCGGTTCTGCGCGGGATCTTTCGAAGCCGAGTTCGATGAGACAAGCTGCGAGTAAGTCTCCAAAGCACTTGCCTGAAGACCTGAGGCCATATAGGGCTTTGTAAATGATCAACAGGTGACCTTCCAGCGATCGGAATTCGGGACCTGCCTTGATGCATACTTTCTCGCAGGTAACTGCTTCTAGGTAGGCATTACCTATGTCGGTACCCCATGCTTCCAAGTCGTTGAGTTCAGCTAGGAATAGGCACATACGTAGGCCGCGGAGAGATACGACACCTGCGTAAACACTGTGGATAGGGGCCTCAGTGAGATTACCGTTAGCAACAAGACGAGCCTTGTGTCTACCGTCGTGCTTGACAGCATATATCATGTGTACCTTGATCTGTTGGAATCCTGAGGGAATGGAGCTTGTCTTGTACACGCCTTTATCAATGAATGTATTGTATTCATTGAGTTGTGCCATTTCCAGAGTGGTGGCATCTTCCCATTTGGTGTTTCCGTTGGCTTGATCAAATCGGAGGGCTTCTTCGTGGTTACGAGGTACTTTGAATCCATATTGATACTGTGGAGTGGTACGGAAAGAACGTAGTTTGGCTTGGTGCACGAGTCGATCAAGTTTCTTGGTTCGTCGCGCTAGGTTGGTGATTCGCTTGAGGCGTTTCCAACCCGGGAGGTCAAGCAAGTTGTTGTCTTTTCCATATTTTGCAACGGTGACCGGGTCATCAGCCGCAATGTTGGCTAGAGGTTCATATGTTCGTTCCATATTTTCCCATTCAATCCTGAAAAGAATCAACCGTGTAACGCGTATTCGTACGTACTAAGCGGGCGTATAGCACGAAAAGTCATAAGGGCAAATAACCTTATTCGTAAGGTTATTTATCAATGAATAATCGTCGGCGCTTTTATGTGGATTGCCTCTTAGCGAGATTTTCCTCTCAGCTCACTCTTCGAAGAATTAACAACTCTAAAACACTATCATGCCCTAAAATCTACGTACAATCTAGTACTAATTCTACACAATAAGGTACAATCACATGTGATATTCAATGAGAACATCACGGTGAATTATACGGTAACAAAAGACCGATCGAAGATGGTTTTACATGTGTTTCGTGTCCCTTTACGTGTGCTTTGTATGCTAAGAATTACGCGGTAATATGCCGTAAATCGACACGATGATACGAGAGTAATTAACCCGTTGACTCGATCGTCGAAGACAATCGACTGTATCAATTGCTCACTAAATCAATCGATCGTAAGACCGTTTGCGTTTGTTTGTTACGACACACTTTCTTTAGTTTATCAGACCCACAGCACTCTCTACGAGCTGTGGCCAGCATCCTACAATGCTGAGGACCGCGTTTCCCACCGAGAAACGCAGTTGAGCTCGAAGACTAATCCGGACTAGCCTGATCAGCTACCGGCATCAACCCTCAAGGATGTAAAAGAGGCAGTTGCCTGTGGAGCCCTGGAATAGACCAACACCAGGGCGGTCTCCCTGAAAGAAGAGACCAAAGAACCGAACCAAGGTGGTGGCTCCACCGGGTTTCGGGATCCAGCAAAACAAGCAAGGGAAAAGACACTGGACGATTCAGCTGAACGAATCGCCCAGGTTGGCATCAGTTGAAAGGAATCAATATCCAATCCGAGAACACTGATCTTTCACTGAAAACAAGAATGAGTGAGCCAGAAGATTGAGCCTGAAGTATTCTGCGGTGAAACGGATTGCGAAGAACATCTGCTTGCAAGAAGGAACAGATTGCGAAGAGCATCTGCCCGCAAGGAAAACGAAAATCCAAAGATATGAGAACACCAAATCTCGAAGATCGAAAAGATCCAAAAGGAAAAAGAGAACACTAAATTCTCAGGAAACAATCTTTCAATCTTTCACCACAGAAATACAGAATGAGCAAATCCCAAGAAAGGATAGGAAAGCTCACAATCTCGATTTGCAACAAAAGCAAAAGCTCACACAAAAAATAACTAACCGGAACGAAAATTCGATCCGGATAAATACAAAACAGATAAGCAGACCACCTGACAGTCACCAACGATAAATACCCATCCCTCACATCCAAACCCCGATTACCTTCTCTCTCCAACATACCACCTCCGACTCACACTGAATACCACCCAAAACGAATATTCGAAACTTACTACGAATCAACCATCCATACTCCTCCAATATAATTCGAAACTCCGTTACAATTCATCACCATGGTACGAACTAGAGCGGACGACGACATGGAAGAAACAAAAATGGAAGTGGATGACGATGACGATTCAGACGATGACGATTTGGAAGAGAAATTGGAAGATAAAATCATGGAAGTCATGGAAAGGGCCTTTGAGGACCCAGAATCAAACTCAACCATGAAGAGAATCATCGACCAAGAAATAAAGAAAAGAGTCAGGGCAATGAGAGATGCAGAAAGAAAGGGTGTGAATCCAGATGACGCGGATAGCGAAAATGAGGATGAAGGAAACGATGCTGACCAAAATGCAGAGAACGCAAGAGCTGAACGGCTGGGAAGAAGGTCATCCCAACCCAGGATAAAAATCAGGGGATTCAACAATGGTAGATTTCTGAACCCAGAACAGCTAGCTTTCAGGAGCAGCCTAATGGATTTTGGCATCAACTATGAATCAGCTGAAGAAATTATGAGGGGAGGGATGTCTAATATCCGCGAAATTACAGACCTCAACAAAGAGAGCATTAAATCGTTCATGCAAGGATTGAAATCTATCAGTCCGGACTGTCCTAATCCAAAAAGTATCCACTATGGTAACAGACTATCATCGAGGCTCCTAACTTGGGCAAATTGGGCCCGGTATCAACCATTGATTGGAGTCAAGCCAATGGCTATCGACTGGAACGCAAACCCAAACAACTTGGAACTGCAGCAATTCAGAATCAAGATGATGGAATCAAGTGTGAAATCACAGGAAAAGGCAACTCCACCAGAGCTGAAGGATCTCACAAAATTCAGGGAATGGGAGGAAGGCTTCCGACAAAACTTGAGATACAGATTCAACTCTGAGGGTTTTCCAATCTTGTATGTCATAAGACCCCAAGAAAAGGAAGAAGTTACTGATGAAGCCAGGGCTGGAACAGTCGGGCAAACTACAACAGATACTTATCCAACTTGGAGCGATTACAATGAAAGATGTGGTGTCCTGTCAGGTCCCCAGTATGATGAGGACAACAACGTCGTCTGGAGGTTGCTGTGTGATGCAACTAGAAAAGGTCCCGGTTGGGAATATGTGGCACATTTCCAAAACACTGCACTGAATTCTGGTAATGCCAGAAACGCTTTCATTTCTCTCATGCAACACGCTTACACTGATACCAATATCACTATGGTTCTGAATAAGACATATCAGGATATGAAAGATTCACACTACACTGGAGATTCCAAGGGTTATGACTGGAACAAGCACAAGCGAAATTGGACTGCTTTCCATGGAACGATTCTGAGATTTGAAAAGAATCATAATGAAAGAAGATTTGTCTGGGATTTTATCAATTCAATCAGTGACGAGCGACTTGATGCTGCAAAAGCAGATGCAATTGATGAGAGCAAAGACTATCGTGACAACTTCAATGAATGTTTGATTCTATTCACCAATCGTCTTGGATTGAAAAAGCTTGCAACAGGGAAGAGTAAAAGAGGTTCCAGAAGTTTGTATTCTATGGGCACAACCAGCAACAAAAAGCAAAAGACAACTGGAACTTTTACAGGAAAAGTTGAGTGCAAGCCTTACCCAACAAGTGTTTATAAAACAATGTCAAAAGAACAGCGCCAGGAGCTTTACCAGATGAGACAGGCTAAAAAGAAAAGAAATCTCAAGGCTGCTGAGACTAAAAAGAAAGAAACTGAAAATGAAGGCGCTGGTGACAGTTTTGGATCAAAATCTAAGAAATGACATAATAACCGGACACTATCACTAGAACACAAATTGTTAAAAATGGTGAGCCGGTCATTATACCAGATGAATGTCCCTGTAGGTTTTGATGATGGGGAAAGTGAAGAAGGATATTGTGAGTTAGACTCACATGCAGATACTACTGCAGCAGGAAGCAATATGGTATTGCTGAATCCTGATCAAATCACAACACACGTTGATGTTGCACCTTTTTCTGAAGAGTACAAGCCCATCAAGAAAATCCCCATTGGAAGCTGTGCGACTGCATGGACAAATCCAACATCAGGCCAAGTATATATCATAGTGTTCCATCAAGCACTGTACTTTGGGGACAAATTGAAAAACAGCTTGATATGCCCAAATCAAGTGAGGGACTGCAATTTCAACTCTGTTGAAGAAACACCTCGCCAATTTGATCCACGATCCAAGCATGGAATTACAATTCAAACTCCACTGGAGGATGATGATCCGAAGAAAGTTTTTATCAAACTGAGTATGAGAAATGTGATCTCATATTTCCCCACAAGAAAGCCCGCAAGAATGGAACTTGATGAATGTCAACATTTGATAGCAACAAATGATACCCCCTGGGATCCACATTCACTGAAGTTCAGGATGGCCGAGCTAGCCATTGACAATGGAGAGCCAATTTCAGGGGACCAATTCAGCCTTCAAGCTATGTCAACCGAAGAGGACCAAGCAATGGAGGAAAGTTCTGTTGTAACAGAACCTGCTAGTAATGTTACAAATACACTTCCCAAGACCAGCTTAGGAAAAGAACGGCATCCAAGTGTCATGCAGCAATGCAAACTGATGAGGGTCCATCAAGTATCCACAAGGAGAATGCTAACTGAATGCCAGATCGCAACAGATGGAAATATTGCTCATCGGATTTCTTCAGTAAGGAATATTTCAAGCGCGCGAAGGGTAGACCAATTTTTGTTTGATGATACAGAATTTGACTTTATGGAAGCTCCTGAAGCAGAATCAAAACAGGCCCCTAGCTTGCAAGAAATAGACAATACACTCGAAAGGAGGTCTCTTGACAGAAGAAATCAATGGGGGCCATCAGTGATAACAATTGAAGGTCCAAACAAAGTTGACTGTGAACGCCTAGCCAAAACTTGGAACATTAGTTTCAAGAAAGCTGAACAGACACTGAAAGTCACGACGCAGAAGGCACTCAGGAATTTGCAATCACCATTGATGAAGCGACTTCCTACTCAGCGTTTCAGGAACAAGAGAGTCGCACAAGGAACCTGGTACACTGATACGTGGCATGCCAGGACTACCAGTATTATGAGGCAAGAAAAATGTGCACAGATCTTTACAAATGGAAATGGGTTTGAAGTATTTATACCAATACAGGACAAATCACAAGCCCACCAAGGACTGAAGACATTTATTCATGAAATTGGAATTCCAGAGCATTTGATTTCTGATGGTGCGCCAGAACAAGGATCCCCAAGAACCTACAAAACACACTGGAATTCAATTGTAAAGCGCAACCATATCCATCAGACATTTATCCAGCCACATTGCCCATTCCAAAATCGAGCAGAACAAGCGATTGGCCATCTTGGTAGTGCAATCACAACCAAGTCTGCAAAGAAGAAGTCACCGAGAAGATTATGGTCATTTTGTGGTGAACTATGTGCTAATATCAGGCAGCGAACAGCCTCGAACAACCCTTCTTCAATGGGGAGAACCCCATTTGAATTGGTCCATGGCTATAGGCCCGATATTACATTATACACTTCATCAGAATGGTATGATTTTGTGTTTTATTATGAAAAAGGTGATTCTTCCACCCGAGGTGTTGAAAGGCTGGCGCGATGGTTGGGTCCCTGTGGAAATAGGGTAGGTGGGGGGGATTGTTTTTGGCTCCTGACCGAATCAGCAATACCAATATCTACAAATTCAATAAGGCCTGTAAAGGAATATGAATGGAGGGATAGAGATGTCCTAAGAAGAATGGAAGCCATTGACAAATCAATTGAATCCAAGATTGGAGATGAAGTCAAGGACAGCGCATCATTCTTCCAGGAAAACTACCCAGAGCCCCAAATAGAGCTATTTGAGAATCAACCAGTAAAAACACCGGATATGAAACTCGAAATGGCTGAGCCAGAAGCATCGGTAGAAGATGTTGATGAACCAGATGAATATCTGGGAAATGAAGTGATCATTGAAAGAGGTGATGAAAGACTCAGGTGCGTTGTCAAGGACAGGGTTCGCGACTTGCAAAACAGACCAATAGGAATCAGAAACGAGAATCCTATACTAGACACGAGGCTGTATAAATTGCAACTACCTGATGGCACCATGGAGGAATACACGGCAAATATTGTTGCAGAGAGTCTGTATAGTTCTGTTGATGATGACGGATGGATGTTCACTTTACTGGATGAGCTCATTGACCATGAAAAAGACAACACTGCTTTAAGTGACGAGGAAGCAACAACTATAGCAAAAAATGGCAGGAAAACCCATAAACCTACAACTAGAGGTTGGAGAATTTTAGCCAGTTGGAAAGATGGCACTGAATCTTGGTGTAAGTTAAGTGATGTGAAAGAATCATTTCCAGTGCAATTAGCCGAGTATGCAGTTAACAATAATCTTGAAAAATCACCAGCTTTCAGATGGTGGGTGCACAAAATTTTGAGGAGGAAGGACCGAATCCTTAAAGCGGCCAAAACAGCAAAGTATTGGTTGAAGACTCACAAATATGGAGTTGAATTGCCACATTCAATCAAACAAGCGCTGGCTATTGATAAGAAAACGGGGACTGACCACTGGGAAAGAGCAATTCATAAGGAAATGACAAATAATATGGCAGCGTTTGAATTTTCTGATGATGATGTTATCCCAGTTGGCCATAAACAGATAACAACCCACATGATTTTTGACATCAAGCTTGGGTCCCTAACAAGGAAGGCCAGATTGGTAGGGGACGGTCACAAAGTTCCTGCAGTGGCCAAAGAAAATACTTATTCATCGGTTCCCAGTCGAGACTCAGTAAGAATATTCTTTCTGCTGGCAGCGCTGAATGATTTGAAGGTTCTCTCAGCTGATATTCAAAATGCATATTTGACAGCCCCGATTAAAGAGAAATATTTTCTAAAAGCAAGAGAAGAAGATGGTTTTCCACCTCACCTTGCAGGAAGACCTTGCAAGATTGTTCGCGCATTATATGGACTGCCGGTTGCTGGTGCATCTTTCAGGTCATACCTCACTCAGCATTTGAGAGATCTTGGATATTCACCTTGTAAGGCAGATCCGGATGTGCACTTAAGGATTGAAACCAGGAAAGATGGATCCAGATACTGGGCAATGCTCATTGCATACGTAGATGATATCCTATGTTCTGGCGAAGATCCAAAGTTCCAGCTTGAAAACATTGAACGAAAGTTCAAATTGAAGGATGATACAATTGAAGAGCCAACTCTATATTTGGGAGCTGATATTGGGAAATTCTACTTTGAAGGTGATTCAAAGCCAAGATGGTCATTATCAAGCACTAAGTACACAGCGAAAGCTGTTGCAGCAGTCGAACAAGAGTTAGGAACTGAAAAATATGGCTACAAGTATCTACCAAAGTCAGCATCTAGTCCACTGTCACATGATTATCGACCGGAAATTGATATATCAGAAGAATTGAACCCTGAATTGCAAAATTACTATCAAGGTTTAATTGGAGTTCTCAGGTGGATTTGTGAACTAGGAAGACTTGACATAGTAATGCCAGTATCACTGATGTCAAGGTATCTGGCACAGGCAAGGATCGGGCATTTGAATCAGTTGTTTCATATATTTGCATATTTGAAAAAGTACAACAGGTCAAAACTGGTTTTTGATGATACTGTACCAAGTGTTGATGAAAGTAAATTTCAAAAATGTGACTGGTCTGAATTTTATCCTGGTGCTGCTGAAGTCATACCAACAGATATGCCTGAAGCTTTGGGAAAACATGTGACGATGAGCTGTTTTGTCGATGCTGATCATGCCGGATGCAAGGCAACAAGGAGATCTCATACTGGTGTTATTATCTTCATTAATAATGCACCGATCATTTGGTTTTCCAAAAGACAAACAACAGTTGAGACATCAACTTTTGGATCTGAAATCATTGCTTTGAAAATTGCAATCGAATTGGTTGAAGGTCTAAGGTACAAGTTGAGAATGATGGGTGTTCCAATTGATGGGAGCACAAATGTGTATTGTGATAATGATTCAGTTGTTACAAATGTTACACGACCTGAAAGCCCATGTAAGAAGAAGCACAACAGCATTGCATATCACAAAGCGCGTGAATCTATTGCAGCAAGAATTATCAGAGTTGCAAAGGAACCAGGTTCAACAAATATTGCTGATTTGTTTACAAAGCTAATGAGTGGCGCTGTTTTCAGAGAACATTGTTCTCGTTGCATGTGGTAAGAGATTTGATAAAAATCAATCATTCGATGGAATGTTCGATCGATCGTTCGATTGAAGTAACAAGTTGATTTTCTAAGTTCAATCACGAAAAATGAACAAATCGTTCTGCAATGAGCATTTCGAAAATGGATAATTTGATCCATGAATACAATATATCAAACCGGCAAGGGTCAGGGCAAAATGCCATGATACAAGCCAGAATGAAAGGCAAAATGCCGCCCCATTTCTTTTTGATAGGGCCTCTGATGGTAGACTGGATACAGTTTGGTATTCAACACGACTCACGATGAATAGATTAAGTCAAAAGATCCAAACGCTTAACGATTGGATTTACGACTGAAGGGGACTGAAAAGAATCAACCGTGTAACGCGTATTCGTACGTACTAAGCGGGCGTATAGCACGAAAAGTCATAAGGGCAAATAACCTTATTCGTAAGGTTATTTATCAATGAATAATCGTCGGCGCTTTTATGTGGATTGCCTCTTAGCGAGATTTTCCTCTCAGCTCACTCTTCGAAGAATTAACAACTCTAAAACACTATCATGCCCTAAAATCTACGTACAATCTAGTACTAATTCTACACAATAAGGTACAATCACATGTGATATTCAATGAGAACATCACGGTGAATTATACGGTAACAAAAGACCGATCGAAGATGGTTTTACATGTGTTTCGTGTCCCTTTACGTGTGCTTTGTATGCTAAGAATTACGCGGTAATATGCCGTAAATCGACACGATGATACGAGAGTAATTAACCCGTTGACTCGATCGTCGAAGACAATCGACTGTATCAATTGCTCACTAAATCAATCGATCGTAAGACCGTTTGCGTTTGTTTGTTACGACACACTTTCTTTAATCCAAAGGTTATACTTGGAACCTTTGTATTGAGGATGCTTGTTATCCAGTGGGCCTTGGTGTCCTAGGATGCGGCGAAATGACCAAAGTTTGCCGTCTTCTTGTGTTGAATCACGATGGATGTAATTCATGACATCATTGTATGCAATGATATCATTGAGTTTGTCATCGGAGTGTTTGCACTTAAACTTGATGAAATTGTTGTTGCGTTCAAGACTGTCTTCAACATCGACGATGGTAAGACGTTTCCGGGTGCCATCTGGATTGGTTACAAGGAAGGATCGTCCTTGTAGATCGGCAATCGGGACCGTAGGAATGGTAATGGGTTTACCATCATCGTCAAATTGTGCGTTACCTTCTTCGTCGGTAACAACTACCTGTGATGGGTCTACTGAAGGAGTAGCGGGGTTGGTGTGTGGAGTTGTGACGTCACTAACATCAAAGTATGCTAATTCCGGTGGATCAAAATCATCTTCAGTAAGGAGAACGCCATCGAATGTCTTGCTGAAGATGTGTGTCGTAGGGGGACCATCAAAACTCTCCCCATAGTTGTTAGGGAGTGGAGAAGGTGACCAGCTGGGGCTGTCATCGACCTTCTTATAAAGAAAGCTCGGTAACGAGGGGTGGGCGGGTGGGTGAAGAATTGGTTGAGTGCCAGATGCGTGGGGCGTAGTACCTGGTTGTTCGTTGGGTACAGATGGGATGGTATCATCGGCAGTGTCAGAATCAGCGGGTGAAACGCTAGGGGGGATTGAGTTGCCTGGTTTCGTAGACTCGTCAATGGGTTTACTCTGAGTGGTATGCTCCCCATGTTTGAATGCTGGAGCTTCTCCAGTGGCGTATAAACGGGGCAAGGAATCCTTGGCGTTACGCCATTTGATGAAACCATCATCAGTGAATAGGCCTGCGTGTTTGTTACGAGACTCAGGTGTAAGGGCAGAGTGGACACCGGACCGGTCAAGTAACTTGTTGGTAACGGGATCCCAGATTCGGAAGCAGAGTCCATTGCCAACATGTTCGGCGATGCCGACAAAGTGACCTAGGCGTTCGGTAGACTGGGTACCAAAGGGGGAGTCGTTTGTTTTGAAATACACAGGTTCAAACCAGAAGAAACTGGTGTATGCGCTGATGTCGCCAAGTGTACCGGTAGCAATGAAGACCGGTTGTTTATCTGACAGCGTAGGATCAGAAATAACATTGAGGAGACCCGCGACGTATGTCATGCACAGTAGCCATAGATGTGGTGGTGTGCCTGTACGATCCATGACGCGATTGACAATGCGCTTGAACGTTTGGTATCGGCGTTCGAATTGATTCTGGTGTTGGTGATAAGGTTCACTTTGCCAGAGTCCAATCCATAGCATTTTGAGGTAATCGACGACCTTCTTACTGGATTGATAGTTACCGTGGTCGCAAAGAAGGCAAATGGGCCTGCCCCATTTTCGAACAAAGTTCTGGAAGCAAGATAGGAATTTAATAGGGTGGTGGCCTCTGTCGAATCCAGGGGAATGAAGGCTTTGGTCTTTTGCAATTCCAGGGAGTCCTTGAGAGAGAGGGAATTGCCTTGTGTGGATATCATGGTGTCGTATGCGGCCACATTGGCTGCTTCCTCGTGTTCCCTTTTCAGGGTGGCTGCTGATCCTCCTGGAGGAGTGAAGGCTAGGGGGAGGATTCCATCATCTGCTACATCAAAGGGGTCAGTCCCATAGAAGTTACAATCTTGGAACCTCTTGAGTACAGCTGTCGTGACAAGGGGCGCCTGAAGGCCAAGGTTGTAGGCATTGGTGGCTACTTGGCTCTGTAGGATCATGTGGGTCTTCTCGTGTTTGCTCTTCTTGGCCCAGGCTGTGTAGACGGGGGGAAGATCTGCTTCAGTTGTTTTCCCACAGAGGAGGAGGAGTCTTTCAGTGTAAAGGGTGCCCCAAACTTCCCTGACCGAGTGCAGCTTGGAGGATTCTTGTCGTCTGTGGTCCAGGGACTCGCTCAGTCTTAGTTGCTGGTCTGCGAGTGCTGAGAAGGCTGCTGTGAGTGTAGGGTCTGCAGGCGCTGAACCTGCTAGGCCTGGGAGGTCTCGGAGGAGGACATTTTTTTTCATGTAGGCCCGGAGGTTGGCCTCAGCTCGGAAGGATGGCCCGGGTTCTAGGAGCCGGATGGCCCCCAGAAGAGTGGTGGGTTGTGTTCCCACTGCCCGAAGGGTGTCCAATAGTGGTTTGCAGATATCCTCCAGCCCGTGCTGGTAGATGTGAGGTTGGAGGACTTGGAAGGCCTGCTTTGGCGTGAGGCCTCTGCATAACACCAGTGGGACGAATTCAAAGGGTAGGAAACACACCTTGTGAGCCTGGAGCATTTCGGTGTGGGCGGTCCCTTCAGGGATGGCAGGAATTTAATCTCTATCTGGGTGTTGGGCTATGGTGGCCTCATGATGAGCCAGAAGGTACACCCGGCTAGCTGCGGCCCGCGACAGCAGGGCGACATCCAACTGCACCAGCTCACCCTCTTGTTCTTCTACATCATCGATGTAGCCGAAGGCTCGGCCTCGGTTGGCCGAGGGCTGGGTGATGGTGCCTGGATAGCGTCGGTGGCCATGGATGACCCGGAGCCGGTCCACCCCCGCTGCATCTTCTTGGAAGATGCCCAAGCCGCCAATAGCTTGTGCATTGAAGATATCCAGGAGAAGGGGGAGAAGCCTATCCCCTTCAGCCTCTGTGAAGAGAGTGTAGATGGCCTGGTAGACGTCATGCCTAGCAGGGGCTTCCCCAAAGGTCCCCGAACCTTGGAAGTACTCCCTGTAGTTCATTGTCGTGCCGCTAGCCTGTAGGGGAAACGGGACGCCGCGGTAGGTCGAACCAGAGGGGTCCTTGCGTTGCGGAGGAGGAGTCAGCGAGGTAGGCATCTACCTAGGCGTGCACGGGTACGATGCTCTCGTAGGCGCGTTGGGCCTTTGAGGATGTATCGCAATGGGTAGATGGGGTTAGAGAGACGCGTTGGGCCTTTCTGGTGGGGATCCTCACGTTGGAAGGAACCGTAGGGAAGACTATTGGACCTGGACGTATAAGCCTTTATTCTACTACTAATTGTTTCAGGAGCAAAAGAGTGAGCTGTAGGCTTGGTTCTTGCTGGAGGGAACCTTTACCGGGTTGTTGGTGCTTTCCCTGTAATTTGCTGCTTACAGTGGAATTGCTGTATGCAGCGAGGAGTAGTCGTAGAGTTCGTACCTACGTTGGTGATACAGTGAGATCTTGCATACTCAAGGGTGTTCTTTGGTTCGTACGTCGTACGGCGTACGTTTCACGTGGCACTACCATTCCTTACATTCGGTTCGCTACATCAATTCCTCTCATCCAGCTATCACTCACTACATTCGTGATAGCCTCAGTAGCCAGCCTACTTGTAGTACTGTATGTGCAATGCTTGTAGTTCATGGGTGTGTTGGTGGGTTAAGCAATGCTAGAGGGGGAGCCGGGAACTCAGACCCACCCGGGGGTGTGAAAGCCATGGGGAGTATTCCATCTGCCACATCAAAGGGGTCAGTACCATGGAAGTTGCCATCCTGGAACCTCTTGAGAGCAGCAGTGGTAATCAATGGGGCTTGGATCCCCAACTCGGATGCCCTGGCTGCCACTTGGCTTTGGAAGATCATGTGGGTCCTCTCGTGCTTGCTCTTTTGAGCCCAGGCCTGGTAGATGGGGGGGAGGTTCGCTTCCTCCTGTTTACCACAGAGCAGAAGCAAGCGCTGGGTGTACAAGGGGCCCCAAGTGGTCCTCACTGACTGTGACCGCTTGTGGTCCATATTCTCACTTAGCTTTAGTTGGTGGTCTGTGAGGGCCGTGACTGCTGCTGTGAGTGCCGGGTCTCCAGGTGGATCCCAAGGTCGCTCCAATTCTGGCAGGTCCCGGTACATCACCTTGAGCTTCATGTAGTTGGTAAGGCCTGTCTCACCTCTAAAGAATGGACCTGGCTGCTGGAGCTTGGGGCTGCCACCGGGTTCTGTAGATGTAGTCCCGGCCAACCTGAGAGTGTTAAACAGGGGGATGCAAGACTCCATTAGCCCCGCCCTGTTAAGCTGAGGATGGAGGACCTCCATGGCTTGTTTTGGAGAGAGCCCCTTTCCCAAGAGAAAATGCACCAACTCAAAGGGAATGAAGAAAGACTTGTGGGCCCGTATCAACTCGGAGTGGGCGGTCCCCTCGGGTATCACTGGGATGGACAGTCTTGCTGGGTGCGCCTCCAGCTCTGCCAGATGATGATCCAGGGTTAGCACCCGCGTGGCTATGGTGGGGGATAGCATGGCTGGATCTACTAGCACCAGTTCCCCAGCTTCCCCTTCATTGTCGTCCAAGTACCCAAAGGCCTTGTTTTTGTTGGGGCTGTGTTGAGCCAAGGGCCCCGGGTACTTTCGAAGGCCATGCACCAATTGGAGGCAGGGCAGGCCTTGGGAGTCAGCTACAAAGATCCCCAGCGCGCCCACAGCCTCAGCCTCAAAGAGGTTGAGTAGATATTCCAAGAGGACCTGGGGGGGGAGGCCAGAGTGAAGTAGCTAAAGATGGTGGCATAAGGTTTGTTCCGCTCCGCCGTGCTCCCAAAGGGGCTTGGAGTAGTCTGGAAGTACTCTGAGTAGGTCAACATCTCTAGGTCAGGAAATCTGAGAAACGAGGATATCTCGCACAGCTAGGCGCTGAGTGTGATTGGAGTTCTATTTGCCGCTAGGGGGGTGCGGATAGAGGTGCGAGGAGGAGGTGCGGATCGGTCGCCCAAAATCGATTCGACTGCTTGGAGGTGCGGATCAGTAGACCAAAATCGATTCGACTGCTTGGAAGATTGTCGGTTCTCAGAAGTGTCGGCAGACGTCGGGTCGCCGGTATCAAGGCCAGGCCTATTGTAGTGACAAGGGGGAGCTGTTGAGGTGTGAGTGTGTTAGTAATAGCCGGGCTCTGTCGTTTTGTCGTTAGAGATAGGATGACTATCGCTGCTGATAGGCTGTCGTACGGGTACAATAGGATGACTATTGGACCAGGACGGATTTGCCAATTTATTCTACTACTAATTGTTTTAGGAGCAAAAGAGTGAGCTGCTTACGTTTGTGGGGAGGGATGTTCCTTTACCAGCTTGTTCTAGTGCTAGCCTGTAATTTTTGGTTGCAGACGAGTCTTTCGGTTGCAAGCCCATCCGTACGAGCTACCGTGATACAGTGACACCTCTCATCCGGTGATACAGGGAATCGATTGTGTTTCCTTGGTACCCATGGGCTTGCTAGGGGAATCCGTGGCACGCTTGTTGAGGCTATCGGGGTCTAAGCGTGTGCTTAGAAGCTGGTTTTAGTGATACAGGGAATCGATCGTGCGAGTGATACAGGGGATCGATCGTGCGTGTAGATCGTAATTCTTCTGGTAGCGCGTGATACAGGGAATCAATCGTGTAGATCGTATTCCTTCTGGTAGGGCGTGTGGTAGGCTTGCGCTTTGCTGGAGGAATCCTTTGCTGGCTTGTTGAGGCTATCGGGGGTCTAAGCGTGTGCTTAGAAGCTGGTTTCAGGGATAGTGAAATCTACTAGATTTCTACTAGGTTCCCCCCCCCCCCCCGGTCTGGTTCTCTACCGGTTGTAGGGAGTGCCACGTGGCACTACCATTACTTTCATTCGGCTCGCTACATCAATTTGCTACATCAATTCTAAGACGTGATCATCTAAAATTTCGCACCTCGGTTTTGTCGTGGATCGAATTTGCCGCCGACAAGGTCCGTATTTTTTTTGCCCGAAATCAACTTCACTATCACCAATATTTTAACTACCTACCGTACTACGTACCGTAATGCCACTACTATCGAGTATTTGGCAGCGACGTACGATAGGGGGATACGACGTAGAAATCAGACCGACGGCCGATTCTCTTCTTTGGAGATCCAACAGGTACGTACTTACTCGTACGTACCGTATGAAAAAAAACCCCGCGTATCGTGACTGGTAAGTCAAGAGGATCCAGCGCCACCAAAGCAGATTGTTTTTACGCAGATGTGATACCATACACAATCGGAGTAGCAGGACCTTGGCAATTTATTTGTCACAATGTCTGATAATTGAACGACGATTCAGCCCCACCATAAATGAACGTTTTTACTTAAGTATTCTTGCCATCCGCGTTTTCAGGCGCTGTATAATCAGATTCTTTGGTGGTTGTTTTTACGCAGATGTGACACCATAGGTAGGAGCAGCCCGACCTTGGACATGATTAATCCCCACCATTAATGATGGTTTTTACATACGTATTTTAAACTCGCTCTCATTTTCCGTAAAGGGTGTGCCTAATTGGTTTGAAAACGACCGATTCTTCATTTCCCAACCCACGACCGATTGATCGATTAAGGTATTGATTCACGGTATAAGTCTTCTTGCCATCCGCGTTTTCAGGCGTTGTATAATCAGATTCTTTGGTGGTTGTTTTTACGCAGATGTGACACCATAGGTATGAGCAGCCCGACCTTGGACATGATTAATCCCCACCATTAATGATGGTTTTTACATACGTATTTTAAACTCGCTCTCATTTTCCGTAAAGGGTGTGCCTAATTGGTTTGAAAACGACCGATTCTTCATTTCCCAACCCACGACCGATTGATCGATTAAGGTATTGATTCACGGTATAAGTTTTCTTGCCATCCGCGTTTTCAGGCGTTGTATAATCAGATTCTTTGGTGGTTGTTTTTACGCAGATGTGACACCATAGGTAGGAGCAGCCCGACCTTGGACATGATTAATCCCCACCATTAATGATGGTTTTTACATACGTATTTTAAACTCGCTCTCATTTTCCGTAAAGGGTGTGCCTAATTGGTTTGAAAACGACCGATTCTTCATTTCCCAACCCACGACCGATTGATCGATTAAGGTATTGATTCACGGTATAAGTTTTTTTTGACATCAGTGTTTTCTGGGTTTGTATAATCAGTTTCGATACATAGGGCTTCTGACGGCCGATTCTCTTCTTTCACGAAAATGATTCATTGACTACGTTAGATTGGTTATTATTGCCTACCACCGATTTCTACTTCGGCTGAGTAATCTTTAAAGCGTTTAGTGGAGCAGGAATTACACATCAATCCCCGACCGAGGGACAGTTGAAACACACTGTAAAATTTGTACCACGAAGATCCCTTTTGTAGTAATTTACGGCTACAGGATACGCTTCTGTGTTTCAATCGTTACTCGAAACATTCACTATTCCTCTCATAAATTTACTTTCGGAATCTCGCAAAAGACAAAGCAAAACAACAACAATGACGTTCGCTTCCGCTGCCCTCGCGCTCGTTACCCTTGGTTTGAGCTCAAGCTCGTTGCTCGTTAATGCAGCTCTTCTTCCAATTGACACCTGGGAGCTCCTTGCTGCAGGATTACCTTATGGAGAAGTGTTCACGCTCGAGCCATTTGACGCGAAAGTGTACTACGAATCAAAGGCAGGTGCAACCATTAATACGACTGTGTACAGGAATGTCTCTACTGGAAGTCCTTGTTCCTCTGGTAAAGAAATCTTAACAAATATCACGACGAAAGCAAGCGTCGGTGGTAACCCGAACTTAACCAAGTCAACCACTGATGGAAGTTTCAGTAAGTTCTTTCGCTATCGTCATTTTGATTCTGTTTGTGCGGTCTGGGGCGCATGGAGAATGTCACATTTTGTTCCAGGTTTCTCACTTCTATTCTCATTCGTGATCTGCGCAGGTTCCGTCCAACTCACATCCGCTGATATCAAAAGTACTGGTGCATACACAGCCATCGGTGGAAATGATGGAAAGGTGAACTTGTGTAAGCAATAATATGACAAAGATGATTTCACTCGTCAAAAGCCTGCTTATTTCCTGATGCAAACTAGTGTCAGTTGATTTCACTTACCATTTCTGTACCTTGCGTTTTCTGGAAAATTGTCAGGTGTTCGAAGCTTCTTGTTTGTTGAAATGAATTCCACTCCTATGGTAGTGTCCTACGTTGATACCCACCTTGAATTATTTGTGGATTTCACGGCGAAATTCCAAAATTTTACGCAGGAGGTCAACATCACTGCAACTTCTGCCAAGGAATTCACTCAAAACATTACGAAGAATGTTGAAGTTCAAGCGAGTGTGTGTGTTCCAAACAATAAGACAGCACTCCCAACAACCTACAAGATAGGTCAAGACTTCTCCGTCTGTGTATCACCCACACCAAAATACCAGGCTGAATCATATTCTGTTTCTGGTTTCGAAAATGTTACATGCGAAAACGCTGGTTCTACACGTGAATTGGTTAGCAATAACAAGTATGATGCCCTGACCACGAACTTTTCTTTGAGCACAAATGGGACCTTTGGATTCACGAGCGTCGTCACCGCCGGTTTCTTTTCGAAAGGCAACAAAAATTTTACTTGCACGGGTGATGTTGCACTCAAATTGAGCGGAGGTCGACGTGCCCTTTCCGCCTTCAGTGCCTCATTCTCTGGAGATGTCAGCCGTAACCTCCAAGCTGAAGAGAGCGCACCATTCGCAACACAGATCAACCTGGACACCGAGGACCCCGCACTTCTCGCTTCGGCTGCAATGAGCTTCGGATGGAGCTCGCTCGTCCTTGGAACAATCGGATCAGTTCTGTTTATGACTCTCTAAGCGAGACACGATAGCTAGTCAGTCTACAACTAACTCCTGAACCCCTCTACAACCAATCATGAGAGAATTTACCAGTTTGCCATAGGAGGGTGTGAACGTGCCGCGCATGACAATGCGCACGTCTCGTTAATTGCATGGCATTCACACCGTTCCTTCCTATGTGTTCCATTCTGAAGATACATTATATGAGTCTATTGACTCCCCAGTCCTGTCCCACCAATTGAAAGGACAGATTGTCCAATCATCATTGCAATACATAATCATACATACACCTCATGGTTGAGATTTAATTAAATTGTTTAAAACAAAATGAAAATGTACGGTACCGTTCTAATTGGAAAAGGTGCGGAAACGGACCACGTGTACTGAATTTTGAAGGGCTTTTTGTAATCGTAAAAATCCATGTCTAGATCAAACCAATAGCGTACCCGTTATCAACGTCGAGTTTTGGTCAAGAATGAACTATTCCATAGTTCCTACATGCTGAAACTTTGCCAGCAATGAGCTCCGGAAGTTCCCGAAAGCCGAAAATCAAACACCCTGCACCATAACACACAAAATCGTGAAAGGAATTCACCGTGTAAGTACGTATTCGTACGTACTAAGCGGGTCATACTTAATCTTATTCGTAAGATTATTAACTTGATGAATAATCGTCGCCAGCTTTTATGTGGATTTCCCCATTCCAATCCCGTACTCCATTTAGTCGAATTCCTGTAGAAGCAACATGACTCGTTCGATCGTCCTCAAACACGCGACTCGTTCTGAACGATCGTCCTCAAACATTGAGTGATTCCCGGCAGTGATAAAGTAATAAAAGTTTGCGACCAGAGTAATAAATTTATTCTCTAAGTAATAGATTTATTCCATTTTTATTCCATACTCAATAGAATCTGGCAGTCGAAGCAGCCTCGACTGCCAGATTTTATAACAGAGAATAAACTCCAACGGAATCTTAGAATCATACTAAAATCAAATATTTTAGTCCCCAACGCACGAAATATTTTAGTCCCCAACGCACGAATGAATCATGTGCATCTCTTGCACCTCTTAGGCCTACAACAGAAACAGGTTAAACTATTCGAACCAAGGCATCATTAAAGACCGGACTGATAAGTAAACAGTTGGAACCCATATGTGCATTCAAAAGAGTACATATGAAATGGGCCTCATTTATTCCATATATCACGATCAGGCAAAAGGCCCATTGAATAAAATACTTAACCTCGCCGGCCAGCCTTGCTTGCCAAAAGAGGCAGTTAGGTGGCGCGGGTAGTGATTAAACAGACAGTTACTGTTTCTTATTTAGAGATTCCTGTTGTCGGCAAAAAAAAATACGGACTATGTCGGCATCAAATTCGATTGGAAAAGCCGACAAAACGAAACGACGACCGAGGTGCGGAATATGTGATACAAATACGTGATACGAATACTCAGATGAGCACCTCCACTACTTGGAATCCTTAAGTGGTAAAAACGATATCACCTAGGGCTACAAAAAAAAAAAGAGGATAATCGGTTAGAAACAAGGCATATCCAAAGACCTGACCAATAAGTGAACACTTGGAATCCTTAAGTATATTCAAAAGAATATACTTGATATCCCGTGAGGAAACTACTTATTGCAATCATGAAAACCAATACCGATTCTGAATGGGCCTCATTTACCTACCTACTCCCCTAACAAGTATACGCCCAATCGAACAAAACACTTAACCTCGTAAGTGACCAATACCATCAAATGACCGATACAGTAAGACCGACACGACGCTAATACAGCAACAACAGTATCGGTACGAGAATGGTAACAAATAACCGGGGAAGATCTCTACCATGTAAAATACAGCAGAGAGCCCCGATACAGTGAAAATACCCAGTAAAAATAAGAGCCTCTCTCTGAGCTCACATCTCTTTAAATTTTAACATCATATACCTTTGGTCGATTTTTAGAGTAACAACAATTCCAAATTCCAAATTTGCTCTGAGTGATAGTTAATAAAAAATATTCGTGCATTTAATCTATTCAATCTATTCACTGGCGAATATTTTTTTTATTACTCTGGTCGTTTATTACTTTATCACTGCCGGGAATCACTCATTAGCTCACTCTTTGTGGTACCCCGGGTGACAAAGACTCTGTAAAATTATTTATTTTTAGGATGCGCGAAAATTCTTGAATTGTGACATTCTTATCTCAACAACCCCACCTTGGCTGAAAATGCTCAATAGACCAGCATAATGCTGAGATAGTAAGGATTGATTCACTCTTATATGACATAGTCAACCGATCTCTTGTTGTCAAGATATTAGTGACACAAAATTGGGGCCTTAACAAAATCCCTCTCCAAAAACTATGGAGAACCCTTTCTTTTTTACTTAAATAAAATAACTGTTGCTTAACACCCCGTGAAACTCCTACTAGGCTGTGCACGCTTGGAGCCTGCGCGCAAGGCAAAACCCGCTTGAGGTGCAAAGAAGAAGCCAACCGCGAAAGAAGAAACCAACCGAGGTGCGAAAGAAGAAACCAACTGAGGTGCAAACACCGTACCGTACGGTAATGTACCAACCAAGGTGCGAAAGAAGAAACCAACCGAGGTGCGAAAGAAGAAACCAACCGAGGTGCAAACACCGTACCGGTTAACAACCGGAATTAGAGTTGTTAAGTGAAGAACAGAATAAATGAGAGAATACGACGCGATTAGAAACAGTACGTAAATAACCGTACCGGCGCCGTCGGATGATTAACCACGATTCACTATGAATTGTAATCACGAATACGAACACACGGTTAAGGCATATACTTAACCTTAATCGTGAGTAACTAATTCGTTGTGGCAAATTGAGTATGATAAGAAACAGATCGAATAATCAGCGACAAGTTTCAATGAATAATGTAATCGCGGACAGCCGGCTAAGGCTAAATACTGTACCGATCTACTAAGTGACACGGGATTACCATGACTAAGTGCCAAGGCAAAATTAGTAGCATGGAATCAAATCGGTACCAACAACAGTAAAGAATCCACAATCGAATGCCATCTGCGAGAGATTACACCGCACCATGGGAGACATACTGAGAGTTACAATGCGGACCACACATGCCAACAATGAGCAAGAAGCAGAACAGATCATGGACAATGCCCTAGCCAGCTGCATGCATGCAACACGATGCGCAGTCAATCACACGATGCAAACCTCGCCAGGAGCCATGGCGTTCAATAGGGATATGATGATGGACATTCCCTTGATAGCCAACCTGGAAGCAATACAAAATAGAAGACAGCAACTCATTGACCAGAATCTCATACGAACAAACAAGGGCAGAATAAACCATAACTACCAGATAGGGGATCAGATAATAGTTTGAGTGTATGATCCTGCCAAACTGCAGGAGAGATTCCACGGGCCATATCCGATTATCCAAGTATTCACCAACGGAACGATTAAAGTGCAACGGTCGCAGGCAGTTGAAGAAATCTACAATATTCGGAAGGTGGTACCGTACCGGGGACCCATCCAACAACCACCCATCCAGCAACCGCAACAGTAAACGATCCGATCGGTCGGCCAGTCACTGTGGGGGATAGTGTAACAATGGTCCTCGTGACTGACCGATCGAGTCGAGACTCCAGGTTGAAGGGAATCTTAGTGACCGGATGAAGGTTCTCAAATGACCGGGAGAAGAATCATACTTCCGGAAGAAGAGGAAATGATGACTCTTCCAGAAGATTAATTTACATCTTACATAACAACCGGAATTGGAGTTGTTAAGTGAACAACAGAATAAATGAGAGAATACGACGCGATTAGAAACAGTACGTAAATAACCGTACCGGCGCTGTCGGATGATTAACCACAATTCACTATGAATTGTAATCACGAATACGAACACACGGTTAAGGCATATACTTAACCTTAATCGTGAGTAACTGATTCGTTGTGGCAAATTGAGTATGATAAGAAACAGATCGAATACTCAGCGACAAGTATCAATAAATAATGTAATCGCGGACAGCCGGCTAAGGCTAAATACTGTACCGATCTACTAAGTGACACGGGATTACCATGACTAAGTGCCAAGGCACTATCATGATTAATCCATCACAAATGAATGAGACTTGATATGCCTGGTTGGTCACACATGCTTCACTATTGATCTGGAGAATATCTGAATCGCTTAATTAAGCGATCGATGGATTCAGAAAGCGATTCATCGCTTAATTAGCAAATAACAAGGGATTGCATGTGTTAACAAAAGGGCTAACATGAGAATACGCGGAACACTCCAATAGAGGTCCGGATTCTTAGATTAACCTAATTAGATCATAATTCAAATTACCAGTTATTGATTAACAGTCGCAGCCTCATACAAAAGCTATCTATCATACATACATACGAATTCGAACTAACTGAATCCGACAAGTCCTACAGAAAATCTACACAAAATATCCTACTGGTAATAATTAATCATCCAAACGCGAAAACTCGCAATCGACCGACTATCAGAAATAATCCAATCCGAAAGATCATTCTACTGAAAGATTATCCCACTGAAACAAAATCTAACACCACAGCCCGAACCTACTGAAATCTTGGCCTATCTCGTACACCAAAGAACAGATATCACTGAAAATAGCACCATTGAGATCTGCAAAGCCAATAGAAAATACTTCGAAAGGAAAATCTCGACACGAAATAAAAATACCCCGAAAACAAAAACAAAAAACAATCTCGTAACAATCATCATGTTCTCTTCATCGGAAATTATTAAATTCCTTTCGTGACCAGAAGTACCAAAGCTACCAAAGGGTAGATTTCCTATGCGCATGAATCAATGAGTCCCGTATCCATCTAAGTAATCGATTCCCACGGAATATCGATTCCCACGGCGCACTGATTCCCATCGCGCGTAAACGGTGAGCAATCCCTGTCTTACGATATTGCCATTGTTCTTCGGTGAGCAAACTCTGATTTCATAAAATATCACACGAGCTACAGGAGCAATTCCTGACCTTAATGATAAACATTTCATGGAGTCTTCCTAACGGAACAAGAGAAGAAAACCGTTGGCATGTGATTCTCACACAATACATATACATGCATACAAATATATATGGTCAACGACTAATACATGTACGGAAATAATCAGCGAGTAATCTCAGCACTACGCAACAGCAGTTGCAACGTATTCATCTCAATAAAAGAGATATCTTGCATTTCGGCAAGATTTCACTTTATCTCATACTTTTAACATTCAACTGATTTATATCCCAAAATTCACACTAGTTGCTACCAACTACTTGTAATCTACATACTAAGGTCTGTCTCGCTGCAATCTGAATAAGTCACAGCAAGAGGAGATCTGGCGTTTCCCTAGTCTCGCCTGTAGTCCGATTATCCGTTGCCGAAAGTATCCAAACACAATTGTCACGCGTAGAGTACAATCGTTCGTCTACTAACACACTAACACAGCGTTGCTGTTCATTAAAAGTCCTTGAATCAGACTCTCAACGAATCGGATTCAGAAGGAAAAATCATAGATTAACAGTCGCAAGCTCTAAGAAGGCTTGCACACAAGAAGGAACAGGAACGGAATTGAACATAATCCCTACGCTGGCATATGCACGTCGCACATCGCACAAGAAGCAGTTCCCATTCTCAGTTACCACGCAATTCTTTCCAAGGCTCCGAACCACCACAGATGCCGAACATACCGTTAATGCCCGGCAATGCACTAGGAGGCGAAGAGAAGAATGACGCCGAAGTCACCACTATCGAACGCTTTCCCAGCTTCGATGCTGATATGAGAAAGATACTCGTATCATTACTCAACGTAACAAGTGAGATTACTAGCAAGTTGTGCCTAGCTCTCAAAGAAGGCGGTTTATGCGAGTGGAAGTCTTTCCTCGACGCACTTATCGAACCGGATTTTGCACGCGAACTTACCTATATGGAGCGAGGATTGGCAACGAATATCCCTCGATCCATCCAAAGGAGCATAGAAGCGCTTGCAGACTTCGCTATCGACCTACAAGAAGAAGGTGTCGACCTAGGAGAAGACGAGAAGGACTGGAAAGATGTAAAGTCATATACATACATGGAATTCCAGACATTCCGCGGAGAGCGTGCCCAACGCTTACGTAACGAATCTGTTCTGAATCCACCACCTCCTCCGGCGGGAAGTAACAAAAAGTCCCCTCAGCAGGTAAAGTACGAATCATGGTGCCGAAAAGCACGAGATGAAAAGTCCTTTACACCCCTCACGAATGACTCGAGATTCAAACACTGGCTCGTAGGTTTCAAAGCTAAACTCGAAGCATACGACATCGATACAGAGACATTCCTCGATGAAACTTGGCCTCCAGCCACGCTTGTGGGTTACACCCGTGATCTCTACATCAAACAATGTGCCTTCTTCTGGGTACTAATGTTGGAAGTCTTCAAGAGTGACCTTTCTGCATCATGTGTACACAGTCATTCTACCACTCGTGATGGACGCCAGGCCTACTTCGACTTCGTAAACCTTCATAGCCAATCAAAAGCAAAGGTATATGACAACTCGACCCAGCTACAAGCGTTGCTCAAGTTGAACCTCAACAATTGGAAAGAATCCAAAGTGAAATTCATCACACATTGGTTTGACGAATTGAATCACCTCAACAAGCTCCGTCCTCCCAACAAGCCCCTCGAGTATCACACTGTAAAATCAGCATTGTGTCAGGCATGTTATTCCAGCTTCCAGCTAAGCGAACAGTTTGCCAAAGTCAAGGATCCAGGTGGGACGAATAGCACCGTAACGGATGCAGTTGCCGAAGCCGCTGCTATCCACGATCTTAAAATCACGCTTTTACTCGAAGCAACTCGACTTGATTCCCAGTCTGCGATGTCTGCTCCTCGGTCGACCGTACGTGCACACGTCCATGATTTCTCTTCTGACTCGATCCAACACCATGATGACTATGCTCTTCCCATCGAATTTGAAGGAGACTATCAAGATTATGCTGTGTTTAAGGCTGGACGTACCCCTGACCCTACCACAAGGTTGCCTACAAACATATGGAAGGCCTTGTCACGCCAGGACATGAAGAGTTGGCTCAGTTTTTCTCCGGAAGGCAAGAAAATCGTGGTTGCCTCATTGCGACACGACTTACTTAACACTAACCAACCTGACCCCAACAGTGTCAAACCCATTACCCGAAAGGCATACCAACATGAACACTCGGTATCTTTTCAAGAAGGCGATATTTCGACCAAGGATGAGCATGCCAATTCCGCAGCAGACCTACATCCTGCTGTAGAGAATGATCGTAGAGGCGTTTTCCATGCATCTCTAGGTGTATACAAATCTACGACCTCCTCGTCTAAGGACCAGCGACCTCTCAAGTCTTCCGTGTCACCCGCGCATCCAGCTCGATTCCTTTCAAACAACCCTGACATTCAGTACAAAAAGGACGGTGACACTCAAATACCTGTCGGAACACCATCGTATTCCGCCAACTTTCACCAGTGGTATACTCCCGAGGATGATCTCACCTTTCCTAATGATGGGCCCGTAACGTCATACACATACCGCATACACAAAACTACGGTTACTAGCCCTGGTTTTGCCATGGTCGATCGCGGCGCAAACGGCTGCATCATCGGTAATGATGCATGTCTCATCTCCAAGGATATTCCACCACGATATGTTAACGTCACCGGCATTAACAATCATCAGGTACAAAACATTCCCATTGCTACATGCGGAGCATATTCCATGTCGAACAGAGGTCCCGTCATTCTTATTTTCAATGAATGTGCCTATACAGGACGACATCCTTCTATATTGTCATCCGGCCAGATGGAAGCATATTTTTCCACTGTAGACGACACGTCCATCAAAGCAGGCGGAGGACAGGTCATCACCACCTCAGACGGCTATGCACTGCCTCTTAGCATACGACACGGCTTACCATACCTTGCGATGCGGAAGTATACGACTGTCGAATTTGACACGTTACCACACGTTATCATGACGTCCGATAAACATTGGGACCCATCTGTTCTCGATACCACGATCAGTGCAAAGGATGAACAATTTCTCCAGAAATATCCTCCCCAACCACAGCAACTCCCTTATGCCGATTACGACGAATATGGGAACCCACGCTGCCTTGAAGGATTCGACATATCTGTTTCTCCCGGGTCCTCCACGGTCACATCCCTCAGCTCGTATTCCAGCCATTCCACCCGATCTCCCTTTCTTCCAATTGATGATCATAAGAACAACGATCGCTCCTTTTGGCTTACTTCCACTGACTACGCCCATCACGAACGTCTCGCATGCTGCGCGCCAAATGCAGTCTCTGGAACAGTCACTGCGTTTCCTACAGATTGTACAGCAAGTGACACTACACGCATTGCAGCTACGCCCCGTGAAAGATACCCAAATGAACATGACTACTTATCCCTGAAACCTTTCTTTTGTTGGGTTTCCACCGATCGCATCAAAGCTACTTTTGAAAACTCGACCCAATACGGTTCGTTAGCGGTTAGCCCTGATGGTAACATTTTCAAACGGTTTCATTCCCCTCAACCGGCCATGAACGTTCGCCCCTTCAATGACGATGTTATGTCTGATGCAGTCTATTCAGATGTCCCAGCAATTGATGGTGGATCCAAAATTGCTCAGATCTTCTTTGGCCGAAAATCGCATATTATTCACGTTGAAGAAATGCGTACCACCGGCGATTTTCTACCCTGCTTTCAGAACTTTGTTCGAAAATGGGGCAGACCCATCCGCCTCCTTTGCGACCACGGTAACTATCAATCAAGCAAGAAAGTCATGGATTACCTCAAGATGTTATGGATTGGACTCTGGCAAAGTGAACCGTACCATCAACATCAGAATCAATTCGAACGACGATACCAAACGTTCAAACGCATTGTCAATCGCGTCATGGATCGTACCGGCACACCACCACACATGTGGTTACTGTGCATGACATACGTCGCGGGTCTCCTTAATGTTGTCTCTGACCCTACGCTGTCCGATAAACAACCGATCTTCATTGCCACGGGTACAATTGGCGACATCAGCGCATACACCAGTTTCTTCTGGTTTGAACCTGTGTATTTCAAGACCAATGACTCTCCTTTCGGTACCAAATCTACCGAACGCCTAGGTCATTTCGTCGGCATCGCCGAACATGTTGGCAATGGACTCTGCTTTCGAATCTGGGATCCAGTTACCAACAAGTTACTAGACCGGTCCGGTGTTCGATCTGCTCTTACACCTGAGTCACGTAACAAGCGCGCGGGCTTATTTACTGATGATGGTTTCATCAAATGGCGTAATGCAAAGGATTCCTTACCCCGTATATACGCCACTGGAGAAGCTCCAGCTTTCAAACATGGGGAGCATACCAATCAGAATAAACTCATTGACAAGTCTACTAAACCAAACAGCTCAGTTTCCCCTAACGGTTCACCTGCTGATTCTGACACCGCCGATAACACCGTTCCATCTGCACCAACAGATACCACGCCACACGCACCTGGCACTCAACCAGATACCACGCCACACGCACCTGGCACTCAACCAATTCTTCAACCACCCACCCACCCCTCGTTACCGAGCTTTCTTTATAAGAAGGTCGATGACAGCCCAAGCTGGTCACCTTCTCCACTCCCTAACAACTATGGGGAGAGTCTTGATGGTCCTCCTACGACACACATCTTCAGCAAGACATCCGATGGCGTTCTCCTTACTGAAGATGATTTTGATCCACCGGAATTAGCATACTTTGATGTTAGTGACGTCACAACTCCACACACCAACCCCGCTACTCCTTCAGTAGACCCATCACAGGTAGTTGTTACCGACGAAGAAGGCAACGCACAATTTGACGATGATGGTAAACCTATTACCATTCCTACGATCCCGATTGCCGATCTACAAGGACGTTCCTTCCTTGTAACCAATCTCGATGGCACCCGGAAACGTCTCACCATTGTCGATGTTGAAGACAGTCTTGAACGCAATAAAGACTTCATCAAGTTCAAGTGCAAACACTCCGATGACGAACTCGATGATATCATTGCATACAATGACGTCATGAATTACATCCATCGTGATTCAACACAAGAAGACGGCAAACTCTGGTCGTTTCGCCGCATCCTAGGACACCAAGGTCCACTGGATAACAAGCACCCTCAATACAAAGGTTCCAAGTATAACCTTTGGATTGAATGGGAGAATATGGAACGCACATATGAACCTCTGGCCAATATTGCGGCTGATGACCCAGTCACCGTTGCAAAATATGGGAAAGACAACAACTTGCTTGACCTCCCAGGTTGGAAACGTCTCAGGAGAATCACCAACCTAGCCCGACGAACCAAGAAACTTGGTCGACTCGTGCATCAAGCCAAACTACGTTCTTTCCGTACCACTCCGCAGTATCAATATGGATTCAAAGTGCCTCGTAACCACGAAGAAGCCCTCCGATTTGATCAAGCCAACGGGAACACCAAATGGGAAGATGCCACCACTCTGGAAATGGCACAACTCAATGAATACAATACATTCATTGATAAAGGCGTATACAAGACAAGCTCCATTCCCACGGGATTCCAACAGATCAAGGTACACATGATATACGCTGTCAAACACGACGGAAGACACAAGGCTCGCCTCGTTGCTAACGGTAATCTCACTGAGGCCCCTATCCACAGTGTTTACGCAGGCGTCGTATCTCTTCGCGGTCTACGTATGTGCCTATTCCTAGCTGAACTCAACGATCTAGAAGCATGGGGTACCGACATAGGTAACGCCTACTTAGAAGCAGTCACCTGCGAGAAAGTATGCATCAAGGCAGGTCCCGAATTCGGATCGTTGGAGGGTCACCTGTTGGTCATTTACAAAGCCCTATATGGTCTCAGGTCTTCAGGCAAGTGTTTTGGAGACTTACTCGCGGCTTGTCTCATCGAACTCGGCTTCGAAAGATCCCGCGCAGAACCGGAAATATTCCTCAAACCCGGAACGAACAAGCATGGTGAACGTGTATATGAGCTCATATGCACATATGTCGATGACCTATGTCTCTGCATGGCAGATCCCAATTCCTTCTTGAAGATATTGCAATCGCCGCCATATAACTTCAAATTGAAGGGATCCGGACCTATGAACTTTCATTTAGGATGTGGATTTGAGCGCGACGAACATGGTGTTTTGTGCATGAATCCCATAAAGTTCATCGAAAAGATGGAAGCGTCTTACGAACAAATGTTCGGATGCAAACCTAGCACTAGGTTCCAATCGCCCATCGCGGAGAACGATCATCCTGAATTGGACTCCTCAGCCTTCCTTGAAGAAACCGGTATACAGAAATACCAAAGTATGATCGGTTCACTGCAATGGATAATCGCTATTGGCCGTTTCGATGTACAAACAGCCGTGATGACGCTCTCAAGTTTCAGAGCTCAGCCACGAGATGGGCATCTCGAACGTGCTAAACGTATCTATGGATATATCTCCAAATTTAGACATTTTAAAATCAGATTCCGTGTGGAACCGCCCGATTTTATATTGACTAAACCCGACACCATCGACTGGTCCAATACCGTCTATGGGGAGCATTCTGAGGAGCTACCCGACGACGCTCCTGCACCGCTTGGAAAGACAGTAGTGTTATCACACTTCTATGATGCCAACCTCATGCATGATATTCTCAGTGGCAAGGCAGTTACCGGCATACTTCATTTCGCGAACAAGACTCCCATGATGTGGTTCTCGAAGAAGCAGTCCACTACGGAAACAGCCACCTTTGGAGCTGAATTTGTTGCAGGAAGAACTTGCATCGAACAGATTGTCGATCTACGCCACTCATTCCGATACCTCGGAACACGAGTCCATGATATCTCATACTCTTGGGGTGACAACGAAAAGATGATCCAGACGTCGACCTTTCCTTATGCAAGGTTGCATAAGCGTCATAACATTCTATCGTTTCACTACGTACGGAGCATGATAGCGAGAGGTTTCATTTTAATGATGCACATCCCAGGTAAGGATAACTGTGCAGACATTCTCACCAAGCATTGGAGTCACTCAGTTGTGTATCCACTGCTCAGGCCCATCTTCCACTTCTGTGGTAATACTGGCGACCTTCTCCAGGATGATGGAAGCATCATGTAGAGCGTGATGACCCTTCACAAGGAGACATGGGGAGTATTAAATTCCTTTCGTGACCAGAAGTACCAAAGCTACCAAAGGGTAGATTTCCTATGCGCATGAATCAATGAGTCCCGTATCCATCTATGTAATCGATTCCCACGGAATATCGATTCCCACGGCGCACTGATTCCCATCGCGCGTAAACGGTGAGCAATCCCTGTCTTACGATATTG
Organism: Pseudo-nitzschia multiseries; assembly: GCA_037355745.1. NCBI lineage: Eukaryota > Bacillariophyta > Bacillariophyceae > Bacillariales > Bacillariaceae > Pseudo-nitzschia > Pseudo-nitzschia multiseries. The sequence goes on from CM074781.1 coordinate 28,493,044, forward strand.
CCATTGTTCTTCGGTGAGCAAACTCTGATTTCATAAAATATCACACGAGCTACAGGAGCAATTCCTGACCTTAATGATAAACATTTCATGGAGTCTTCCTAACGGAACAAGAGAAGAAAACCGTTGGCATGTGATTCTCACACAATACATATACATGCATACAAATATATATGGTCAACGACTAATACATGTACGGAAATAATCAGCGAGTAATCTCAGCACTACGCAACAGCAGTTGCAACGTATTCATCTCAATAAAAGAGATATCTTGCATTTCGGCAAGATTTCACTTTATCTCATACTTTTAACATTCAACTGATTTATATCCCAAAATTCACACTAGTTGCTACCAACTACTTGTAATCTACATACTAAGGTCTGTCTCGCTGCAATCTGAATAAGTCACAGCAAGAGGAGATCTGGCGTTTCCCTAGTCTCGCCTGTAGTCCGATTATCCGTTGCCGAAAGTATCCAAACACAATTGTCACGCGTAGAGTACAATCGTTCGTCTACTAACACACTAACACAGCGTTGCTGTTCATTAAAAGTCCTTGAATCAGACTCTCAACGAATCGGATTCAGAAGGAAAATAATAGAAATGCTCTCTTTATCGGAAATCCTCATAGTCACCTGCAGCTGCATCATAGCGCCAGCAACCATGTACATCATGAACAACCAAACGGTCCAGGCCATCAAAAACCAAACAAAGAGCAATGACCGAGAGAAGGCTAACCAAGTAAAGTGCGAGGAACGAGACAGGGCCATTGAGAGATTGACTCATGAATTATCGAAACTCAAGGAAAAAGAGAAGGAGTACAAGAAGGATGCCCGTCAGTGCCTCAAGCCAAGACAAATCCAGGATTTCGATGGTAGCCAAGATAACTGGATCAAATGGAGATGCAATACCAAAGCAACACTCCATGCCACCGGACAAAGAGACATTATGGAAAGTCGTGAAGCAGCTGACAACGACCACCCATTGAACAGCGCGTTATGGGGTACACTACTGAACGCATGCAGTGGGGGTAGCGCATCTTCCAACGTCACCAGACATGAGGATGCTAGTGACGGTCATGCAGCATGGAAAGAATTGTTGGAATGGTATGATTCAGAGTCCCAACAAGAGGCCTATGCAGCAACAATGAAATTAAAATTGGAAGGGGTTAGACTACACCCGGGTGGCAATATTTCCGACTATATCAACAATTTTGAGAGTATCTACCAAAAAGGGAGTAAAATCCCACGGTTCAACATACGCGAATGTGATGCCAAGAATACTTCTGCGCGTAATCTATTGGACCCTGACCTGGCTCAACTCAAAATGGAGCTCCAAGAAAGCCGAGCCAAGATGAACCTGGTGGAAATGGTGCAGAAGCTTAGAATCCGAGATGAGGAACTCCGCTTGAATTTACTGGCAGATAAAAACGACAATAAACGATCTATTCGCAGAGTTACAGAAGCCCAAGAACCACCAACAAAACGCCAACAATATGCATCTCCACCGGCCAGTGACGGTGTCCTTACTACGGTCTATCCCAATCTTAAAGGTATTTTACGAATCCCGTCTGCAACATGGGCCACCTTATGCAAACCACACAGGGAATGGGTTCTCCTTTACAATCAATCTGCGCGTCACCAAGAATCACCACCGCCGACACCAGCTGATATCACTCTTGGCGCTCCACAGGATGATGGCCTCAACAATACAGATATCTACCGCGCCAACAACAACAACATGCCTAGACGCGTCAGGCAAATCTCTAAACCGGCACCCCTTGCACATACAATTCCATTAGCACCTTTGCCACTCCCTGCCGAGGATACTGTTAGATACAGAAGACAGTATCAGATCCATCGATGAATCCGCCCTTTTCCCCCCAGGGAGCACCGAACTTCGTACAGTCCGATTTCACCTGCATTCTGAGGGGGGAGACGAAGACGATGACGATGACGATGGCACGCCACAAACAGCAAACCAACAGAATACAGGCCCCAGACCTAGAAGAAATCCAACCAGAAGGGCAAGAGCCGCATCCTTCTTTTCCACGGCTAGACGCTTGAAAATGATGCAACCAATCACATATGAAACAAGTGACAGTGAGAGTACCGACGATGACAGTGAGGAGGAAGGAATACCCGATCTAGTGGAACGAACTGCGGTCTACAGTGACAGTGATGATGATAGCAACAACACTGGCAAGAAGAAACGGCAGAGTAAATCCAATCCACCGATCGCGAGAAAGAAAAAGACTATTCAGGGTACACCCAGGAGACAACAACAACTGAAAACACTCAGACGCTACCGGGAAGTAAAACCGGATGATAATATCGCAGTAATTGATAGTGGAGGGGGAAAACGCCCAACCGTTACGGCCAGGGCATGGACTAAAACAGGAGGAGACACAGGAATGACATCAGTAATGAAACCATACATGTCACAAGATGATGATGATCTAGTGGAATATCCTGTATGCAGCGCAGCAACAAAAGCATTCATTCCAGGACGCCAGGAACCAGTGATACTACTAGTACACTATGCAACCTTCATCTCGCGAGACAAGGATTTTACAGATGGAGAATCACTCCTCACAACGATGGATATGGGTTCCCACAATGTATTGGTGAACGGAGTGCAACCTCAAATAAGTGACAAATGTGGAATCACGGTTGAAAATACATTCTTACCATTCAGCTATGATAACAAAAAAGTCTATTACCACATCACAAAACCAACAGAGGAAGAAATGAATGAATTGGAAGTCTTTGAATTAAACTCGCCGGCACCACCGAATATGAGACAGTACCCAATGTTGAGAAGGAAAAGGTCGAGGGAAAAATTCGCCTTTAAAAACCTACCAATATTGGAATTGAGGAAGAGATTTGGAATGCTACCATATTGGAATACTGAATCAAGCGTGAATTTACGTATCCACGTACACACGAATTTACGTGATACGTAATACGTAACGTACAATTTACCTATACGTGAACGATTTACGTATTGTTTTACATAAACGTAAAACACGAGTTACGTATTGTTTTACGTAAACGTAAAACAAGACGTACGATTCCAAAGTGTTCTAGATCTTTTATCAAGAAGAGAGCGCAATAAGTAAAATATACATAAGCGCTCAAGAGTATCAAGAGATACTTAAAACACTGAGTATCGAACACACGATACGAGTATCTATGAGTATCGAACCCTCGATACGCGTATTCCCACTCAAAGAAAAGACAAATTGGTAAATGAGAGAACAATATGGTCCAGAAACAATCCGATCATAATCTTATCAATAACTCTTTCCAACACCGTAAAATAAAAACGGAAGTAACTAACTACATAACCCAACGACGTTTACGACCTTGGTCTTATTAGTTATTGATAAGATTACCACACCCCAATGCCAGAGGGAACACAAACCAAAGGAATCCCCGGCCCTACAACAATAGGAGTTACCCCTGACACCAGCATTGACGATTCCAGGAACGTAGGCTCCACCGCAATCCGGGATCTGAGAGACCAACTGGTAGAACTCGAACAGTACAACAGGGACGTACTCGAATACACAGAGGAGCAAAACACACAATTACAAACACAGAACAGGTTGCTATACGACTATACTGAAGACAGTGAGGATAGCGATACCGACGACGAGATGGTCAAGAAGAAGGATTACACCGGGGTCAAGGACCATCTGGATGAGACCCAATTGAAGCCCATATCGATACCGACGAGCGTAGATGTGTACGAGTTCAAAAAGGCCCTAGCCAACTCATTGGCCGAAGTAGTATCCATCAAATACCTACAAGGAAGTGGGTATGCATTCCTGTTGGAGAGTAAGGAACAACACAAGGCAAGAGACGCCAGAGCCGCATATCCCACAGCACCGACAGAGCCTCAAGAACTCGATAGCACAATAGAGCTCACCTCGGACGCGTATAAACTATGGAAACGCAGACGAGCCCTGTACGTGGAGTGGAACAAATATGATAGAGAGGCCCTACTCATCACCGACAAAAAGTTTCCCACCATGCTAGATGAACTAAAAGACCCGGGCTCCGAGGCGTTCCCCAGAGGAACCACGGTACTGGCCGCATTCCAGGCCATGGAAGCTGACCTCTGTACAACAGATGCCCAGCACCGGCTTACCCGCGAGCTCGTGAAGAAAATGAATGACCTATCGTATACACCGAGCCCTATTGGACCCAAGGAGTACTTCAGACAATTGACTAAGTACCAATGGCAAATCAATCTACTCCCGGAAACTGCAGAAGTATCCTCGGCACAGATGATCGATTATGCCCGGGACGCCTTCATGCGCAGCAAACATGACCCGATTACACTACACAGGGTCAATGAGGATTGGAAACAACACAGGACAACCATAGCCACGGGTGACGAGTTCATCCACTACAAAAAGTTCTGGGGCCAACGGCTAAAGGAATTGTACAGCGCATACCACAACAAATCTGCGTCGGCCAACATGGTGGACATCCACAATGACCGCCGATTCACTGACATGGAAACACAACAACTCAAACTGGCCAACGTGTGCCGAAAGATCTATTCGCGGGTGTCCGAGAATACGGCCTCGACAGCGACAGCGGCATCTACAATGACGATGTCACACCAGTGGGAAACAGCCATGGCGGCCCTACAAGCAGATGTCGACAGACTTAAGGCAACCGACGCGGGTCGGCCCAGACAGGCAGCCTCCGGACGCCCGCAGGCCCACGAGTGGAAACAATACAAATATTACTGCCACTCGTGCGGTGTCAATCTCTCACACACCGGACAAGAATGCTTCCACAAGAGGAACAAAGCCGCCCACCAGGATGGAGCCTCCTACGACAACCAGATGGGAGGATCCACAAGAAACAACGACAGGTGGATGAAGTGGAACGGACCCAATCCCAATGGCGCCGGTCGTGGGGTGTACGAGGCCCCCACCCACTCCTGATGGTGTGGGAGGAGCCACAGTAGTAGCATACATAACCCTAGTAATCATGATTCACAATTACTCAGTATCCTACGCGCGGGTCCCTCGAGAGATAAACTACCTCGGCCACCACGGTCGGTGACATTTGCGCGAGATGTTGCGTTCCAGATCAGGGCCCCACCCGGATATGGGGCCCTGGATTCAGCGGCAACAGACCATTTTGTCCCAACGACCTACCAAGGAGGGGCAAATCAGGACACACCGGGGGCGCTGACCGTAGGTTGTGCTAATGGGAGCACTATGCTATCCAACGCAACCGACCAATTAGACCTACCCCAACTCCCCAGCGAGGCACGCGGCTGCCACAAATTTGATGAAGTGGAGCTACCATTGGTCTCGGTGCCCAAACTCTGCGATCACGGGTGCAAAGTGGCGTTCTCTAAAGACAACGTATCTATATATGGCCCCTCCAAACGAGTCATACTCACCGGCCAACGCGACCCCCTAAGGAACCTCTACATGGTTCCCCTCCATCAGCCCGCCAAACATGGGACGACTCAATCTCCAAGGGTGACAGGCCCCCCGCAAAACGAACAAAACGAACACAGCGCAACCAGCGCCGTCAACAACAACCCGCAAAATGAAAACGAACAAAACGAACACAGCGCAACCAGCGCCGCCAACAACAACGAAACCGAATATCCGGTTCACACGGGGGCAGGAGCATACCAGATTCAAGCCATCCCCAAACTAATACAATTCTACCACGCAGCGGCAGGGTACCCCACTAAAGAGACGTGGGTCCGAGCCATCAAACGCGGATCATATGCCACGTGGCCGGGTCTCACAGCACAACGTGTCAACCGACACCTCCCACTCACAGAAGAAACTACTATGGGACACCTACAAATGGTTCGACAAGGCATCCAGAGCACACGCAAACCAAAGAAGGCAAAGAACAGGCCGACAGCCGATACAGAACCACCCCCAGTCGGCCGGAAGAAGATACATAATGTCTGCGTGGACATAGTTTCGGCGAATGAAATGCAACCAACCAACCATGCAGGGCCACGAACCAAAGACGAGCCGAAGGAACTCATTGCGTGGGACCTGCCGGGCAGATACCCAGTCACGTCACGTCCTGGACACCAGTACGTATTCCTCATGTACGACTACGATTCCAACTATATTGACGTGGAACCCATTCAGTCACGCAAGAGCGAAGACATCCTGCAGGGATTCACGGCGTGCTACGCGCGGATGAAAGAGGACAACGTGAACGCAAAAATAGTACGTATGGACAACGAGACCTCCAAGAAACTAATTGCGTACATCACAAAGAACAACCTTGATTACCAATTAGCATCGCCCGGGGACCATCGTCTCAACCACGCAGAAAGGGCCATACAGACATTCAAGAACCATTTTATTGCAGGATTAAATGGAGTGGATGACAAGTACCCGATTGATGATTGGGACCTACTGATCCCCCAGGCCCTCATTACCCTCAACTTGTTACGTGCTTCACGTACCCAGCCCAAACTATCGGCATATGAGCTCAGACGCGGGGTATATGACTACAACAAACACCCCCTCGCCCCTATGGGTTGTCAGGTGATTATCCACGACAGAGCTCAGGAACGCGGCGCATGGCAGGACCATGGAACGAGGGGTTACTACATTGGACCGGCCTTAAAGCACTACAGAAATTACACATGTGTCGGGAAGGCCAGCCGCGCTACCAGAATCAGCAACACCGTAGCATTCTTCCCCAAGACTGAGATGCCGCATACCTCCTCTACAGACCGGCTGCTCATGACACTCCAAGACCTAAAGGAAATTGCTAGTAAACCCCATCCGCCAATCCCTTATATGGAACAGGGAACACAAGTTAACAAGGCCCTTCGGAGAATACAAGACCTATTACATATAAATACGCAACAAAAACGAAATAGGCTCAAAGATGCCAAGCATCGTGATACGACCCGGAAGGTATCGAACGGACCCAATACAAAATCCAATGTGCCCGAGAATGCTCGCGAACCTCCAAGGGTGACACCCAATACAAAACCCAAGGTACCCAAGGATACGCACGAACCTCCAAGGGTGCCACCCACGCAGCTACCCGAGAATGCGCGCGCACCACCAAGGGTGAACCCTACACAACAACGCAGTGCCCGCTGGGGACACCCCTGGGCTATTGGCACGATCATTAGGAAGAAGTTCAACTCAGGGTGGTATGAAGGTGAAGTCATAAGTTATGACCAAACCAATCAATACTATAGAGTACGATTCACGGATGGGGACGTTGCGGACTACACACACGGCGAAGTGTCCAGGTACTATAAATCCGACCAATACTACTCAAAATCCAAGCTTAAGCCCAAGGCCCTAATGGGAGTTTACCCGCGAGACCCGGTCCAGTTCCCCGTACCAAAACAGGCCCTACGGATGAACGAGTTATCGTATGTGCCCCAACTAGCGTGTGGGGGATCCATATGGGATGAGGACTTGAACAAGTGGGCAGCGTACCGCGATCTAATCAAGCACCCCAAAGCACAGATACAAGAATTATGGCTCAAGTCGGGCGAAGACGAATTCGGCCGGTTATTCCAAGGCTTCCAACAGAATAACATAGAAGGGATGGACGTATTGGACTGGATCAGGAGAACTGACGTGCCCATACACAAAAGGGTCACATATCCCCGATATACAGTCGCCATACGCCCCGAGAAGGCCGACCCCTACAGGACTAGAATCACGGCAGGGGGAGACCAGCTGGAGTACCATGGTAACGTGTCCACACGGACGGCAAGCATGGAGACCATAAAAACCCATTGGAACAGCGTAGTGTCATCCCCTGGGGCCAAATATTGTACCGGCGACATTTCTAACATGTACTTATGCTCCACTCTAGACGAACCCGAATATGTAAAGTTCCAGTGGGACATGATTCCCCCCCGAGTCCGGATAGCGTACCAACTGGAAGGAATCAAACAAGGGGAATATGTATATGCCCGGATCAAAAAGGCATGGTATGGGTTAAAACAGAGTGGAAAGATAGCCCACAACGACCTAGTTGCCCACCTCCAGAAGTATGGATACAAGAAAGCACCCCACACAGAGGGCCTGTTCCTACATGATGAAAGGGACATAAACTTTACCCTAGTGGTGGATGACTTTGGGATCAAGTACACCCGACAGGAAGATGTAGATCACCTAGTAGCGGCCGTCGGAGCCAAGTATACATTCAAAGTGGACTGGTCGGGGAAACAGTACGTCGGGGTACATCTACGTTGGGACTACAACAAACGTGAAGTACGATTGTCTATGGATGGGTACGTGGAACAAGCATTGAAAGAATTCGAACACGTGCGGCCGACACGCACGTTCGCGGGCCCTTCGCGCGCGGACGTCCCAGCATACGGCGAAAAAATCCAATACGCAAAGCTCGAGGACGTGACCACACTATCGGACGAAGAAATAAAATTCATCCAACAAGTCACAGGAAAATTCCTGTTTTACGCCCGAGCGGTCGACAACACGATGTTACATGCGCTCAACGACATTGCATCTGCCAAGAATAACAAAACAACACTAGCGGCCACAAAATACTTCCTCAACTATGCAGCATGTAATCCTGACGCATCCATCATCTACAGGGCAAGTGACATGATACTACGAGTGGATAGCGATGCAGCGTACTTGGTATGTCCAGAGGCCAAGAGCTGAGCTGGGGGCTATCATTACCTAGGGGACACGGCCGATCACACATTCAACGGCGCTATTCTCGTACTGGCAAAAATAATCAAAAATGTTATGGCTTCTGCAGCTGAGGCCGAAGTGGCGTCATTATTCCTGAATGCACGGGAGGCCTTACCCATCCGACAATGTCTGCTTGAACTGGGTCACCCACAACCGGCCACTCCACTGAAGACCGACAATAATACAGCAGAGGGCATACTCAACGGCACTATCAAACAAAAGAGGTCGAAAGCAATTGATATGTAGAAAAAGTGTGTCATAACAGTAATAAAACAAAACGCGATCTTCCTTACGGTCGATCGATTTAGTGAGTGGAGTAATTGTAATCATTGTTACAGTTCATTCGGCCTTGTCATTGTCGACAGGTTAAATTACCCATCGTATCGTCGTGCCGATTTACGGCATATTACTGCGTAATTCTTAGCATACAAAGCACACGTAAATAAGACACAAAACACACGCAACCATCTTCGATCGGTCTTTCTTTGTATCGTATTACCGTGTAATTCACCGTGATATTCTCATTGGGATATCACAGTATTGATACCTTATTTCGTAGAATTAGTACTAGATTGTACACATATTTTAGGGCATGATAGTGTTTTAGAGTTGTTAATTCTTCGAAGAGTGAGCTGTTGGGAAAATTCCCGCTAAGAGGGAATCCACATAAAAGCACCGACGATTATTCACTCATCAGGTTAATAACCTTACGAATAAGGTTATTGCCTTCTTTATGACTTTTCGTACGATATGCCCGCGAAAGACGTATGAATACGCCTTTACACGGTGAATTCTTTTCAGTCCCCTTCAGTCTTGTTGTCGGCGAAAATTACGGACGATTGTCGGCATCAAATTCGGTCGGAAAAGCCGACAAAACAAAACGACGAAACGACCGAGGTGCGGGAAGACAATACGAGATAAGAACATTCCAAAGACCGAAGCTTAGAATCAAACGCACCTCCACTACATGAAAATCCCTATGTGGTAAAAACGATATCACTTAGGACTACAAACAAAAGACAGTAATCGGTTAAAAACAAGACATATCCAATGACATGATCAATAAGTGAACACTTGGAATCCATAAGTACATTCAAAAGAATATACTTGATATCCCGTGAGGAAATTACTTATTGCAATCAAGAGAACCAATACTGATCCCAGATGGGCCTCATATCTAGCATATATACCGTGAACAAGCATACGCCCCATCGAACAGATTACTTAACAACATGAATGACCAATACCACCAAATGACCGATACGGTAAGACCGACACGACGCTAATACAGCAACAGCAACAGCAGTATCGGTACGAGAATAATAACAGCACCGGGGAAGATCTCTACCACATGAAATACAGCAGAGAGCCCCGATACACATTGAAAATACGTAGTAAAAAATAAGAGCCTCTCTTTGAGCTCACTTCTCTTTAAATTTTAACATCATATACCTTTTGGTCGATTTTTAGAGTAACAACAGGTTATAGAGCCCTTATAACTCACACGGTTGCTGCCCATCCGTAGGATCGTGTATACCTTAAGCTATCTATCTCCGGCCGTTCAGCACCTCCACTGTCGGTTACATCCAGAGGAAATTTGTAGTGACGCCCATCCGTGTGCTACACTTCGGCCTCCCCCCATCTCTTTCTTCTCCTTACTCGCGTATCAAGGGGTGTATACAGATCCTTCTACCAAGAATCTTCTTCTGTAATACACGACCAAGAAGCGTACATATCAAGGGGTGTATTCGCAGAACATTCTACCAAGAATCTTCTTCTGTAATACACATTGACGTTTCGGCGCTACAACGATTGTTTCTTTGACAATCATTCCAAAGGTTAATTAATTCGCTTTGTTCCTCCTACGATCGAACGATTACATCATTCAACGATCGACACATCAACGAACAACACGATATTTATCATTCGTTATTCCGACAACGACGAACGTTCCGCCAGAATCTTCACATCGGATTAATTCCCACGACGACGACAACGACGACGACGACGGTTGTTTACTTCGACGGCGACGTTTAACCCTCATTGCCGCCACACCGAAAGCCGATTCGCAAACTATCGACACCAATCATGGTTCCTCCACCAGACGCATACGATTGGTCCAATGTCTATGGGATTGCATTCAAATTCCAAAGTGACAACAACCCCCAAGAAGTCCTCTCTCTCAATGGCACCTATGCAGAAAGCATCCCACTTACAGCACCTGAAATATCAACTCTGTTCACATCGGACGCTAATGACGAAGGCCCAAGAACCCTCGGTCCTGCCCCAGTCACTGCACTAAGAGAAGCCTTCTGCAACAGCATCACCTTGGAAATGACGAACATCGATGAACTAGAAAAGGGACACATAGCCCATCTCATTGATTCATGCCCCGTACGATTTCTTAAACCAGGTTTCCCAAACCAAAGGATCAGAAACCCACAAGAGTTTGACTCTGCAGGAAGAGAGGCCGTCAGACAAGCTGAAGCAACCAATAACCCAGAACCACTCGCCACAGTAATCTTCAACATCAATCAATGGAAGTTCAGAAGAAACTGGAAGACCAATAACCCCGGCAACTACTTCAATGGAATTTACACAGGTGAAGTTCAACCCGACGTTGAGGATGAAACTGCCACAGCTCCAAACCCAACGCCCACCGCAACGGGCACCGACATGCAAGAATTGACCACCCTACTCCAACAATTGGTCAACAACGGCAACAACAACAACAACAACGCCACCAACAACAATACCGGCGCCAACCACCAATCTCTTGACCTTCCATGGAATCCAGCAACATTACCACCACCTGTGAAAGAGCGATATTACAGGCGAGATGAATTCCTCACCAAAGATGATATGAAGGACTTCCCAATCACCTACACCGACTCATCGGGAAATGAAACAATTGTCAGGCAAAACTACTACCTACACAATCTAGGCAGTGGCAGAAATGACCAGCGCCTGATCACCAGAAGTGGTGACTGTTTTGATCTCACCAGAGCCTATGACAAGTCCAAGGAAGCCGCTAGAGACAAACTATTCCTCTCAGGCTTTCCACAACTACAGGATGCAACGGACCCTCAGGTTAGGAAATGGTACAGAGAAATCACAGCTCACTCACAGCAACACCATATTTATGTCCACCCATACTATCTCTTCAGGCGCGAAGCTGATCACCTAAGAGGATTCACCATTGGCGATAACTTTCCACATGATTTACCCTTAAGATATGAATTGGCCATCAATGAATGGGGAAATCTGATTTACACCGCACTCAGAAGCGACAAAATCATCCCTGATTCATGTGCAAGCATGAAGGCAACCATCCAGAGCTTTGAAGGAGGACAAGGTTATGAAGCGCTATACACAGTTATTTCTCAGACACATCCCAACTCAAAAAGACCATCCAATGCCAGCAGAATGGTCCGAAATCCTCCAAACCAAAACGCAAGTGAATCCCTTGAAGAATACTACTTCCGGTACAAGGATTACTTGAGACTCAGAGTGTTCCTCCAAAACCAACCTGGCACTATCGGTTCAACAGAAGAAGTTAGCAACCTTATTGCAGGAACCACCCTCTCAGAAGAGCTCTTCAAAAAAACAGAAGATGAACGCGACTCTGATGACCAATTCAAGCGAGACAAATACAAGGCAGGTAGGCTTCTACAAACCCTCCAAACATATGAACAAGAGATCAAGGCTGAGCAAAAGTACAAGAGGAACAACTCCAAACCAATCCAGCCCAAGCAATTGAACGTCTCAGGAACCAGACCAGGTCCCCGTCGGAATGATCGGTTTCAAAAGCGCGCTAGCAACAGTACTGTTAGAACACCTTCTACTTTGACATCTCACTCAATCAGCCTGATTGAATCACTTGGCTACCCGGAGATGGATGAAGAATCTGACGATCCCTTCCTCCACCAAGCATATTGCAATGCTATCACGGCATTCGATAAGCAACCTAGTCTTTTTGACACATCCAGAAAATGTATTGTTTGCCACATGTCTGGTCACAATTTTGATAATTGTCCTGCATTGCAAGATATTGAGTCCCTGAAGAAACATAGGATCGCTGCGGCTGTTTTTCTGAACAAATCCAATAAACAGACCCAACAACTCTTAGATTCCACCCAACAAATCTCTCAGATCAACATTGGCAATGAAGATCAAGATGAGGTTTCACCTGATGCTACAGTAGAAAACCAAAATTTTTGCAATGGCCAAGAATAGAAAGTCTTTCTTGGAGCCATACTATGACATCACCTCAAGATGATCCTCAAGGATTTGACAACATCACAGCGTCCCAAGTGAACAGCTTATGCCCCTCCTTGGACTCCAGCAGTGTCAGCTCCTATGAATCTGTCATAATTGGTGCCGTCGACCTCCTTCCAAAAGACAGCCTCCAGTCATCTATACCAATTGATGTCTACTGTGATATGGAACCACTTGGGGCAACGACCCCTACATTGGAACCACACCTGAAGACCAATGAGGATCCCAATTTCGATAGGGACAACCCTATGCCAGCTGGTACATACAATGTGCAATCCCTAGTCCCACGAGACCCTATTGCAGCTACAGCCTACTTCCAACAGGGTGTCCGGGCTCAGATTGACACCGGTGCAAAGGTTTCCTGCACAAACCTCAAACACATCCTGCACGGTTACAAACCTTACACCAAGATAAGAAAATGTCCTGTCAGGCTTACAGCAGCAATAGGAGGAACAGCAGCTACCTGCATCCCTGAAGGCTCAGGATATTTGCATATCCCAGCACCGAATCACATTGGATATATCAAAGTCTTCTTCTACTATTCTCCCTCCCTGTCAACAACATTACTGAGTGAGAACGATCTCTGTGGAATGACATCCCGTGTGCGATGTCAGTTCAGTGGACAGTCCATCCATAAATCATTCACTGAGAACCTTGACTCATCTGCTCCACAAAATGGCAACCTCACCATTATTTGTCATCACAAGCAGAACACTGCCTGCAGCATTGTCCTCCATGGGAGCATCATTGATGGTCAATGCTATACACACCCAGTACTGATCCCAGACGTTGATATTGCCTCTCCATATGCCAATTGTGCAACATCGTCCGCCTATGCCTTAGCGACTGACATGCAGTTCAAGGAAGCTTGTGAACTGGCCTCCAAAGAAGCAATTAGCAACTACAGGTATGATATATACACAAATCTTGTCAATCTGCAGACATGCACTGAAGCAGCGAAAGCTCAGTCTGATACCAGTGACATGCCAAGGTTTGATGCCAAACTGTTTTTCACCAAGATTGTGGACAAAAATATCCCAATCCAAGCCATCAAAACCAAGACATCGAAACTCCTGTGGCACCAAAGGTTGGGACACCCATGCGATGATTTTCTGTATCAAGCTCATAAGCACATCATTGGAGTCCCAAAGTTCAAACGGCAAACCAGTATTCTTGACCAATGTCCAACTTGCATACAATGTAAGCAAACCAAAGCACCTGCTGGCTCACATTCCACACGCAAGGCCACACAACCGTTTCAGGGTTTATCTATTGATTTTGCATTCTCAGGTACCAAATCCTCCAACAGCAAACGCAAGCGCGATTATGAAGGCATTCATGGAGAAACTGCTTGGATTCTCATCACAGACCACTATACTGGTATGAAATATGGCGACACGCGAATCTCTAAAGCAGCGCCACTACACTGGTTAGAGCATTTCTTCGCCCAGCACAACCCAACTTGTGCCAACAAGTATGTTTCAGTTGATCAAGGTGGAGAACTCTATCACAATCCTGACATCAGAAACCTCTTCTCTGCGTTTGGATATTCAATCTTTCCAACCGGTGCGGATGCTTCACACCAGAATGGTACAGTCGAACGAGGGCATCGCACACTGGCTAATTCAATGCGCACCATGCTGTCTGGTGCTAATTTGCCCATTAAATTCTGGCCTTTTGCTTTCTACCATGCACTTCGGTTGTCCAATGCATTTCCTGAAGGCAATCAACCACATTCACCATTGGAATTAGCAACTGGCCGTAAGGAAAACCTTACTGATTTCCGAACCTTTGGTTGTCGAGTTTGGGTTAGGCCCCCAGGAAAACGATCTATTAAACTCAAACCCAATGCACGAAAAGGCCTCTTCCTGGGTTTCGTCCCATACACTACCAGAAACATCCTTTGGTATGATACTGAGACGCATAGAGTCAAAATAGCTACCCATGTCCGGTTTGATGAAGGGATGAATGATCTCCCACTTGCAGATCTACCAACTAATGTCAAGCACCTCCTCCGGACTGATGACAACACTCCCCTTCCTGCAGAACACCGTGAGGTGTCATCTAGTGAATTCCAATTCTCCATCTTCCCCTTTGCGGATCTCACAAATCTCAGACTCACTGTCTCCCCATCTTGTGCTGATCAAGCCTTTGGTCTTCGCTACGCCACCGACTCACTGATTGGCAGAGCTTACGTCACCGATATCGTTCCAAACAGTCCTGCCTCAAAGCTTTTCTCCTCCCGTAAGAAGACTCTCTCCAAGCTCAGAGGCGCATATATTGTATCTATCAATCACAATCGTGTCTTTACTGCTGCTGATGTTACTACAGCTTTACAGGCCTGCCACGATCGAGGGGTGAGGGATTCTTCAATAGATACACCAATTACCTTTGCACTTGAAGAGAAATTGTCTATGAAGGAGGTCAGGAAACACTCAAACGAATATGGTTTATTTGCTCCCAATACCTCCTGGAAGGAACCCACTGCTGAAGAAGATCCACCATTCTTGGACCGGATTTCCTCCATCAAAGCTATCCAGCGCATTGGTACAAAATACAAGCAGCTGATACAATCAAGAATCAACCAGGTCGATAGCACTGAAACACTCCATGCCTCCATCCAAAAACACTTGGCGCCAATTGAAGACGATATGGAGGTTGTCATTCCTACTATTGACATTGCATCACTCAGAGCTATCACCAAACTTCATAAACCAGGAAATCAAGCATTACCACTAGATGCAGATTCACTGTCCACTGAAGAAATTGAACTTTTCATCAAGGCCATCAATTCCAAGGCAACTACACCTGAAGAACAGGCACTAGGGCACTTCACCCGAAGGAATCTCAAGCCTTTATCTACATGGCCTGAATGGCAAGCTGGGGAGCGAAAACAACTTGATCAGTTTGAAGATTTGGAAATGTTTGGATCACCAATTCAATATCCTAAGGACCCAAATGCCATTATTCTCAGACCTCACTGGCAATACAGTGTGAAACGAAATGGTGTCAGAAGAGCCAGACAATGTTGCAATGGCAGCAAATATGCAGCGCCAACCCTGCATGCCATAGCAATGTCATACTCATCATGTGTTGAACACCCCATCCAAAGATTGTTCTTTGCCATTGCAGCTAGCCTCAATCTCAAAGTTTATGGGGGGGACGCGGCTGACGCATATGCCCATTCTCCAGGGCCCAACATTCCTACATACATGACTATTGACGATGCATATGCAGAATGGTACAGACACAAGCATGGCAGAGACATAGACAGACGATTGGTGCTTCCAGTCCTTCGAGCACTTCAAGGCCACCCAGAATCTGGAAGACTCTGGGAAACCCACATCAACAAGATCTTGAAAGGTCCCGATCTCAACTTCAAAACCACCACACATGACAGGACGATCTACACGACAGTTTTTGAAGGTGAAACGGTTTACATGCTGAGACAAGTTGACGATTTTGCACTGGCTTGCACATCAGAATCCATATCTGACAAGATCTATGACATAATTGGCGCAAAGCTGAAGCTTCCTAGAGAAGATGCTGTCCCCTTCACCAAAATGGGATTGCTTGAAGACTTCAATGGAATTGATGTCAAACAGACAGCTGACTACATTGAACTGTCCTGTGCGAACTACATTGACAGAATCATGACATCCCATGGTTGGGAGACTGACTCTAAAATGAAACCTCACTCCAAGCCTTCAGCACCATTATCAACGGAAGTATTGAGTCAACTTCAATCACACACGAATGGACCATTAGAAGGCACCAAGGAACATGCTGAATTGCAATCCACATCTGGCTTCTCCTACAGGACACTCTTAGGTGAAATGATGTTTGCATATGTGAGTTGCCGGCCAGACATTGGCTACGCAGTGACTCTAATGTCAAAATACAGTTCCAATCCCACCGCCTTCCACTATTCAAGTCTGAAGAACATAGCCCGCTATCTCAGAACAACCAGATCTTGGGGTATTAGATTCTACAGACCAAATGCCGAGCCAACTTTGTCACCAGGGGAACCATACAACGATGCAGTCCAAGATCTATCACTCCCAACGTTCCCGGAAGACATCAAGCAAGCCAAACTGATGTGTTTTGTGGACGCCGCATATGGAAATGATCCAAAACACCGGAGGTCCACCACAGGATACGTCTTCACTTATGCTGGTGGAGCAATTGTTTACAGATCCAAAGCTCAGTCACTTACTGCACAGAGTTCTACCGAAGCTGAGTTCATTGCTGCAGTAACAGCAGCCAAAACAGCCAGATATCTCAGATCCATACTCAGGGAATTAGGATTCATCCAAGTTGGTCCAACTCCGATCTATGAAGACAATGCATCAGCAATTGAAATCATCAATGCCCAGAAGCCAACTGAAAGGACCAGACATATTGAAATCAGGTTCTTTGCCATTCAAGCATGGAAAGAAAATGGTGAAATCAAGATGATTCATATTCCTGGAGTTATCAACCCAGCTGATGATCTAACCAAACCATTGGGATGGATCTTGCACGCCCGACATGCAAGATTTATCATGGGACACTACCCAGGTTAAATCGTTTGCGCATTACGATTTGATTGGAACGTTTGATCTATCAATCGATCAAGCGTCGATACGATTCCATCCGAAGCGATAGAATGATGTAATCCGGCTATTAATAGAAGCCATCAAACAATTCGACCAAGGTTAACTATACCCCGACGGTAATCCAACATCAGGTGAACATGTTGGATCAAGGGGTGTGTTGTCGGCGAAAATTACGGACGATTGTCGGCATCAAATTCGGTCGGAAAAGCCGACAAAACAAAACGACGAAACGACCGAGGTGCGGGAAGACAATACGAGATAAGAACATTCCAAAGACCGAAGCTTAGAATCAAACGCACCTCCACTACATGAAAATCCCTATGTGGTAAAAACGATATCACTTAGGACTACAAACAAAAGACAGTAATCGGTTAAAAACAAGACATATCCAATGACATGATCAATAAGTGAACACTTGGAATCCATAAGTACATTCAAAAGAATATACTTGATATCCCGTGAGGAAATTACTTATTGCAATCAAGAGAACCAATACTGATCCCAGATGGGCCTCATATCTAGCATATATACCGTGAACAAGCATACACCCCATCGAACAGATTACTTAACAACATGAATGACCAATACCACCAAATGACCGATACGGTAAGACCGACACGACGCTAATACAGCAACAGCAACAGCAGTATCGGTACGAGAATAATAACAGCACCGGGGAAGATCTCTACCACATGAAATACAGCAGAGAGCCCCGATACACATTGAAAATACGTAGTAAAAAATAAGAGCCTCTCTTTGAGCTCACTTCTCTTTAAATTTTAACATCATATACCTTTTGGTCGATTTTTAGAGTAACAACAAGTCTTAAATCCTCCAACCGTTAAGCGGCTGGATTCTATGACTTAACCTATTCATCGTGAGTCGTTGTGGTGTTGAATACCAAACTGTATCCAGTCTACCATCAGAGGCCCTATCAAAAGAAATGGGGCGGCGTTTTGCCTTTCATTCTGGCTTGTATCATGGCATTTTGCCCTGATCCTTGCCGGTTTGATATATTGTATTCATGGATCAAATTATCCATTTTCGAAATGCTCATTGCAGATTGATTCGTTTCCATGATCAAACTTAAATCAACTTGTTGCTTCGGTCGGACGATTGATTGAACATTCCATCGAACAATTGATTTTTACTTTACCACATGCAACGAGAACAATGTTCTCTGAAAACAGCGCCACTCATTAGCTTTGTAAACAAATCAGCTATATTTGTTGAACCTGGTTCCTTTGCAACCCTGATAATTCCTGCTGCAATAGATTCACGCGCTTTGTGGTATGCAATGCTGTTGTGCTTCTTCTTACATGGGCTTTCAGGTCGTGTAACATTTGTGACAACTGAATCATTATCACAATACACATTTGTGCTCCCATTAATTGGAACACCCATCATTCTCAACTTGTACCTTAGACCTTCAACCAATTCGATTGCAATTTTCAAAGCAATGATTTCAGATCCAAAAGTTGATGTCTCTACTGTTGTTTGTCTTTTGGAAAACCAAATGATCGGTGCATTATTAATGAAGATAATAACACCAGTATGAGATCGTCTTGTTGCCTTGCATCCGGCATGGTCGGCGTCAACGAAACAGCTCATTGTTACATGCTTTCCCAAAGCTTCAGGCATATCTGCTGGTATGACTTCAGCGGCACCAGGATAAAATTCAGACCAGTCACATTTTTGAAATTTACTCTCGTCAACATTTGGTACAGTATCATCAAAAACCAATTTTGACCTGTTGTACTTTTTCAAATATGCAAATATATGAAATAACTGATTCAAATGCCCGATCCTTGCCTGTGCCAAATACCTTGACATCAGCGAGACTGGCATTACTATGTCAAGTCTTCCTAATTCACAAATCCACCTGAGAACTCCAATTAAACCTTGATAGTAATTTTGCAATTCAGGATTCAATTCTTCTGATATATCAATTTCCGGTCGATAATCATGTGACAGTGGACTGGATGCTGATTTTGGTAAATACTTGTAGCCATATTTTTCAGTTCATAACTCTTGTTCGACTGCTGCAACAGCTTTCGCCGTATACTTAGTGCTTGATAATGACCATCTTGGCTTTGAATCACCTTCAAAGTAGAATTTCCCAATATCTGCTCCCAGATATAGGGTTGGCTCTTCAATAGTATCATCCTTCAGTTTGAACTTGCGCTCAATATTTTCAAGCTGGAACTTTGGATCGTCACCAGAACATAAGATGTCGTCTACATAGGCAATGAGAATTGCCCAGTATCTGGATCCATCTTTCCTGGTTTCAATTCTTAAGTGCACATCCGGATCTGCTTTGCAAGGTGAATATCCAAGATCTCTCAAACGCTGGGTGAGGTATGACCTGAAAGATGCACCAGCAACCGGCAGTCCATACAATGCGCGGACAATCTTGCAAGGCCTTCCTGCAAGATGAGGTGGAAAACCATCTTCAGCTCTCGCTTTTAGAAAGTATTTCTCTTTGATTGGGGCTGTCAAATATGCATTTTGAATATCTGCTGAAAGAACTTTCAAATCATTCAGCGCTGCCAGCAGAAAGAATATTCTTACTGAGTCTCGACTGGGAACCGATGAATAAGTATTTTCTTTGGCCACTGCAGGGACTTTATGACCGTCCCCTACCAACCTAGCCTTCCTTGTTAGGGACCCAAGCTTGATATCAAATATCATGTGGGTTGTTATTTGCTTATGGCCAACTGGAATAACATCATCATCGGAAAATTCGAACGCTGCCATATTGTTGGTCATTTCTTTGTGAATTGCCCTTTCCCAGTGATCAGTGCCTGTTTTCTTATCAATAGCCAGCGCTTGCTTGATTGAATGTGGCAACTCAACTCCATATTTGTGAGTCTTCAACCAATACTTTGCTGTTTTGGCCGCTTTAAGGATTCGATCCTTCCTTCTCAAAATTTTGTGCACCCACCATCGGAATGCTGGTGTCTTTTCAAGATTATTGTTGATAGCATATTCAGCTAATTGCACTGGAAATGACTCTTTCACATCACTTAGCTTACACCAAGATTCAGTGCCATCTTTCCAACTGGCTAAAATCCTCCAACCCCTAGTTGTAGGTTTATGGGTTTTCCTGCCATTTTTTGCTATAGTTGTTGCTTCCTCGTCACTTAAAGCAGTGTTGTCTTTTTCATGGTCAATGAGCTCATCCAGTAAAGTGAACATCCATC
This sequence comes from Pseudo-nitzschia multiseries, assembly GCA_037355745.1. Classification (NCBI taxonomy): domain Eukaryota; phylum Bacillariophyta; class Bacillariophyceae; order Bacillariales; family Bacillariaceae; genus Pseudo-nitzschia; species Pseudo-nitzschia multiseries. The sequence continues at coordinate 28,513,828 of CM074781.1, forward strand.
CGTCATCATCAACAGAACTATACAGACTCTCTGCAACAATATTTGCCGTGTATTCCTCCATTGTACCATCAGGTAGTTGCAATTTGTACAGCCTCGTGTCTAGTATGGGATTCTCATTTCTGAGTCCTATCGGTCTGTTTTGCAAGTCGCGAACCCTGTCCTTGACAACGCACCTGAGTCTTTCATCACCTCTTTCAATGATCACTTCATTTCCCAGATATTCATCTGGTTCATCAATATCTTCTACCGATGCTTCTGGCTCAGCCATTTCAAGTTTCAGATCCGGTGTTTCTACTGATTGATTCTCAAATAGCTCCATTTGGGGCTCTGGGTAGTTTTCCTGGAAGAATGATGCGCTATCCTTCACTTCATCACCAATCTTGGATTCAATTGATTTGTCAATTGCTTCCATTCTTCTGAGGATATCTCTATCTCTCCATTCAAATTCTTTGACAGGTCGTATTGAATTTGTAGATATTGGTATTGCTGATTCAGGCAGGAGCCAAAAACAATCCCCCCCACCTACCTTATTGCCACAGGGGCCCAACCATCGCGCCAGCCTTTCAACACCTCGGGTGGAAGAATCACCTTTTTCATAATAAAACACAAAATCATACCATTCTGATGAAGTGTATAATGTAATATCCGGTCTATAGCCATGGACCAATTCGAATGGAGTTCTCCCCATTGAAGAAGGGTTGTTCAAGGCTGTTCACTGCCTGATATTAGCACATAGTTCACCACAAAATGACCATAATCTTCTCGGTGACTTCTTCTTTGCAGACTTGGTTGTGATTGCACTACCAAGATGACCAATTGCTTGTTCTGCTCGATTTTGGAATGGGCAATGTGGTTGGATGAATGTCTGATGGATATGGTTGCGCTTTACAATTGAATTCCAGTGTGTCTTGTAGGTTCTTGGAGATCCTTGTTCTGGCGCACCATCAGAAATCAAATGCTCTGGAATTCCAATTTCATGAATGAATGTCTTCAATCCTTGATGGGCCTGTGATTTGTCCTGTATTGGTATAAATACTTCAAACCCATTTCCATTTGTAAAGATCTGTGCACATTTTTCTTGCCTCATAATACTCGTGGTTCTTGCATGCCAGGTATCAGTGTACCAGGTTCCTTGTGCAACTCTCTTGTTCCTGAAGCGCTGAGTAGGCAGCCGCTTCATCAATGGTGATTGCAAATTCCTGAGTGCCTTCTGCGTCGTGACTTTCAATGTCTGCTCAGCTTTCTTAAAACTAATGTTCCAAGTTTTGGCTAGGCGTTCACAGTCAACTTTGTTCGGACCTTCAATTGTTATCACTGATGGCCCCCATTGATTTCTTCTGTCAAGAGACCTTCTCTCAAGTGTATTGTCAATTTCTTGCAAGCTAGGGGCCTGTTTTGATTCTTCGTCAGGAGCTTCCATAAAGTCAAATTCTGTATCATCAAAAAAAAATTGGTCTACCCTTCGCGCGCTTGAAATATTCCTTACTGAAGAAATCCGATGAGCTATATTCCCATCTGTTGCAATCTGGCATTCAGTGAGCATTCTCCTTGTGGATACCTGATGGACTCTCATCAGTTTGCATTGCTGGATGACACTTGGATGCCGTTTGTCTAAGCTGGGCTTGGGAAGGTTATCTGTAACATTACTAGCAGGTTCTGTTACAATCGAACTTGTATCAATGTCCTGATCCTCTTCGGTCGACATAGCTTGAAGGCTGAATTGGTCCCCTGAAATTGGATCTCCATTGTCGATTGCTAACTCAGCCATTCTGAACTTCAGTGAATGTGGATCCCACGGGGTATCATTTGTTGCAATCAAATGTTGGCATTCATCAAGTTCCATTCTTGTGGGCTTTCTTGTGGGGAAATATGAGATCACGTTTCTCATACTCAGTTTAATAAAAACTTCCTTCGGATCATCATCCTCCAGTGGAGTTTGAATTGTAATTCCGTGCTTGGATCTTGAATCAAATTGGCGAGGTGTCTCTTCAACAGAGTTGAAATTGCAGTCCCTCACTTGATTTGGGCATATCAAGCTGTTTTTCAATTTGTCCCCAAAGTACAGTGCTTGATGGAACACTATGATATATACCTGGCCTGACGTTGGATTCGTCCATGCAGTAGCACAGCTTCCAATCGGGATTTTCTTGATGGGCTTGTATTCTTCAGAAAAGGGTGCAACATCGACGTGTGTTGTGATTTGATCAGGATTCAGCAATACCATATTGCTTCCTGCTGCGGTAGTATCTGCATGTGAGTCTAACTCACAATATCCTTCTTCATTTTCCCCATCATCAAAATCTACAGGAACATTCATCTTGTATAATGACCGGCTCACCATTGTTAACAATTTGTGTTCTAGTGATAGTGTCCGGTTATTATGTCATTTCTTAGATTTTGAGCCAAAACTGTCACCCGCGCCTTCATTTTCAGTTTCTTTCTTTTTGGTCTCAGCAGCCTTGAGATTCCTTTTCTTCTTAGCCTGTCTCATCTGGTAAAGCTCCTGGCGCTGTTCTTTTGACATTGTTTTATAAACACTTGTTGGATAAGGCTTGCACTCAACTTTTCCTGTAAGAGTTCCAGTTGTCTTTTGCTTTTTGTTGCTTGAAGTGCCCATAGAATACAAACTTCTGGAACCTCTTTTATGCTTCCCGGTTGCAAGCTTTTTCAATCCAAGATGATTGGTGAATAGAATCAAACATTCATTGAAGTTGTCACGATAGTCTTTGCTCTCATCAATTGCATCTGCTTTTGCAGCATCAAGTCGCTCATCACTGATTGAATTGATAAAATCCCAAACAAATCTCCTTTCATTATGATTCTTTTCAAATCTCAGAATTGTTCCATGAAAGGCGGTCCAGTTTCGCTTGTGCTTGTTCCAGTCATAATTCTTAGAATCTCCAGTGTGGTTGTTTGGGTTTGCGTTCCAGTCAATAGCCCTTGGCTCAACTCCAATCAGTGGTTGGTATCGAGCCCAACTTGCCCATGTGAGAAGCCTCGATGATAGCCTGTTACCATAGTGGATACTTTTCGGGTTAGGACATTCCGGACTGATAGATTTCAATCCGTGCATGAATGATTTGATGCTTTCCTTGTTGAGGTCTGTAATTTCGCGGATATTAGACATCCCTCCCCTCATAATTTCTTCAGCTGATTCATAGTTGATACCAAAATCCATCAAGCTGCTTCTAAAGGCAAGCTGTTCTGGATTCAGAAATCTTCCACTCTTGAATCCCCTGATTTTTATTTTTGGTTGGGATGATCTCCTTCCGTGTCGTTCAGCCCTTAGGTCGACGTCTAGTTGGTTCTCATCTTCATTGCTGTTATCGCTATCACTATCGCCCTGATTGACGTCATTTGGATTTCTGTGTTGCTCCACCGCATCCTGTATCCTTCTGATCCTTCTCTTTACTTCCTTGTCGATGACTCTTTTCCAAGTTGAGTTTGTTTCTGGATCAGTCATGGCCCTTTCCATTACTCTCATGATCCTTGCATCGAACTCCTCTTCACTATCTGGATACTTTTCGGAATCCTCGTCCTCGTCTCCATCAGGACCACTCGGATCTTGATCCACCTCCATTTTTGTTTCTTCTATATCACTATTTTCGTGCGCTCTGGTTCGTACCATGGTGGAGTGCGATATTTCAAACGAAGTTTCGAATTATATTTTGTGATGGAGTATGGATGGTCGATTCGTAGGGGAAGGTTCGAAATATTCGTTTCGGAATATTCGTTTTAGGATATTCGGAGGATGGTATTCAGTGTGAGTCGGAGGTGGTATGTGGAAAGAGAGGGTAATCAGGGTTTGGATGTGAGAGATGGGTATTAATCGTTGGTGACTGTCGGGTGGTTTGCTTATCTATTTTGTATTTATCCGGATCGAATTTTCGTTCCGGTTTGGTTATACTTTTGTGTGAGCTTTTGCTTTTGTTGCAATCAAGGTTGTGAGCGTTCCTATCCCTTCTCGGGATTTTGCTCATTCTGTATTTCTGTGGTGGAAGGTTGAAAGATTGTTTCCTGAGAATTTAGTGTTCTCGACGATCTTTCGCGATTTGGTGTTTCGCGATTTGGTGTTCTGCGATTTGGTGTTCTCATATCTTTACAATTTTTCGTTTTCGCTCGTAGCAGATGCTCTTTGCAATCTGTTCCTTCCGGGCAGATGCTCTTTGCAATCTGTTCCTTCCAATCTGTTTCACCACAGAATACTTCAGGCTCAATCTTCTGGCTCACATCGTTCTTGTTTTCAGTGAAAGATCAGTGTTCTCAGATTGGATATTGATTCCTTTCAACTGATGCCAACCTGGGCGGCCCTTTCGACTGAGCCGTCCAGCTTCTTTTCCCTTGCTTGTTTTGCTGGATCCCGAAACCCGGTGGAGCCACCACCTTGGTTCGGTTCTTTGGTCTCTTCTTTCAGGGAGACCGCCCTAGTGTTGGTCTATTCCAGGGCTCCACAGGCAACTGCCTCTTTTACATCCTTGAGGGCTGATGCCGGTAGCTGATCAGGCTAGTCCGGATTAGTCTGGTCTTCGAGCTCAAACTGTGTTTCGGGGAACGCGGTCCTCCACAGCTCGTAGAGTGCTGTGGGTCTGATAAACTAGAAAAAGTGTGTCATAACAGTAATAAAACAAAACGCGATCTTCCTTACGGTCGATCGATTTAGTGAGTGGAGTAATCGTAATCATTGTTACAGTTCATTCGGCCTTGTCATTGTCGACAGGTTAAATTACCCATCGTATCGTCGTGCCGATTTACGGCATATTACCGCGTAATTCTTAGCATACAAAGCACACGTAAATAAGACACAAAACACACGCAACCATCTTCGATCGGTCTTTCTTTGTATCGTATTACCGTGTAATTCACCGTGATATTCTCATTGGGATATCACAGTATTGATACCTTATTACGTAGAATTAGTACTAGATTGTACACATATTTTAGGGCATGATAGTGTTTTAGAGTTGTTAATTCTTCGAAGAGTGAGCTGTTGGGAAAATTCCCGCTAAGAGGGAATCCACATAAAAGCACCGACGATTATTCACTCATCAGGTTAATAACCTTACGAATAAGGTTATTGCCTTCTTTATGACTTTTCGTACGATATGCCCGCGAAAGACGTATGAATACGCCTTTACACGGTGAATTCTTTTCATATGCGATACTATTGGTTAAAGGACCGGGCCCAACAAGGGCAATTCAATATTTTTTGGCAACCGGGAAAGCATAATCTGGCGGATTACCCTACCAAGCACCATCCAGGGAGCCACCATAAAAAGGTAAGACCGATATATCTATATGAGCCGGGTAGTCCAAGGACCATCCAAGGGTGTATTGGAATACTGAATCAAGCGTGAATTTACGTATCCACGTACACACGAATTTACGTGATACGTAATACGTAACGTACAATTTACGTATACGTGAACAATTTACGTATTGTTTTACGTAAACGTAAAACACGAGTTACGTATTGTTTTACGTAAACGTAAAACAAGACGTACGATTCCAAAGTGTTCTAGATCTTTTATCAAGAAGAGAGCGCAATAAGTAAAATATACATAAGCGCTCAAGAGTATCAAGAGATACTTAAAACACTGAGTATCGAACACACGATACGAGTATCTATGAGTATCGAACCCTCGATACGCGTATTCCCACTCAAAGAAAAGACAAATTGGTAAATGAGAGAACAATATGGTCCAGAAACAATCCGATCATAATCTTATCAATAACTCTTTCCAACACCGTAAAATAAAAACGGAAGTAACTAACTACATAACCCAACGACGTTTACGACCTTGGTCTTATTACAGAAGAAACAGTGAGAAAAACACTAGAAAATACCACTCAATTCTACGAGGAAATCGAAGAAGAGAATCGAGCTATACCAAGAAAGCACTACAGGAAACGATTCAAAGCCTTCCACTACAAGCGACAAAATGGGGACGTCAGTACTGATTACACATTCTTCAGCCAAAAGACCTCACAAGGACATAATGGTGGTCAATTCTTTGCAGGAACAAAATCCAAGATGTGGTTGTTCCATCCATTAAAACAGAGTCACAATGCACCAATGCTCTACTGGATTACCTCCGAGAAAGAGGAGCTCCCAATACAATTATCAGAGACAATGCCAAATCAGAAAAGGGAGTAAAATGGACTGAAATTATGCGACAAAATATGATCAAAACAAGAACTTCCGAGCCACACTACCATCACCAGAATCCAGCAGAGTCAGAATGGGCTCGATTGTCGAAAATGACTCAAAACTGCCTGAGAATGTTCAAAGCCCCTATAGGATTGGCAAATTGGTGTTCCCTGTGGTGCGTTCAAATCAACAACCTAGCCGCAAGAAAATTGTTGGGATGGAAAGTGCCACAAGAAATATCACAAGGCTGGACACCAGATGTATCACATTTACGATTCCACTTCTACGAGCCAATATGGTGGTACAACCCAAGCTTCAAATCACCTAAAAGCAACATGAGAAAAAGAAGATTCCTAGCATTTGCTGATTCTACAGGAGACGCAATGACGTATTATATATTGACTGAACCAGAATCATCTAAGGAGAAACGGCAAGTATTAATGAGATCAGTTGTGAGAACAAGAAGAAAAAATATTGGAACAAAAGATGAATATGTGAATGACGATCCAGAAGCAGCGGAATTCCGACTATCAACTTCAGAGCACCAGCAGAATCTCACCGATATTCAAAGTACGAATGAAGTCCCATTATTGGTGCCAGGCGAGAAATTTGATGCAACTAGCACGGGAATGGAATATTCAACCAGCAACAATCCACTTGATAAACCAGAATCTGAACAAACAGATCCAGGGGAGCAAGAAGAGGAGAATGCAGAAACCGAGCATGAAATTGAAAATTCGAATCAGGAAGCCCTCCCTAGTATAGTCGACGGAACCAATGACGCAGAAACACACAATAATATACTTGAAAGTAATGATACCAACCTGGACCTTACCTTTCGAAAAATATTGGGCCATTTTTGGAAAGACGGCATACTGATCCTTAAATCACAATACTTGGATGACCTGGAAGGAAACACTGTATTGAATACTCCATTCCCCCAACTACGAAATGACGAGCCTGTTGCTTGTGCAAAATACATAACAAGATACATCATCGAAGCAGGCGGCCGAAGGGGTAGCCACCCCCTACTGGATTGGTCAAGTTCAGTCCTCAAGCAAGATACAGCAATTACACGCCGTATTCGATTACTACAAGCCAGAAAACCACGTCGAAACACCAATCCGAAGAAAATGTCTAGAAACCAAAGACAAGCCAAGAAGAAAAACAAAGAAAAATTTGGCCTACAAATTCCTAATACCTACAATGACTGTGTTCATATCGATCAAGCTGCTGGAGATACTAAATGGCAAGACTCGATCCAAAAAGAGATGGACAATTTGGATCGGCTCAAGTGTTTCAAATACCATCCAGCTGAGAAAGAATTCCCCAAGTCCAAAGGATGGCAACAAGCAATGCTCAATATGATCTGGGATATCAAAAGTGAAGACAAACGATACAAGAGCCGGCTGGTTGCAGGGGGGCATTTGGTGGATTCTACTGAATATAATACATATTCCAGCCAAGTCAACAGCCTATCGGTTTACCTATTATTCCTCATTGCACAACACCAAAACCTTGACCTAATGACTGCAGACGTGGGAAACGCTTTTCCCACAGCACCGGTCCAAGAAAAAGTATGGTGCTGGGCCACAGATGAATTCGGAGACAAGAAAGGCTGCAAGGTGGAAATACAACGAGCTCTTTATGGACTAGCAGGTTCAGGACGTGCATACGCGGATTTCTTTGCAGACACTCTAATGAATCTAGGATTCAGACCCTCCAGGGCTGATCCAGATCTTTGGATGAAACTGAGTGAAGATAACAAAAGTTACGACTACATTGGAACACACGTTGATGATCTTATGGTAGTGTCAAGGAAGCCTCAGGATTGGATTGCACTGATCAAACAAGAATTTGCACTCAGAAATATCGAATCTGAACCCGGATATTATTTGGGTACAAGCTTGACAAGGATAAAGGATGGAAGATTATTATTGAATTCTACAAAATACATCTCAGAAGCCCTAAGGAAATATCAAGACAAATACAATATTACTCTACGAAATGAGAACCTACCAATGAAAACAGACTGTCACCCAGAATTAGATGACTCGGAACTACTCAACGAATCAGGCCACAAGGAATTCCAACATATCATCGGTCTAGGACAATGGATAGTATTGTCCGGAAGAATAGACATTGCATATGCCATTTCATCACTATCCAGATTTGCATCCGGACCAAGAGAAGGGCATCTACAAATGGCAAGACATGTGTTAGGATACTTGAAAAAATACAAAAAGAAAGGAATCTTAGTGGACCCACAATCTCCCAAAATTCAGTCAATCGGGGAAGCGACAGTGAACTATGAAGATTTTACTCACCAATACAAGTACTACAAAGAAGAATTAGATCCGATGTTTCCAACGCCACTAATTGCAGAATTAGATTTAAATATCTTTTGTGACAGTGACCATGCACATGATCTGGTAACAGGAAGGAGCATTACCGGTCTGATTGCATTTGTTGGATCAATGCCAGTATACTGGAAATCAAAACGACAAACATCAGTTCATACCAGCACATTTGGAGCAGAATTCACAGCGCTCAAAGATGCAGTGGCATTAGCCATCATGTTGAGGTACCACCTTCGATCCATGGGAATCCAAGTTACCAAGCCAACTGAAATACATGTGGATAACAAAAGTGTGGTAATCAACTCAACCAATCCAGCAAGTACTACACTCAACAAGAAATCGATTGCACTAGCGTATCACTTTGTCAGACAACACCAAGCAGGAAAAGTAATCTCCATCAGCCATACCAAGTCTCATGAGAACTATGCGGACATACTAACAAAACCTCTTAACAGTACCGCACTAAGAAGCCTGCTTAACGAGTTCATGACGATGTAAAGTTAAGTACAAAATAAAATCGAGTAAAAACAATAATAACTGTCCACTTAATTCCTCGAACACAGATCCATGCCTAAAAAATATCTTTGTTTGTAAACAATTCGAAACGTTATACTAAACGTAAAACCTGCCAAGGCAATACAAAAGAATGGCATGGATTTCGGGGAGAACAACCGGAATTAGAGTTGTTAAGTGAACAACAGAATAAATGAGAGAATACGACGCGATTAGAAACAGTACGTAAATAACTGTACCGGCGCTGTCGGATGACTAACCACGATTCACTATGAATTGTAATCATGAATACGAACACACGGTTAAGGCATATACTTAACCTTAATCGTGAGTAACTGATTCGTTGTGGCAAATTGAGTATGATAAGAAACAGATCGAATAATCAGCGACAAGTATCAATAAATAATGTAATCGCGGACAGCCGGCTAAGGCTAAATACTGTACCGATCTACTAAGTGACACGGGATTACCATGACTAAGTGCCAAGGCACTATCATGATTAATCCATCACAAATGAATGAGACTTGATATGCCTGGTTGGTCACACATGCTTCACTATTGATCTGGAGAATATCTGAATCGCTTAATTAAGCGATCGATGGATTCAGAAAGCGATTCATCGCTTAATTAGCAAATAACAAGGGATTGCATGTGTTAACAAAAGGGCTAACACAAGAATACGTGGAACACTCCAATAGAGGTCCGGATTCTTAGATTAACCTAATTAGATCATAATTCAAATTACCAGTAGTACTCCTACCGTAGGGTACGTACGGTAATGTACAGTAGAATGGACAGAGGTGCCCTAACCCTAATCCAACCCTAAAAAAGTGAGTCCTAGTCAGTTTTACACACTAATTTGCAATTAAAAAATAGAAAATCTAATATTTTGTGTGATTAGTCCATGAATATTGTTCCTGTTATGGATAAGTTGAACCATGAAAGAAACAGAAGTGAGTTCTCTGTCATAGTTTGTCTGTCACCACCTAATGAGTGCATTTGGGTACTGGATTTGGAGGAAAAATACACACTAATTTGCAATTAGAAAATAGAAAATCAGATATTTTGTGTGATTAGTCCATGAATATTGTTCCTGTTATGGATAAATTGAATCATGAAAGAAACAGAAGTGAGTTATCTGTCATAGTTTATGTGTCACCACCTAATGAGTGCATTTGGGTATTGGATTTGGAGGGAAAATACACACAAATTTGCAATTAGAAAATAGAAAATCCAATATTTAGTGTCATTAGCCCATGAATACTGTTCCTGTTATGGATAAGTTGAATCATGAAAGAAACAGAAGTGAGTTATATCTGTCATAGTTTGTGTGTCACCACCTAATGAGTGCATTTGGGTACTGGATTTGGAGGAAAAATACACACTAATTTGCAATTCAAAAATAGAAAATCCAATATTTTGTGTGATTAGTCCATGAATATTGTTCCTGTTATGGATAAGTTGAATCATGAAAGAAACAGAAGTGATATCTGTCATAGTTTGTGTGTCACCACCTAATTAGTGCATTTCTGTACTGGATTTGGAGGAAAAATACACAATAATTTGCAATTAGAAAATAGAAAATCCAATATTTTGTGTGATTAGTCCATGAATATTGTTCCTGTAATGGATAAATTGAATCATGAAACAGACAGAAGTGAGTTATCTGTCATAGTTTGTGTGTCACCATCTAATTAGTGCATTTGGGTCCTGGATTTGGAGGAAAAATACACACAAATTTGTAATCAAAAAATAGAAAATCCAATATTTTGTGTGATTAGTCCATGAATATTGTTCCTGTAATGGATAAGTTGAATCATGAAAGAAACAGAAGTGAGTTATCTGTCATAGTTTGTTTGTCACCACCTAATGAGTGCATTTGGGTCCTGGATTTGGAGGAAAAATACACACAAATTTGCAACTAGAAAATAGAAAATCAGATATTTTGTGTGATTAGTCCATGAATATTGTTCCTATTATAGGTGAGATGAATCATGAAAGAAACAGAAGTGAGTTATCTGTCATAGTTTGTGTGTCACCACCTAATTAGTGCATTTGGGTCCTGGATTTGGAGGAAAAATACGTCACACAAACGAGATTCAGGGTTATTTCAGAATCACGCGCATATTTGGGTCGAACTCCACTGGTCCCCCTTTGTAATTTCACCCTATTTATTGAAATTAATGTCGAACTCATAATATTTTTATGCACATTTCATTTTCCTACCCAACTGGCATCTGTTTCCAAAGTAGTGGCATGTTACTGAATTTTATGCCTGAAACAAACAGTGCATGGTCGCAATTTTTCAATCTCAATCGTTTCCCCATTTTTATTGTTATTACTGGCTAGTGTACAACTTCTGTAGTAACAATGGTCCGCACTCCCAAATATCAGGTATATTGTGTACGTTGCTACCGGGACTCTCCTTTGATCACTATAGGTAGAGGAAAGAAGAAGGTTATCAAGAAGCAGAGGCCCCCCTTGTTTACAGCGCGACTAAGAAAGAAAACGGGAGTGATTGTTTCTCCCGGTCTTCTGGACCATATTGCACATAATCCGGGTACATGTTATTCTTATTACAACCGGTGTTTGGGGGTAGATGATTTTGCATCTTCGTTATTTATTAGAAAATCGAAGAAGAAGCTTGAGGATGTTAGTCAACAATTAGGTCTAACGAACACCTGTAACGGTCCACAGAGTAGTGATGTCGCATTACCAGAGGTTCTCGACAATCAAGTTATGTATGACCCTTCTGTTGAACCGATTGGGCGTGCCTTGATCGGTCAGGAATTAACCAACATAGAGGATGACAATGATTCTGTCTCCGATGACAATTTTTTCTTTCCTAACGATGACGATGAGGAAGAAGGTAGTGAGAGCATAGAGGCCCCCCACTCTTTGATTGTCAATGATGAAGAAGGCATCAACATTGATGTTGACGATTCCCATTGTGATTCAAACACGCTAGTAATTACGACTCCCAATGTAGGAAGGAATATATCTGACAAATTGAAGGTCAAGATCAAGTTAATGAAAATCATGCGGAATCATAGCATACCATTAGTTGCCGAGAAGGAATTGTATGAATGGGCTATTGAATCCGAGCGGCTTAATTTATTTTCATGGACTAAAGGCAATCTCATAAAGACCAGGGCAAGTGTCATGAAGGAGATTTCTGCAACTGTGCCTGAAATAAAAGGCGATGGGTTTGAACCTCATCTTATTGACTGGTGTTCTAAGAAATCACAGAATGTCGATGTTTCCAGTCGCAAACAAATCTACGTCCGCTCGTTCCAAAAAGCACTTCATTCCCTATTAACAAATGTGACTTTGGTGAATGAAGCTAATCTGTCATTCCCCCATGCTGAAGACCCCACCTTACCAGTCCGTTATCCAGAACTTCAAGGGAATATTGATATTGACGAACTCCATCACGGTGAATGGTGGATCAACACTTGGGAGAAGAGATGCAAATCTGGATCGAATGAAATTGTGGTTCCTATTATTCTCTACATGGATGGAATTGCAATTGACAATAGTGGTCAAACCACTCTTACCCCACTGAACATGACTCTTGGCATATTCAACACCCTAACTCGAAACTCCCGGCCGGATGCGTGGGAGGCTATATATTATCACCCAACATGTCCAGGTGATAAAGGTGCCAAATCAATTGACAATGTGAACAATCTTCACTCTGGCCTTCGTTTGGCTCTTTCATCTTTGAAAGATGCCTGCAACCAAACGAATGGTATTGAATGGTCTAATTTGCCGTGGAACAAGAAGAAATGGTCGGTTCGAATGAAATTTGCGGTTGCTTATTTCATAGGTGATACTCCCCAGCACGACCAACTTTGTGGACATTATCAAACGTCGAATTCAAAGATGATCTGTAGGCATTGCAATTGTCCCAGAGCACTTGGTATTAACGCTCGTGTGAATGTTTTGAAGGTTCCTGTTTCAGTTAAAAGTGGTAACATGCAAGTGTCTAAGCACCAAAATGGGGAAGAGTACCAATCCATTCGTCTCTGGAATATATCTGATTTTACTGCTCCAACGGTTGACGAAGGAGTGAATGTTGAACAGTATTTCAAAAACATTTCTCACCATGGCGTACATAACGGCAACGCTTTTTATGATCTTGATTTTGGGGAAAACCCACATAATATTCATCTAGCGTCGCCCGGAGAGAGCCTCCATATGCACCAACTTGGTTGCGCAAAGCGTGCAGCAGAGACGTTCCGCGAGGACTTTTTAGGCAATAACCAGCGGCTTCTTGGTGAGATGGAAAGGTTAGCCAGTTACTACGGTGGTGCTGTCCAGAGGCAATCCGATCGTGACTTCCCACGAACCAATTTTTCAGAATCAATACATACAGCGAAGAAGGAGGGTAACCAGTACATTGGAATGCTTTATATTCAGATGCTGTCACTTCTGTCTGCTGGAGGTCGTCAATTGTTGTTGTCTCGAAAGACTCCTTCCAATCTTGAGAACAAGAGCAGAAAGTGTGAAGAGGAAATTGACCGACGTATTTACGCCATTGAGTTGTTGTTGGGTATGGAAGAGTTCCTAAAGTATGCTGGAACGTTTGACGAGGTTTTCAAACAAGACAAGAAAGGTGTTTTGAATGTTGACAAAATGGTTGTTCTTTTCATCAACTGTATAAATAGCAATCTTCAACGAAGTAAGGGAGAGGGTAACAATCTGGTGAAGAATCACATGTTTTTTCATTTATCACAGTATATGAGATTATTTGGTCCTCCAACTGGGTGGGACTCTGCCGCGAGTGAGAGCAATCATAAAACTGAAGTGAAGGCTCCTGCTAAGAGAACTCAACAAAACAAGTCCACACTTATCAAGCAAACTTGCAACCGAGTGATGGAGTATCGAACTATTGATCGACTTGACCGTGAATTTGATTTGTTTGAACATAGACCCGTAACCGGACCAAATCATCCTAAGGAGGGTGGTTGGTCAGGTGGGTCTTCGTTTTGGATTGGTGTGATGAATGGTCTCCCTTACATGAAGTGGGATGAAAAAAAAAACTCAAGTTTACCCTGGTTTCCATCTGATATTCTCAAATTTTGTTGCGACGTGGTCCTACCGGCTGTGGGCAGCAGCAAGGTTTTTGGAACCACGGAGCACAAGAGGTATGACAAATCTCGCGAGATGAAATTATTGTTTCGTGCCCACCCATCGTTTAAGTCTGATTCTGGACAATTGTCCAATGTATGGTACGATTGGGCTAATTTTCAACTCGATCTCCTTGATGGACGTGGACTGAAAGTTTATCCATGTCAGATTCTGTGCCTGCTTTACCTCGAAGGTCCTTTCCCCGTGGGTAGCTCCGTTAGTGGTTTCGAATTAGTGCTTTGCAGGGGCCCTGTGGAGTTGTTGAGTACGTAGTTATTGTATGTATTGTAAATATGTGTCAGTAAAGTTATGGTAAGAAATTCTACGATTAAAATATAACTCAGTCACGAACCCAAAAATCCACCAGGTTTGAGAACTGTGCAAATCCTGCAAGTCCACGACCAAAATAAAACTCAGTCATCAACCCAAAAACCCACCCGATTTTCGCACAGTGCAAATCTGTCCAGTCCCTAACCAAAATATAACTCAGTCATCAATCAAAATTCACCATAATTAAGCACAGTGCAAATCCTGCCAATCCCCGACCAACATATAACTAAGTAATAAACCCAAAAACCCACATGATTTGAACACAGTGCAAACCCTTCCATTCCCTAACCAAAATATAATTAAATCGTTAACCCTAAAACTCACCAGATTTGAACACAGTGCAAATCTTTCCAGTCCCTAACCAAAATATAACTCAGTCATCAACCCAAAAACCAACCAGATTTGAACACAGTGCAAATTTTGCCAATTCCCGACTAAAATATAACTCAGTCATCCACCAAAAAACCCATCAGATTTTATCACTGTGCAAATCCTGCCAGTCCCCGACCAAAATATAACGCAGTCATCAAGTCAAAAACCAACCAGATTTGAACACAGTGCAAATCTTTTCAGTCCCGAACCAAAATATAAATAAATCGTCAACCCTAAAACCCACCAGATTTAGACACAGTGCAAATCTTTCCAGTCCCTAACCAAAATATAACTCAGTCATCAATTCAAAAACCAACCAGATTTTATCACAGTGCAAATCCTGCCAATCCCCGACTAAAATATAACTCAGTCATCAACCCAAAAACCCACCAGATTTGAACACAGTGCAAATCTTTCCAGTCCCTAATCAAAATATAACTCAGTCATAAACCCAAAAACCAACCAGATTTTAGCACAGTGCAAATCCTACCAATCCCCGACTAAAATATAACTCAGTCATCAAGTCAAAAACCAACCAGATTTGAACACATATAAAAAGTGTGTCGTAACAAACAAACAAATGCAATCGGTCTTACGATCGATTGATTTAGTGAGCAAGATTACGGTTCGATCGTCTTTGCCGACCGACAGGTTAATTACTCGTCGTCATCGTGTAATTTTACCATGCAAAACACATGTAATCTTAAGACACGAAACACACGAAAAACCATCTTCGATCGGTCTTTCTTTGTATCGTTACCGTGTAATTCACCGTGATATTTCTCATTGAAATATCACCGTATTTGTACCTTATTAC